>JAGFZM010000117.1:592937-621136 GCA_017657215.1 Limnothrissa miodon | reverse complement strand
GATAGAGGTGGCAGTTGGGGTAAAG
The DNA here is from genome assembly GCA_017657215.1 of Limnothrissa miodon. NCBI lineage: Eukaryota > Metazoa > Chordata > Actinopteri > Clupeiformes > Clupeidae > Limnothrissa > Limnothrissa miodon. Next base: position 621,111 of record JAGFZM010000117.1, on the reverse strand, counting down.
GTGGATGAGATGAGAGGAGCAGGTGGTTGTTTTTTTAGAGGGTGATGGAGCATCATCCTTTGAGTCCTCCTGGCCATCATAGGGGCTGAGCCGAACAATCTTCCTATTTGACATGAAATGTACTGTATATCATCAACATGACATGACAAAATACAATGCATTCTACTCTGATTAGGAAAGTGAGGTCCAGCATTTATGCTTTACCACCGGCCTCTCATGATTTATTGCTTACATAGTATCCTGTAACTATGACATAGTTGGACTTTGAAAATGGACAGGGTCCAAATATCAATTACCCTATACATACAGCCTACTTTAAGAACATATTTTTCTTTACAAAACATTCTTGCACTACAAAAATTGGTTGCTCTGCTCCACTTTTTTTTATTTTATTTTCAAAAGATTATTTTTTTTGTCACTATTTGCAAATATATATTTTCCCCACTGCGTGTTTACTTTGCAGTTGGTGGGAAATTTAAACTTCTACATTTTGCTAACTAAACTATCTTGCTAATTGGAGATGTCTAAAGAAATATATTCAAAGTATTTTCCTTGTGTCATTAAGAATCAGATAAAAAACCTGAGTGAATTGAGGTAATTCCAAGACAACAACAACAACAACAATAATAATATACAGTAAGGCTTGAAGGGGTGGCCTATGCAAAGAAATCTTTCAGCACATACGTCTTTTTTCTATTTGGCCTTTGGTCTTTTCCTACAACAGCATCTGACTGGAGGTCGGAACGTGTTTCTCCTTCTTTTGCTTTTCGCCGCCCTTCCCCATAGTCGGCATTCACATCATGAAACTGCAAGTGTTGCCGTTTCATCCCATAATAAGCAGTTTCAATATGAAATGAAAATGAAATTGACAAACTGGTTAATTAATCTATAAACATTTATCTGCAAAGACTCAAATAAAGATCAACTTAACATATTGATATGTGATGAAACCAAATTACAATTTCAGACCTACCGGTACAGTACATTACGCAAATCTCCCACTATGTCCAGCTGGCGTCTGCAGGAACACATTTTCTAACTACTTTGTGTAAAGCTGTTTTTTTCATATGTCCAGGCCACCAACACAGATTCCCATTTAACCAGAAGTCTGGCACCAGGTCGACCTCATTGGTCTTAAAAACTTCCACGACAGAATACATCTTTGGAAATACCACACAGTTACACAGTTTGTATAAATTATTGCAATGAATAAAAGTGAGGCCTGTTTAGTAAAAGCCCACTCACCACGACAAGGTACAGACCCATGAGAGGGATGGTAGGACATGACAGAACATTTTTTTTATATTTTCATATTTTTGTTAAACAAATAATTGACAAAGACAGACAAAAAATAGACAATGGGCCAGATAAGGTCATTGTCACCTCACACCTCTCAATGATAATAACTAAAATGCACTTCCTTCAGAATGAAACTATTGGGAAATGAAACCGCTGCGATTTTCTTGGCTGATATGGGACTGTAGTCCAATTATGCACCCAACCATGCAAAGGAACTTTGCAACCAACCATGACCATGACTACACTTCTTGACTTGGACATATAGAGGGACTATTATGTCTTAACAATGTACTTGAATACTAACTTGGAACAGGAGTGCATATACAAACAGGTCTCGAAACATTAGAATATTGTGGAAAAGTTATGCAGTATGTAAAAAATGTAAAAAAATTAACTCATACATTACATAGATATATTAGACATTAAGGCCAGTACTCCCATGGGCTTATGTCCAAAACGGGTTTAGCACCATTTCAGTCTGCATTAAGTACTTTTCTGGACTTGGACAAAACTTCCCTGAGTGACTGAGGCTGGAGCTTAAAGTTGAACATTACTCAATTTCTTTAAATTGTGTTGAATCTCTTTAGATGGATAAATATTTTAACTGGAGATGTTATATGGGGTTGAATCATGAAGAGGATCAAAACATTTTCATTGTTAACATTTGCTTTCAAAAAAGTTGGTTTCATTGGGAGGTGAGTTGTGCACCCCAGCTGGGCCACGGCCTATGACGCGGACATACAGAGAGAGTACGTACATTACATTAAACATAAACTGATATACCAAAACCACTTTACTAAATGTAAAAATGAAATCAGAGCAGCAGTTGAATGTCTCAACTCCAAAGAACAACAAGTCAGAGCACTCTTTGTGGGCAATAATGCGTCTTTAGTCAGTGCTTATGCCCCTTAATGCGGGCTCTAAGCAAAGCATTGCATCATTGCTTTGTGTGAAGTAGTGGCACACCAACAAAATTATCACGAAGGAGTAGCCTCACATATTTCTCAATATCTCCTTGTATCTCATTGACTTTCAGCTGAGATGAGAGATTTCCAACCACATAAAGGATATTCAAAAAAGGCGCCATTGATTCATATTCTCTGAAAACTATGTAAATCTTGCCCTGACCCTAAAAGATATTTTCAATCAAAGCAATGCGGTTACAAATCTTTACACAACGGTCTCCCTCACTTGATATTTTAATCTTGGTGCCACTAATTACAAGTTCCTCAAACTGAATTACTTGAGTGTCAACCATACATGTAGCCAATGGAATTAGTCCACGACTATGCTCTTTAAGCAACTCTCTTTTTCCGTCTAATGCCTCCTTCGCCATAACCTGATCCATCTCAGAGATACATCGAATAACCTGTGCCAATGGATGATATGGAGTTCTTACCATCTTTTTCATCCTACCCAAATAATCTTCCAATGGGAACCCAGATATTAAGTCCAGATGCCCATGATGTCTAACATCCTCAGAGAGATGTATTAGACCATGAACATTGTAGGTAACAAATTCACGACCATACAATTCACTGTGTTACAAATGACACAAGCAATTGATGTGCAAAACCATGACAAGCTGCAGACAATGAAGGACTGGCAAGGATGAAAATGGCCACAGATAGCAATATAAAGTTATATAAGCAGAAGATGACACATTCCGAAGTGTCACTGGTCCTGTGGACAAGAAAAACTGCTGCAACTCAGTGGCTTTCCATGTTAATCTCTCAGAAAGTCCCCTTGGTTTGCGGGCAAAATCCATAGGAATGTAATGTTGTGAGGCTATGAGCTTCCTTGAGATTTGCTCCATCTGACGAGAAGACAAACGACAAAACAAAGGCATATTCAAAATGCCAAAGTAGTGGTAAGCATCACCAGCTAGATCCTGTATGACAGTTGAGGTTCCCAGGAGAATTCTAGCATCCTTTGGTAATGAAGGATGATGAACCCTCAAGATAGAGAGGAGTGTAGACAAAGCTACCAAAGATACCCTGAAATGAACTGCCCAGTCACTCAAAGCTTCATTCAGTGACATATCATTTCCTATGGCATCATCATCATCATCCAGTGACTCATCATCACTAACCCCTACTTCTACATAATCCTCCTGAATATTTTCTTGTCCCTCACCACAATTCTCAACAGTAGCAGCAGGAATTTCCCCTTCCTCATTGCGAAAGGAGGCAAGTAGAGAACTTACCTTTTTCAGAGCTCTCCTTCTGAGAGTGCGTCTATCCATACCTTAAAGTACTGTACCTTAATGAGTTTCTTCAGCCTAAGGAAAAAAAATAAAATTTGGAAGTCAACATTTAACACAAATATAAACATATGAGAAAGTAAATGTTTGGATCATATAATGAAAACTGCTTTGTTAACATCTGGAAGAGGATCGAGGTAAGGCTAACTTCTACATTTTACTGCTTGCACATCATGGGTGCCGGAAGCAGGGGGGCCAAGAGAAACCCAACGATTTTAATTCCTATATGCAGAAGAGCCAGCTGAATTATCAGCCATATGATAATGGTGTCACCCTGTTCACTGTCACCCTTTAAACATTTTTATTAAATAGATAAGATAGCAATATAAGTATCTCGTCATTAAAATGCCACTCAGGATGTGTGCTTGTGTGTGGTTTGAGACAAGACTAATTTAACATTTTTAAAAGAAGAGATGAGAAGATGCCAAAAATGGAAGGGGAAAGGCATTTCGCAAAGTTGCACCCACACCACACTGATCAATTTTTAACCGACTATAATTTAATAATTATTCTAATATTTTTGTCGATTTTGATCGTTTAAACCAATAAAAACATTTGGTGCGAGGTCACAGGGTTTGTTCGCGAGCTCACAACATGCAAAAAGTAACAAGGATTCAGACTACACTCAAGGTTAGAGCCAGCTCAGACGACTGCATGATGAAACATGCAAAGAAAAGTAGTGTATGGGACCAGTTTACCAAACCGCTATGTCCTCAAACTGAACAAGCAGGGTCTCATTTTCTTAAACGAGCCATGACAATGTTTAAAATTAGCTTCAAACTGATTGTATACACCAGATAACCAACAGATCAAAGCAGCATCTGCCATAGGCTAACAGTTAGCTGGCTACATCAGATATAGCAGTGCAGTGAACAATATATCAAATCAATGGTCGTGGTATTATTTAGTCAGAAAAAAAAACAGTTTCTGTGTCATGCTAATTCTAGTTTTGCAATTGTTGCTGTTTTGCACATGCTGGAGAGTTGTTCTTCGTGGTATTACTAAATCTTATTTATTAAAGATACGCTATTGTAAGTAGCCTATTTTGCATGTCTTCATTGTTTTTAGGATAAATGCGTTTGACGTGCTGGTCGTGTTTGTGCGTTTGTGTGCGTGCATTGTTGTTTTTGGCAACAGTTGACAGTCAGCTAGGCTTACATATACAGCCCCTTACAACAATCACATGGGGATAAAGCCAACCTGCGCAATGCACATTAACTTTTCTGCACAGCAAGATAATTTGGCTTTTGCGGACTTTCTGCCCCCCCCCCACCACGGGAATGATTCCGGCGCATACGTTGTACATACATAACAGAATTCATAAATTTAGCAGGGAGTCTGAAATACTAAGCTAGAGGCTAAGGTAAGCTGCTCATCTCATGTCGGTCTCAAGTGAAGTAGCGCATGGGGCACTAGAGGAAAATGTGCACAGTCCACACAACGTAATATTTGGACTGCCTCTCCACTTTTAAAACTCAAAATTACCACTCTTGCTTGGGTCTGCAATACTGATGTTTTTTTTATCGTGGGAATCGTCACTTTTCATAACCCTGCTCTTTTATGCAGGCTAAAATTATAGCCTGTCAGCGTACGTTAGATGGAACAAAAAAACCCGATTTAACGTTTTACATTAAGAGCAAAAAAATATATTGGTGATAAATTGAAAATACTGTTGATGTTGTCATTCAACATCCACTGTGTTAAAACTATTTTTTAAAGCTATTCTCACTTATAAATGGTGTTAGTAAAACAAGTAAAATATCAGAACTGTCACTTACCAGATCGGTGTCCGAAAAAGAGACTGAATTCGCTGACTGAAGAGTATCACAGTCATTCACAAGTCATTCATCAAAAGACCCTCGGACAAAAAGGTGCATTTGCGGTACATTGTCGCTCGCAAAATGAGCGTCTCAGAATCTTTGAAAGACGTCTGACTGACTGATTGAATGACTAACTAGCAGCGGTTTTACTAGAACAGCTCAAATGTTTATTTGGATAGAAACTACCGATTGTCGATCTGACATGTAGGATAATATTCGAATGTTATTTTGCATTACATGGAGTAGGCAAAAACCACGAGACACTTTGCTAAAGTTAGCTTACATTATATAATTAGCTTGCAATTTGACTTACCTTGCTACAGACTAGGGGTGGGCAATATAGTCTAAAATTTATATTGCGATATATTTTGAACCATAGACGGTAGATGATATATATCACGGTATACTTTGGTATGTAACTTACAGCATAACAGTTTCTTAATGGTTACCATAGCATAAAGTCAATATGTACAACAGTTGTTTAGTCATCGTTCGGAGGTGTTTATATTGGACTCTCAAATTCACACAGAAGTAAACTGGTGAGCTGCATTTGTGTTGGGCAGTAGCTGTTCACTTTATAGGCTCTTACACAGTTTCATTGTAAGAATGAAAAGGTGCTATCAATAAGGTGAAGCTACAGGTCAACATTTTTTCACATGATTGGAGACGCAATGAGCCTATCACGGTATGCCGATATGACCCAAAATCTCTATCATTGGCCAAATGCATATTGCATACGGTATATATCGTCTATCTTACCCACCCCTACTACAGACTCACTCCTGTCACGAATAGCTCCTCGTCCAAGGCAAACTCCTCAACGCTGGAGAGGCCACCAGTGTTACTGTCAATGTTGCTCTCTTTGTCCTCCATCAACATCGCCACTACTTCATCCCAAGTGTACCGGGCGCGCTTGCCAACTGAGGCCATTGTCGTACAGTAGGCTAAATGAAGTGGAACGTCACTGTCATTTGGACATTCGCGGGTTACAGCAGTTGAAAATGACATATAATGCTTACCAATCACAAATAAACATTTCCATATCTTTCTCTTTTGATTGGCTATGGTGTAGTAATGTCTGGAAAACACATATTTAGTTTTATAGACAAATCCGAAACACAGAAGTAAAGCACCCCCGCCATTGCTGCGTTCCTCTGCTGGTAAGGAAGTAGCATCAGAGAGGGTGTGTTAAACGGTCTTTGGTAGCGCTGGTAGCTTAAGTTCTAGATATCTCAATTTTAGAGTTCTAAAATTGAGCCTCATCACATGCCAGACTATGAATGAAATAATCCTGAATACCTGTAAGAACACGTAGGCTACTTTTACAGCTAACTGGTCGTGGTAAATAGGCTTGTGAAGCTTGTGAACATATTAACAACAAAGCTAATAATAACAGTGTTCATTTTGAACATATTAGCAACACCGCTAGTAACGAAAGGTTTTATTGTTGTCATTATTAATAAACAAAACAATGAATGCATTTTGTTGTCAATGAGTTACTTTAATCGGTAATTATTGTGAACATAACACAGCTAGTACTGACGGCGTCAGGTTTGTGAATATTAGCAACACAGCGAGTAATGAGAGCATTTGGTTTAATTCTTGCCATTATTGGTGACAATAATACATTTTGTTTTTTAAAAAAATTACGCTCATCTGTAGGTTTAAGCCACTGCCTAACGTCCTCTATCCAATGCTCAATTTCCATCGCCATTCAATTTAAAACTGACAATGTCAAAAACAAGCAACCCCAAGAATGACAATCACAGAGGAACGCAGCGATGTCGAAAAACAAGATGGCGGCGCCCACGGAAGGTTCGCTGGATTTGTCTATAAACATAGGATTTATTGCCATAATAACCACAACGTCATCGTTCCTCAGTTAATGATCAATGGACCATCGCCAATGGGTTAAACTAAAGGATAATGCTAGACCTGTGGTGCATGCTCCACGTTGAATTCCTGTTCCGCTGTGACAAGATCTTCGCAAACAACTGGACAGAATGGTTTCACTGTCATTCAACCCACTAAGGGAGCCACGGAGTGGGTCAACTCAATGGTCTGCGTCTGTGCTTAATTTGTAAATCATAAGGTGCTGGAACGCAAAGTACATATGACAGTGCATGGATGACGCAACGGACACAGGTCCCGGAACGTATACAGAAAACAACAATGCCCATTTGCTATGCTGTGGGACTTAGAGACCTCAAGTTCACATAATATCAATGGTATAATGTTATGACAATAATTTACAAATATTTAGCCTATACACACGCAATTGCCCACATCACCACAGGTGGGACTTACAGTATACAGTCAGCAATTCATTTCTCAACAAATCAGAGCCGACTTATTATCACGCCACGGATATTCATGAGGAAGACCGAAAAACCTTGGGCCACCACCCACTTTTTCTGCACACTGGGAAAATATCACACAGGAGCACTAGCAAAAACAATGAAACCACAAAAATACTGCAAAAACAAAGAAATGCCGATGAAAGACGAGATTTAAAGCTTGGTACATGGCCTGTTACAATATGCTTACCATTTAGTTGTCCAAAATACCAAGTAAGAAGACACAAATCTCCATGGACGCCTCAAAAGATGGACTGGGGGCCATCTTGCTGCAGTATCATGATGGTGCTTGGAAATCAGTGGCTTAAGCTGCACAATCCATGACAGAAACAGAGCAAAGATATGCACAGATAGAGAAAGGGTGTCTGGGGATCGTCTTTGACTGTGAGACTGTGAAGTTCCACTCGTATGTTTTTGGCTTGCCACACATTGAACTTGAGACTGACCACAAGCTACTCATAACTATCAGCTAAAAGCACCTGAATGAGATGACACCACGCATCCAGCGTATGATGATGCTTCTACAGAAGTATACCTATGAACTGCCGAGAAAATATCTGGTAGTGGCTGATGCTCTGTCAAGGGCCAGTACAAGAACTGCACAAGGACTAAACACAGACGGCACAGAGGAATATGATGCCATAAGAGGCCACGTGGATGCTGTGGTGGAGGCTCTACCCGTGAGCTCTAGCCTGAAAGAGAAAATAGTAATGGAGACCGCAGTGGACTGCCAGCTGCAGAAAGTGATATGGCACATGCGGAATGAGTGGCCAAAGCAAAAGTGCCCACAGTACTACTTATTCCAGGATGTGTTGGCAGTAGCTGATGACCTGTTGCTGAAAGGTGACCAAATAGTCATCCCAACAAAGCTGCGGAAGGAGGTCCTCTGAATACTGCATTTGGGGATAGAAAAAACATGGAGACCAGCTAGACAGACTGTTTACTGGCGTTTACGGGACATAGCAGAAATGATCAATGACTGTGCCACTTGCCTACTATAACAGACAGCAAAGAGAACCGCTGCTCACAGACATGGGAGAAGAGCACCCCTGGAAAAAAAATTGGGACAGACCTGTTCCATTTCAGAGGGAAAGAGTAGCTACTGATGATCGACTACTACTCAAACTATCCTGAGATGGCTATGCACAACGGGAGTAGTTAAGTCAAGTCAAGTCAGTTTTATTTGTCAATTTCTTCACATGTACTTGACATACAAAGGAATCGAAATTGTGTTTCACACTTGTCCCATGCGTAGACGTTGACAACAATAAAGTGCAGATGCACAACAATAAACAATAAGGTAATGTTAAGTAAAAAAAAGTGCAAGTAGGCTTAAGGCATTATACGTAAGTAACATTATATAACAGTATATATAAGACAAGACATAACATAAAGTAAGTGTTCCAGCAGTGTTGTTTTGTTGTCTTAGGGTAACACAAGATTGTAGCAGCAGTAGTATTAAATATAAGTAGTGGTAAGAAAGTGGTAAAATAGTGGTAAAAAGTGGTATAAATAGTGGTAAAAAAAGATACTAGAATATATAGCAGCAGGTGTGTGCAATTTGCAATGCAGAGGTAGTTATTTTCAGTCCAGAGTGTTATTTTCATAAGCATATGAAGTCCAGCTTTGCACGACATGGCATTCCAGGAACGGTTGTTTCGGACAATGGTCCTCAGCATATCAGTCAGATTTTCAAGCAGTTTGCCAGAGAGTATGGATTTGAACACGTCACAGTAAGCCCACACTTCCCACAGGCAAATGGCAAGGCAGAAAAGGGTGTTCAAATAGTAAAAAGTCTTCTGAAAAAGGCAACAGAGAACGGTGAGGATCCTTATTTGGCTCTGCTGGCTTATAAAACGGCACATGGAACAGTCCATGAAAAAAACTATAGGAAAAGCAAAAGAGATATTTTGATCGCACAGCAATGCAACCTCTGCAGGTGGGCGACAGAGTCAGAGTTTTCAACACAGAAAGACAGGACTGGCAGCGCACTGGAACAGTCCTGAATGAAGTAGCTTCGAGGTCCAACGCAATCCAGACAGACATCGGGGCTGTGTTGTAGCCTTATGAGTCATGTTCTAATGCTCAGGTTAGGCTAAAGTTATTCTTCAAGCCTTCTGAGGCGGTGGTAAAGCAGACCCTCCAGGATTTTGCGATTTGCAACATTAGATTAGATATACGTTATTGATCCCCACGGGTGAAATTCAAGATGGTGGAGTCACCTTAGCTGCCATTCGTTCGGCGCCAGTTAACGCACACACATGAACTTCAACCAATCCCCGTGAATTTACGGCGGTGTTGCAATTTTAACTAATCACCGCAACTTTCCCACAAAATTGACCAATCATTTGTGTGGTCTTGTCGAGCTCACATCAAGAAACTACCTTCTGTCTTACTCAAAGTCCTTATTAACACTGAGCTAGAATCACACGTCTCTGTCTACTCTACAGCGCGATCAGTGGCATTCGAATTGCCCGGCCCACATTGAAGCACCCCGATTCTTCCAGTCAATTGGGTTTTACGCACATCTGGTTACAAATTTGCTTCTGTTTTTTAATGTAGTGCCATTTCTTTCGTGTTTTTAAAATACTTAACTCATTTAATCGGGAGTTATAGGCTACGATTTAGCTATAGGCTTATCAAACATTTGACTGGATAGCAACAGTTAGACAGAGAGCAAAGATGATACTCAGACGACAACAAACAACAGAAACAGGGGTGCGTTTCGTTGCTAACTTCCGTAGCTACTTCCTGGGTTTGCCCGAAGGAGTTACGGCGCTACTGTTTCCCAAAGCCACAGTCCAGACGAAGCAAGTTCAGGTGTTTATAACTAACTTAGTCCGAAGTATTGGCACACAATGCAGGCGTTTCCCAAAAGCATAGGCTGGACGAACACTCGGGTTCTCCTTCGTTTAAATGCTTCGTTAAAACGACACCCACGGAGCTGTCATTTTGGCTAAGTTATGGTCACATCACGCCTTTTTCGGCTTTTTGGGGCTTAAAATGTATGGGTTGTCCCCCCTTTGATGCATTACCGCCACCTGCAGTTGGCTTTAAATAATTAACATGCATTAGCCTGTAATTAGCTTAGACATTTTCCACCTGTTTCAAATGTAGTAGCCTGACCCTTGACGTAGGCCTAATGACTAGACCATGATGTTTTATATCATAGGCAATGGATTGTAGGGGTATTTTGATAACTAAAGTCATGATGAACGGCATTAAATCTTCACAAACATTGTAGAAAAACAACTCCGTAAATCGATTTTATGTCCGAATTGTTAATTAAATATATTTAATAGAGACAAGATAATGTGCCCTCAGCAGGAATTGAACGTGTGACTTAATAACAAGATGCAGTCGCATAATTCATAGTCCACTGCTCTCACCATTCACCCATGAAGATGCATGGACAAAAAGAGTCATTTGGATTATTTATACATGTCGTTTTCACTACATATTTAATATTAATTCACATTCACATCACGCAGTTATGGCCTTCAGTCATTAATTTCAGTGAATTAGGTACATCATGTGGATAGATTAGTAAAAATTGTTAACAATGCCACACTGGCTTGTGAAATGAGGTTAACCTTCCATTTTTGAGACGCTTTCAGCAGCGAATGTATCCGAATTGTCCCTGAACACTTCCGAAACATCTGTAGACTTCCTAGTTTCAGCGCAGCACGCCTGACCTCACGTTGTTACAACTTTCATTGTCCGATGGTGTTCGGGAAACGGGCGGAAATCAAGTGTGGGCTCGTTCAAAAGTACTTTGCATTACCTTCGTATAATGCTAACTTCGTATTTGGGAAACGCACCCCAGGTCAGGAGAACAACACCAATGATCAGTGATCACAAATGGGCAAGAAAGTTGTACACCTTTTAAATCACATCTTAAATTAAATGTTGAAGTTATAATCAGTGTCGGGCAGTAGCTTCACATCAAATTAATAAGATAGTTTAACTACATTTAGTAGCGTGGCTGTAGTGAAGCTACAGCATGAGTATATTGAATCTGAAGGGGAGGGCTAATACATTTTATTCAAACGTATGCAGTATACCACTTCGCCAATAGATGGGAGAAATTCTCATACGAAAAAAATAAAACTTACACATAGGGGGTTTAAAGTTATATTATCAAGCATCACCTCACAGCAGCAAATCCTCTATCAAGGCTGTACATGTAAGATCAGTTCATTGCAATAATGCGATGCATTTAATGCGTCAGTCATGCCCTAATTAAAAAAAACTGTCCACAATGTATGATCACATCACAGTAAACAGGCATACAGTAGGCATATCAATAGGATACTAGTCAGTTACTATTGTGTAGCTATTGAGAGAGTTGTTAGTTAATCAATACAGTAACAGTCTTAGAAGTTTGATTATTAAATATAGGACTGGTAAAGACTGTCCTCCTATGATGTGCTAAGTACTGGCGACCAAATTATTATTATTATTTTTTTTTAAAGAGTGCACAGTGAACCTGTTTTTCTTTAATGAATAAGGGAGATGTAAGCATGGGCGTAGGTTTGCATAGGGACCATAGGGACAAGTCACAACCAATATTTTGGAGCGACAAAATAGTCCCTACCAATATTTCGCATTTTATTTTATATATCAATATGAATTTATTAACATATTTATTTGCGGACGCAATAGATTAAGTTGCAGACAGTTTTGTTCCTTTGACGTGCTAGCAATCCATTTTCCAGAGCTTCAGCATCGAACTTATCCATACTGTGATTTGATTGGCTCAAACGCGCCTGCAGGTTCAAGTTCCACTCACAAGGACAAAGCCTGCATTAATCGTTAAAAGTTGTCTACAGGAGTTGAGCGCAGGTTCGTTTTGCGCTGATAACGTTATCTGTGATAACCTATATGTCCTCAGACAAGTGTTAAACTTATCCTGGTTATTCAAACTCACTGTTCTGCTTTTTAAAGATATAGCCTACAGAATGCCACCAAAAAAGAAAAAATATATACAGACCTATTTCAACATAGAGAGAGTAAGTAGTGCATAGAATTGGTTTAGCAAGTGTTATCACCCGTCTTCTTACTGTGATAAATCGTTGTGTGGTGTTGGATGATGATAGCAATCAGGTTGATGACAGTATTGGGTTGATGACGGGGGGTCATATTCATGTAGTTGAAGCAAAATGCTAACCATATGCCGTAATGCATTTTGTAGGCTAATTATGTAGCAAGTACAAAAGCACAGGCAGGTGCGTTTTGCTATATTCTCAGAAAAGTGTTAAACTTATCATCACATTGGTACTGAAAATCATTTTGGCCGATTTTCTTCCTTGTTGTTGTTGTTAGCCTACAGTGCCACGCAAATAGAAAAAAATATCTACTGTTGTAGCACCCAGAGAGTAGGTGTACAGCCCTTCCTACTGTGAGGTGTTGCAGCTTATATGCTAAACCAACCCTGAGAGATGATGATGTTCAATCAGGTGACGAATATTATGTTAACCATCTCCGGTATAAATTTGTAGGCTTAGGCTAATTGGTGTTATTAGTGTAGTCTAGTCTGCAGTTAATAGAGCCTAGTCTGTAGACTATTATTAAAAGTTAAAGCTAACTGACTGTCAAGCGGAGTCAAATTCATAATTTAGTCTTTTCACAATTACTGTAGGTAATAGCTAATATTTAGGTAGCCTATGTATTGTATTATTGTCATTATTTGAAAATAGATTTCAGAGGGGGGCGGTATTGTCCCTACCAAAGCTGAGACCAAACCTACGCCCTTGGATATAAGGATATCCTGTGAGACACTATTATGGTCCTAAGAGGCCAGTGTAGGTGGGCACTGTAACGTCGGAAATGTTCAATAAAGGTAGTTGAATGCTTACCAGCAAAGGAGTCAGCCACAAATCTGTACAGGTGAGTACAACAAATTACTACCATTCATTATTGAATCTAACTATGTACAGAGGTTGTAAGCTTGCCTACATTATTGGTCAGTAGTGAATGCAAATACCTCTTTTGACAACCTCTGCTTCTCTTGTTCTCCTGAGGCTCTCCTTGACCTGGTTGCACCTGGTGCTTCTTGCTGCTGCTGTTGAGAGCAGTTTTGGTCACTGAACTGACACAGATCAAAAGTGTTAGAAGACAGTACAAGACTGAAAATGGCAAAAAAAGAAATCAGTATTTCTGGATGAACTTATCTTGTGCAAACAAATGCACATGTCTAAACTGGTCCATTTGAGTTTCTATACTTTACTGACATAATAACATGCAAACATTCAGTAATGAACATGTACTTAATAGGCCTTGAGTATTATACTCAATTATTATTATAGGGAAATACTATATATTATTACTATGGTAATATCTTACAGTATTATCTTACTTGATGGCCTGAACACTGCTGGTGAAGTTTTGCAGTGCTCTTTTGATGAACACCATGTCAATATCTCTCTTCTGCAACTGTTGGTACATCATGTCAACATGAGGCATGATTTGATGAAACAGCTGAAGGAAAACACAAAAATCTTCTACCTGCAGCATCCTCAGGAACCCAGATGCCTCCCTCACTGTGATGTTGTCAAATAACCCATCTGATCTGATGGTCTCAAAACACTCTGAGGCTGCCCAGGTTTTCATAGACAGTACTAACGATCCTGATGTTGAAGTTCCATCTTGAGGATTCTGCTCTAGGCAGCCTTTGAGCAATAATCTGGTCAAGAGCTATGCGTTTGGGTGACCTCTTAAAAATATGGAAATCCCACTCAAGTCAGAGAAAAAAACTTGCACTGCTGGGATGTGTGAAGTGGCCTGCTGCATTATTAAATTAAGCTGCATAACAATGTAAATAATGGGCATTTTTGTACTCTTTGCGTACCTTTTGCTGCACACCATTCTTCTCTCCTCTCATCACACTGGCACTGTCGTAAGCTTGAGCAATAAGTATGCCCTCGTCATCAGTGAAGACACTGTTCAGTCTGTCCAAAATTGCCTCAGCAATGGAGCTGGCCGTTGTTGACAAAATGTGAACAAATCCAAAGAACCGTTCTTGAACAGTATATTTTTGGTCGATGACCAACCAACTTGTCTGTGTCAAGACGTGTGGTTTCATCTGCTTGGATTGCCACGAATCTTGCCTGGATTGCCATGCAATCCAGCAGCTCATTCTGTACCGTCTTCGATGTCCTGTAGCAATTTTTAGGTGCTCCTCAAACAACTCGTCCAGTAACGGCACTAAATTGACCAGTCCACGAAAAATCCCAGGGTTGTGTGACCCCTCTTTTTCATCCTTGCCTCGCAAAGCTAACTAAAACATGCCACAGAATTTTACACAGTCAATAAGGCGGCCTAGGATATGTTCACTGGGCAAAAAGGCTCTGTTTCCGGAGGTATTTGTGCTCATATATCACTGGATATTTCCAATATTCGGACATATATTGATAGATACGCTCCGGATACGTAAGTCTCAATTGTCATATACTGAGCATATCTGGAGTCGGGAATGGGACTGTATCGACATGCGACATATCCGGATGCCATATACGCACCGGGTATGATCCATGTTTCACGTATTTGCTGTGGATACGCTCCCGAATTCGTCTCATTCTTGTTGTCATATGCCTCCGGATTTGTCAAACACAGGAAGACCCATAACCCATATGGCAGGTGTGTTAAATTATTTCAAAGGCATTTATGTACATGCCTTTTGTTAACTTTATTTTAGGAATTTAAACATAGGTAATATCGCCAAACTGACTTATTGTTACAGTTACAGTACACCTACAACATATCCTACAATAGACTGCCATTAAAACTATTAGCCTACTATGGATTCAACTACATTCGACTATTTTTTTTTCTTTATGGCTAAAAGGCATACGACAGACAATGCGGTTTTGTTACGTTGTCTTTATTTTTATTTTCCCATTTACAACTTTAACGTTCAGTGTAATTTGGCCGGGTTCCACAGCAGGAGAGCCGGCCCCTCCTGGTGAGTCTCCGGTTGTCTGCAGTGTGTTTGGCATTTGGATTGCACTTCTCCACTTCGACGTGAGCACAATAAGCGCATTTGACCTCCCGACTTTCTTCTTCGGACATAGGGTGGCGTCAGCTCCTTTGAGATGTTCATGGTCGCAGCTTCAAAAGCTACAAGAAAAGCGGGCAGCGTTAAACAATGCATTTCAAAAGGACGTAGGCTACTGTTGAAAGTTTATACCCATCATTCTCCATGGCTAAAGCCGCGGTCATTTACTATAAACATGTTTAATAACCGGTAACGTGGCAGTATACAACTGGGTTATATCGAGAACGTTTCAATTAACATGAACTACATGCATGCGCAAAACTTCTGTTAAAACTGTTAAATTGGTCATACTTGTGATTGGTCCAACTCTCCCCAGCAGTTCCTCCAGCCCACGATGTGCGCATCACCATGCCTGATGAACAAAAATAGTTTCTCAAAAGTCTGACAGTCTGAACATCTAATATCTATAGTTATCTATCCAGTATCTATAGTTCATGTTCTTTTCCTTATAGAAAAAAAACAAACAAACAAAACATGCAATCATATTACCTCTGAAACTCCTGGGTGCTGGGGTGGGGGGGGGGGTTGGTGATGCATCACCGCCACTGTTTCCTCTAGAGTCCCTCCATGGAGCTAACAGATGTCACCATTAATTTCACCATTTGTCATTGTCGTCTGTATTTTTTGGCATATAACTGGAATAGTTGTAAACGCAATAAATGTCAACCACATAAGCCAATTTATGTAGCAGGCTTCACATTTTGCGTTAGAGGGATTTAAAAATAAGTTTCCTGCAGTTATATAGATCAGACATCAGTTTCAGTAAAATGTTTCGACATTCAAATGAATAATACCGAATAATATGCTACACACATTTTGGGTCAACCAGCTTGTTATCCCAAGATATAACTCGGCGGCTAACCATGTAGCTATCGTTAACGTCAGCCTGCCTGGACAGTCTGTAGCTAACGTACGTCGCCTTCTTCAAATTTGATGGAAGCGCTAACGCTAAAGTAGCTAGAAGCAAAAACAGTCATTGGTTATACACAATGAAAAGGTTAAACATTACAATTTCACACATGCTTTAATATAGATCTGCATTAAGACTGTATTAACACTTCATCAAGATTATGTGCCTCTGAACAAAAATAATTCTTGTTACTTTAGGAACAGTAGGCTACATAAGACATACCTCAGAAAATATCTCAGAATTGTTTTCCACTTCACCATCAAACCTCGGTCTTGCTCCCCAAGCACTGTCGATTTCACTTGATCTTGATCTCGGAGTTTCCGTAGTAGTAAATTACACAAATTTCACACCAAATCACTGTTACAGAGCGAACGTGAAGTACTGCTGCTGTATTATAACATTAATCCCCTTACTCTGATTTTAAATATGAGGCAGATAAGAGACAATCATCCTTAAGAATCACAACGTTCTATTCAATTTGATTGGAGCAGGTTTTGGCGCTGGATCAAGGATAATCTGTGTTAATAGTATTAATAGTGTTTATGTATTTTATTTATTATAAACTGTTCGCAATATAATTTGCATTGCTACGCCCTCCAACGTCAACACGGAGCCACGACTGTGATCACTGTGATGACCTGGTGTCCATTAATTAGGGGTGAGTCTCAATATTTCTGTAGACCTATGCAATTCAGCGCAAGGGCTCAAATCACCATCAACGTCATATCAGTTTATAGGTTACGTGATAATAAAAACATAAAACCAATATAAGACAATAAAAATATCCAGCAAGATTTGTTTTATAAAATAGCTCCCTTTTTGAATTTAAGATGACGTGGCAGTCAGAACATTATTAAGATCAGTGGAGACATGCAAAATAGAGCCCCTATGATAATATTAGGCTAACAGTCCTCATAAAAACAGAAATGCCCAGCAGAATATGGCATGATATGCTGTGTTAGCCCATGAAAAACAGTCTAAAAAATGGCCCGTTTCGCCCAGGGAATCCTCATTCAAATTACATTTTACAAATATTGGAGATGGTCAACATGCATCAGATATGCTGCATGTCTTAACAAATAGCCTATCCGGGTTAAAATATATCCGGATTCTACCCAGCGCAAATCCGGACTCAAAACACATCAATATTTGTACGGATTCATAAAAAGTCAGGATACGATCAAAACCTGGTCCGGATATGCTCTGTGTCATTGAAAATATCCAGTCAAAATATCTCTGGATTCTAGCCTATTTTGCCCAGTGGTTGGTTCTTGCTCACCTCATTATTGTGACGACGCACAGCTATCCTATAGCTCTCATCCAACTGTGTTGCAATGTTCACTCTCCCAAACGCCAAATGTTTTATGCAACTGTCCATATGCATCTTTGATGCTTCATGTTTCTTCACCTTTTCCGAGAGACGTTACATGTCAGTCTGAATGCAGGGGTAGCAGAACAAGGCGTTTTTACATCCTGCTAGCCATGTTTTCCGCTCATACCATACCTGCTTTAAAGCAGTAAGCTGCAATGGAGTAGTAGTATAAGCCCTGTGTGTCATGTGGTAGTTCCTGGGTCTCTGTCACAGGTGCGTCGTCCAGGCGGACGTGTCAAAGCACGGCTGGGGTGCTGTGTGCACAAGCTGTTTGGTCAAGGGGACGTGGTCGTGCATCACCAGGCGCCTACACACCAACGTCCTCGAGCTGCTGGCAGATTTACTCGCCCTCAGGCACTTCCTGCCACGCCTCAGAGGCACGCACGTGCTAGTCAAGGCAGCTGACCTCAAGGCAGCTCACCTGCCAGGCGTGCTTAATATGAGAGCATACCTCCTCTCCAGAGGGCTCCCCCGCTCCACGGACTGGCGCCTACACCCGAGAATGGTTTGCCAGATATGGCCAGATTCGGCCAGGCTCAGGTGGACCTCTTCGCCTCCGGGGAGAACACACTTTGTCCGACGTGGTTCTCTATAGGGACAGACGACCCCGCTCAAGGGAGAGATGCTCTGGCGCATCAGTGGCTGTGTGTCCTACTGTACGCGTTTCCCCCCGAGACTCCTGAGTCAGCTGCTGACCAGGGTCAGGATGGAAGGGCAGAGTGATTCTAATAGCAACCCTTCTCAGAGTTGGTTGGCAGACCTGCTCCCACTCCTGGATGGCCAGCCGTGCAGGCTGCTGCTGAGTTGGGACCTGCTATCAAGTGCGCGGGTCGATATGGCATGATAACTACTACGAGATCCCTGTACACCTTGAAATGGCGCATCTTCAGCTCTTGGTGCGCGGAGAGGGGCTGTGACCCCCTTTCCTGCCCCATTGCGTCTGTGCTCTCTTTCCTCCAGCACATGAACCTGGGACGGTCACCGTCCACACTTAAGGTGTGTCTGGCGTCCTTTTTGGCCTGCCATGTTGGCTACAATGAGGCAGAGAGTAGTTGCGCACAAGGTATTATGTGATACGTCACAGCTCGCTCTGGGGGTTGCGAATCATCGGAGAACCGAGGCTACGACTAGGGTAGCCGAGACGTTTCCTTAATTTCTGGCGCGATGGAATTTAATGTAGTGTAAAGTGCATTTGTAACATTATCAGTTAATTGATCAACTTGGGTAGGGCTGGAAGGAGGGCCTTCTAATGTATATTGAGTCATTAAGGGGTAAAGGAAAGGTTGATTTTTTTCTATGAAGTTGCTTGTGGTTTGGGGGGTTATCCGTCCAGTGTGATAGCATATAGAGTTAGGGGCTGTAGAATCTATTGTAGTCTTCAGAGTTATTAGGTAATGGTCAGTTAGTAAAGGACATTGAGGTAGGATAGCAAGTTGTGCTTGTGCACCATACATGTATGTCAGAGCAAGGTCAATAGTATGACTACAGTATGACTATCTTTATGTGTAGGTGCATTAACATGTTGGAAAAAGCTAATGTGCTCAATTAAGGATTGGAACGCGGATGCCAGGCTATTATTTCCATCATCAATGTAGATGCTGAACTCGCCTAACACTAATATTTTAAGTTTTAATGACTAGTGAGGAAAAGAATTCTGAGAATTCATATACAGTAGCAGCCAATGAAATTTCCCGTTCCAGCTGCACGCCATGCAGCTGCCGTGGTTGTTCCGTGAAGTTTCCAGCCAGACACCGTGCACGAACCAGGCCACCTCCTTCTCATATGTAAATTCCAAACACACGTATTCATCCGATTTCAGGCTATCACCATGAGATGGTGCTATCGCTTGATACTTTTCAGAGCCGTATAGAGTTCGGCCAACTACCAAAGATCTTGGATAGCCTACTGACCGCTTGAATCCTCTCTGCCTTGTTGTAACCTTTTAAAGGAGAAGTGGCAGTGTGATGCCGTGACTGGCGCGCACGTCATCACGCGTCCTAATGGCAGCCGCCATTGAACGTATGCACTGACATCTCCCCATTCAAACTTTCCCTGTGTGGATTATCACAGTGTTCCCAGACTGTTTCAGGTAGGACTGCATTTGTAAATGCTGTGTTATGTTGTCTAGTGTCTTAGCTCATGGGTGCACACATTAGTTAAACTCCAGCAAACTAAAGCTAGCAAACTTTTTACACGCATTACATTGCACACGTATGCACAAACAATACACTGACACATTGTTTCATTCACATGCTTCTTTTATTGATTACATACTCATAGTACAACTACGTCATGTTTATGAGTAAAACCAGAGACGTTTTAATAGGAGGACACACATCATTAACAAAATCACCCATAGAAATGCATTGGGAAACTTCGTAACGCACAGATGGCGGTTGATTGCATATGTCCCGCCTACTCTCGCGCTGTTGCTCCAATCATTTTGTTGATTTAACGTAAGCATATCATCATAGTTTTTGCGGCACCTGTAACTTGTTTGCAGTCAGAAGAAAATAAGCTGCTAAAGCACTGTCAACTGAAAATGTACGAGTGGCAAATATGAAGTTATCGTAACATAATGTCGCCTGTACCTCTTATAGATGTCAGAGCTAGAAAAAGCATACAATCATGACATTTTTGCTATACCGTTTATCGTAGCAGCATTCCATAACGGTTTTAAACATGACATTCTATTCATGGTGTGCACCTGCTTATTACATTTATTGTGTATTACAATACAACAGCAAACGTATGATTAGTATTTTATATTATGTTATGTACCTGTATGATTTTATATTTATGTATGTTTTTTTTTAAATGATCGTTGAGCTTACAGTTCACTGTATGCTACATTTTACCGTTTGTTAGCTT
This sequence comes from Limnothrissa miodon, assembly GCA_017657215.1. Classification (NCBI taxonomy): domain Eukaryota; kingdom Metazoa; phylum Chordata; class Actinopteri; order Clupeiformes; family Clupeidae; genus Limnothrissa; species Limnothrissa miodon. The sequence goes on along the minus strand of JAGFZM010000117.1, from coordinate 600,163 downwards.
AGCAGCAAAAGCTAACGTTCAGACTAAGCTAACTTTCACTGTTATTTATTGTGGGAAATTATTAAAATACAAACTTGTGCTACGCATAACCTTAGGGTAGTATATTATCTTGCTTACAGTCATTACCAAATCAAATGCGGACAAGCTTAATACGTTGTTGATCTCTGGCATTATCCAAAACTATAGTGTGATTTGGGATAGTTGGTATGGTTGTTACGCCGTAAATTACAACAGTGTTGTGAAGCGGGCGCATGCGCAGTTCTAGATTAACGTCTTTTAAACCCTTTATTTCACGTTATACCACCAAATTGATTTTATGTTGATTTTTATCTTGATTCCAACCATGCGGAGAAGCGGAGATACAGCTTACTCCCCATTCATTTAGATAGGGCCCTAGTCTTGTTAATCCCAAATAACTGCCCGAAGGTGTCACCAAGATGGCTGCCGAGTGAAGGGACTTGCCTAGAAGGACTTTGGTAAAACTGAGTGGTATTCAAATGTCTAAAAACATCTACGAATGTTCTTTCAGCATTGTTAAGAGGGTATGGCTTACCGATGTTTCTGCAGTATTTCCTTGTCTGTCAAAAGGCTTGCGAGTGGTGACGTGATGTCTATATGCGGGGGCATGTTCGCGTTCTTGCGCACTCACAAATCAATTAAGTGTTCCAGCATTCTTATTGCGAATGTCTGTGTATGTATTGGTGTATTTTCGTTATGCAGAAAGCCTGATATTGTGTGTGTATGAATGAATGGTACCATTTTAAATACTGTGTTTATTTGTTTGTGCCTGTGAGGGTAAAAACACCCCTGCAGCTGATGCATTTGGTATGGTCCACGTATGGGTGTGGACAGGTATCTCTTTTTAATGGCTAAGAATTCAGTTGTAGAGAGAGCTGTATGGTGAAAGGACATGGGTCTCAGTGCTCTCAGTTGTACTCCACAGAAGTGTGAGTTGTGCTTTGCCTTACTGTTCATTGTGAGCCTCTGGCTCCTTATATTGAGAATGGTCCTTTTGGCTCCTTGTAGCCTGTTTATTTTTCTGTAAATGGTGTATATAGTGTAAAGTTATTCTATATATTCTAAGATTTCTATTTTTTTTTCTTTTTTTTCTCGTTTTTCGTCACTGGCTCACGGTTTGATCACCTGTGGTGTGTAAATAAAAAAAAGCGAAATCTCTTGCCTCCTGCGCATCTGTGTGCCAGCACTTAAGGCCCTCGACATTCTACTTTGTAACAGGCAGTATTTGAATAAAACATTTCTTTTTGCCACGTAAATGTCATCACCAGCAGCCAGTAACACGAACAACAGTATAACAAAACATGTCTGTGTGTAGGCTACAGTAGCCTATTCACTCCCCATAAAACGACAAATAAGAACTAGTCCAAGTCACTCTCATGATCCGTCGGTCAAACGGATTGTAGGCTATTAGGCTTCAACAAGCAATCTCATCATGCCAAATTCACACATTTATCGTTAGCTCTTCTTTCCTATCTTCCTTCTAACCATTGTTTTCAAATTATAGTTTTGTAATCCAGTGATATGCAACACGTAAATATATATGAAGAAAAAAAATGGAAAACCTGATCATCTGTCAACGTCAATAGAAGTGACTGGTGGCTAGCGAAGATAAAGTGAATAAAGGAATTCGTTTTAGGCTATGTGCTTGACTTCTTGCTTTTACCCTCTGATTTCTGTCTTGATCTTGATGTCCTTGATTAGCCTATTTATGGTCACATAGGCCTATGTCCAACAACAAGTTTGCGCCTGGCAAACACTTTAGTTGAATAAAACTTGTTTTAAAGGAATAAGCTGAAGATGAACATGGAACATGAACATTTTTAAAATAGATGTTCGTTTTTATTATTTAAAGAGCCCATAGAATGCAAAACCACATTTACCTTGTTATTGTTGAATTTAGGTAGCTTAAGGTACCCAACGGACCATACCGAAACTCCCAACACCATCTTCCGCCTCCTTCTATATGTAAATTTCAGGCTAGAATTAGCCGGGCTGAAAAAAATAATATGAAACTAGTGCTTGGTGTACGTAGACAGTGCAAAGCTACACCTCCTCCATTACATTGTCCAATCCAAAAAGCTCTAGCTCTAGAATCTTTGGTCCAATTAAAATTGTTTGGAACACTCTCTTGTCCAGCCCCCTGTTGCTTCGGCGGTAGGCTATAAACGCACTGTATTCTATGTAATAGCTAGCATTGAGAACGGCTAAAGGCTCTAACAAAAATAAGTGCATGTTGAATTTCAGTTCAAGAACATACGTAAAAAATGTCAGCACGCACGTGTAACGTTCCAGGATGTACTGGGCTGTGGTTGTCTGGAATTTGCACTACCTTCCTCAAGAACCTCGCATTCAACGGGAGTAGTTGATTTTTATCTACAACCACAAGATTGGTTGTTTGCTCTGGTCATTTCACCCCATATTGTTTCGCCAACCTCAGACTGTATCAATCCGGCTTTTCACGAACACTACGCCTGAAACCAGGATCTATTATCATTATCAACTATTCTCCAACCACAACCGATTCTGCCGGTAGGTAACCACGCTAGAATTAAGTGTTTTTTGGTTGCCATAACCATAGAATTATAGACTGGTATTTCTATGGCCTTAACAGTTTGCCTACTTTATGCTACTTGGATATCCAGGTTATTGCGAAGCAAAAAAATGTTGCTGCACACTCGGTCACTAAAGTGTTGGTAGGCTAGCAAGCATAACAACATACTAATGTCGCATTTCCCCCAGGCTTCTGTGCTTATATAGCCCCAGTATTGCATTTCCATTACCAAGTTTTAACACCGGGTTTTAGGTGAACTTGGAATGTTTACTATACAAATGTAATAGCCTACATTAATTTCCCGGTAAAGATGCATATTGCCGTCTGTCAAAGGATATCATAACCTCAGACATTAGTGCTGAAACTAAAACGTAGCCTATGCCTACGTAATATTAAATGGTAAGGTTCTGCATAACATTGTCATAAAGGCTGACATTGCATGTTTATTTAGCTCAGATAGTTAACCGATTTACTGCTGAGAAACAGACCTGCTGCTTGCTTGTAGCATAGGCGCAAACATAGCGCGATATATAATAAAAGATTTTGTAGCGGTAGCAGTAACGCTACCTTCAAGCTAAATTTCCCCTTCACCTAAACAAGATGATTCACTGACCTATCCTTGTGCGTCCTGAGATTCCTTGATGAAGTTCGAAGTTGTTGAACCAGCATCATTTATCTTTGGGCCAGAGTTCTTGCAAGTGGCTGTTCACTTCTTTAGTCTGCGTTAAGTTCTTAAAAACAAATGTCATGATGCTACAAATTGAGCAGCTCTAATTTGACGTTAGGCTCCATCTGGGGCTACCGTTGCAGCATATTGACATGCTGCTTGCTTGTAGCGTAGGCGCAAACGTAGCAAAACGTTAAAACGTTTACGGACACTATCGTGTCCTCGGTTCTCTGAACTTGAGAAGCCGAAAACGTGAATACAGTCTGTATAGCCTAGAGTTGGGGTCACACGTAATTGAATTTGTTTTCTAGCAGTAACGTTAAGAGTATCAATGAAACTAGGGAGCCAATCTGCTTCAGCGAAAAAACAGCCAATAGACCTCACAATGAACTAGCCAATCAGCGCCAGGGGGCGGGAAACTGGCCAAAGGGTGGGAAATACGAAAATTTTTAATGAGTATACATTTCTGAGCATGCAATAGACAGCCCAGAAATGCTCCTGGGTCTTTTTCAGCCGCACAAATTTGCATACACAATTATTGAGGCTCAAAGAACATTTTATGATGGTCAAAAAATGCGTTCTATAGGCTCTTTAACGAAAATGATACATATAAACATGTAGGCTAATTTGAATGTTAAAATATTTATAACTTTGCATGTAAACACATTCCATGAAGAGGCTATTTCAGGGCAATTACAGTTACACAAAAGAGTGATGGTCAGTATGGTATCAGATAATTGTCTGGGTTGTTGACACCTTTTATGAAAGACTACAGAAATGGGAACTTGGAGGGAAAAAAATCATCTGTTCCGCTAGTCGGTTTTCTATTGGCTGTGATATCTGTGCTGCCCCTGCAGCTGAAGGAGCCGCACAGTACTGTAGCTGAGCGAGCAGAGAGGACAGGGAGGGGGGGAGCACAAGAGGCGCAAGAAAAGAAAAATATAAACACAGACCAATGAGTTGCAGTTTTTGTATTTATTTAATTGTGTGCTATTAAAAATAGGTAATGAAATCGATTATATGGAGGTTGGTTAAGTCTTGACTTCTAGTAGTAATTTTAGTCGTGAGTGGCTATGGGGGATGGGAAATTAGTTGATTGTTGATTGTCGAGCAACCTGCAGTCAGTGTCACATGAAATGGCCCGGCTGCACGCACGAACCTCACGTGCGTCATGTGTGTGTCACGCACTATTTAATTATTTTTTTTCTGAAGAAGCTGCAGTGTACCCAAACAACCACCAGGTGGCACTTGGGAGCACCCGCGACCGCGAGTGTTCTAACATATCATACAGCTGTCAGGAAATAAAGTTGAGCTGAAATAGGCTAGTTATACTGAATAGCCTACTGTTATTTTGTTTCTGTAAATAGTCTGTTATTTGAGTGTTGTTGTGTTTGTGTTAACCAACCCTAGGCTAAATATAGTGATTAATAATTCAATTCAATAAAAATAGGTCACTGTATTAATTAGGCTATGCTGACGCATACAGGCACGTTGAAATCAAATGAAACAAGTTTACTCAGCGACAAATGATCATTGAACGAACATGTTATGCAAGTGCAATTTACGATCTGGTCCGTGTACTTTTTCGTTCATTCATTATTGGATTGTGGATGTTACATGGGAAATGAAAAAAGGCAATATGAATTTGTACAGGTAGCCTAGTGTATTATTTCTGAGACAGAAACTAAAGCAATGGTTGCGTGTCTTTTAGGAATTGAAAATTAAATACTAAAATATAAAAAACTGGCGTTCTGAATTATAACTTGTGACCCTTTTGGAAGTAGGCTAACGTTAGCAACTCTTTTGGGCGAATTGGGCATTGCATGTGTTTGTTTTGATACTGTCACCCGCATCACATCGCTTGTTTAAGCATATTCAGACATAATGTCACGATGGCATGCAGCGCATGCAGATATTTCACAGCATCTAAGGAGCAGCATTGACTACAAGGGGTCTTTGTCACACATTGTCAGTGTAAAGCATGAAACCAACTACAAATATGAAGATATAATCATAGGGAGTCCGGCAGTAATGGGAGTCCGGTAATGATTCCATTGTTCATTCGCTGTGAGCCTAGTAGGCCTACTGTGCCTTTTATCTCAGTAAATTAAAATATCCACGTTTCTGAGAATACAATTGGATGGAAGGGCAAAAAGATGGCAAATGTTGCAATGTGCAGTTGTTGCGAACAAAATGGGACAGGGTAAGAGTTGCTTGCCCTGTGAGTTGCCCGCCGTGGCTTCCAGTCACTCGGTATACAATTCTGCTACAACGTGCCTCTCAACAAATGAACTACGTGCTCATTTAGAACTTAGAATAAAAAAAATGCCTGTCTTACAATAAAAATAAAAAATGCCACTGGCCCGGAGCAGCATTACTGAACGCAATATGAGCGGGGTAAACCGCATTCGGCACATTTAGGCCTATATTTGTCGCAGCACCGTTAACTCAGCTGAAGGTGAAATTCTGCCAGAGACGTTTTTATAGGAGAAGGACTTTGATTTAACCTACAGTTAAATCCTCATTAATGGATGTAGTTTTCGGTAGATTTTGAAGAGGCTTCAAAAGAAGGTAAAACGAAGTTTCTTCACGTAGGCCTATTCAAACATAACAGACCAAACTGCATATTGCGAAAATAGAACACAAATGAACATTTTATTATTATATAACGTTTTTCATGTGTGTTTGTGGGCAAGGAACAGTTGTGTTTTCTGTGTCTCTCTTTGGAAAGGATGTCTCGGTATTTTGTGTTATAATTCCTAATACAGCTGGGGATTTGCTACTTGGCACAGGCTGATTGTGAAGCCATAGGGTCCAAAATTGTAAAGTAATTCTAGCATAAAAATTTGACCATATCAGACCAAACTGCATATTGCAAAAATAGAACATGGAAGTAAACTAACGTCTCTTGCTCCGCTTGACTCTCCGAATGTTGTGCAATCATTAGAGAGGTCTTGTGCTGCCTCCTAGCGGCGGCAGCTGCACTGACACATCACGTAATGCCGTGACTCATGTTTTACGTGAGTCTCGTGGCCACTCCCAGTTCGTAATGACTGTATAGCTCCAACCACCTGGTGAAGTTTGCAGACGACACAACGCTGGTGGGGACCCACTACAGGAAAGAGGTTGAGCTCCTGACCTTGTGGTGTAGAAAGAACAACCTCCTGCTGAATGTTAGCAAGACCAAAGAGGTTATTATCAACTTCCAATTATCAACACCTGTCACCACCCACTTAACCATCAACGGCGCTGCGGTAGAGAGGGTGAGCAGCATCAAGTTCTTGGGGGTGCACGTCAGTGAGGACCTCTCCTGGACTACCAACACCACATCACTGGCCAAGAAAGCACAACAGCGCCTCAAGCAAACTCAAGCGGGCAAGTGCCCCACCACACATCCTGACCACATTCTACAAAGGAACCATTGAAAGCATCCTTTCCAGCTGCATCACTGTGTGGGGGGGTAGCTGCACTGACTACAACAGAAAAGCTCTACAACGCATTGTGAGAACAGCTGAGAGGATAGTTGGTGGACCACTTCCCTCCCTGCAAGACATCTACACCACCCGCCTCACCCGCAAAGCCATCACAATTGTCAACGATGCAACCCACCCCGCACACTGGCTGTTCAGCCTCCTGCCATCTGGAAAGAGATACAGAAGTCTCCGCTCCCGCACCACCAGGCTCACCAACAGCTTCATCCACCAGGCTGTTAGACTGCTGAACTCTCTCCCCTCCCGGCTCCCAGCCAGCAGTACCACCAGACTGGCAGGAGTATAGGAAGACAGATTGGACTCTATACACCCCCCCCCCCAACCTACACACACTCCCCAACAAGGAAACAAACACTCTGAACTAAGAACTAAAAGCAACACTCTTGACTGAAAACAACTACCTCTGCATTGCAAATTGCACACACCTGCTGATATATATGTTAGTAGTCCTTCATGGAGTGCCAAACCAGTTCAATTGGATTCAAGTCCGGTGACTCTG
>JAGFZM010000117.1:579679-592927 GCA_017657215.1 Limnothrissa miodon | reverse complement strand
TGCCCTCTGATGCCATGCAAGCTGCAGCTGCGGTGTGCTTTGGATCATTTTCCTGGAAAACGCGGTGATTAGACCCAAAATATTTCCTGATGTATGGCCCCGCATATTCTTTTATGATGGTCTCCTCAATGCATGTTCTGTCCATTATTCCTTCAAAAATGAGAAGGGGACCTGCTCCTCGCCGGGAAATCATTCCCCATATGTGCAGCTTAAGTGGGTGTTTTGGTCGAGGTTTTGAAATTAAGTGGTCCTTTCTGTGGAAACTTTGCCTTGCAAAGTGCTCCAGTGCAACTGTCGATTCGTCAGTGAAAAGCTTGTTATTCCACATCTCCCCTGACATCTTCCACTCAATAGCTTTTTGCAGCCTTGCCTCTTTGTTGCGCCCATATACTGTAGACCAGGGCTATTCAATTAAAATTTCATTTGGGCCACATTTCAGAACCAAGATCTTCAGTTGGGCCGCACATTTTCAGCAGTCATTAACCATTCTGACATTTTTCACAAACTAAAACCATTTTTATTTTTTACCCTTAAAATTGACGACATTCTAAAAAAGATTGAGAATGCATGCAATTATATATCTCTAAAATGAGGTGGGGTGGAAGAGGAGGCATTAACTAGCTTGGTCTGTTTCTGATATTCTGGGTGCTTTGAGAAATACAGTAGGCTACAATCTGCCACTCTGATAATGGAATAACACTCCACAGTTCGATAAAGACAAGCTTATATTTCTGTGAACGATTTAGATGTGTTTTTTTACCTGCCAATTTGAGCTTTGATTCATAAATCAATCCAGAACCGGTCTATTTCCTAAAAACTTTGTCTAGCAGTTAGCACTCTTTTCATTCAGACTGACATCACGCTCTGCTGCTCTCTCCCTTCAGCTGGAGTGGCCGGTGTATACTCTGAACACGCTCTAAACCAGGCGTCGGCTAATAAGTTTTGACGTGGGCCATTTTTTTTTTTGACAGTTCAATCGCGGGCCATCATCATCTGGCAAACCATGCTTTCCTACTGAAAAAAAAACTTTATTAGCCTATATCATAGGCCTATGTGCTACTTTATTTATAGGCCTATCATTAGCTATTGGCAACAAAATAAAAATAAAAATTTACATTCATTTAAAATGACTGCTGCAGCTCCTGTCATCCGTCAATCAACAGATAGGCCTAGCAACCTGAATAGCTAATGATTTGTCTATGCATTAGTAAGTTGCTAATTTTCGCATGACATCCTCATGTTGTTTCTGTTTGGAATGTGTGAAACACTCAAGATTCTTAGCTAGTGAGGCAAAATGTCACCGTCCAAAGCGACAAAAAGAAAAGTTTTTAGCGAATGTAGGACGTACAAAGAAGAGTGGAAGGAAAGGTCTGCGTTCAGCCTACCTGAATTTATGAACATCCAACATCTCATCCTGCAAGGAGGTTGTAGCCGTTTGCCAAGAATATATGAAGGCACCACGCGACGACGCATGGCCAAAAACATATCCACTTGCTAATTGGTGTTCTTTGTTAAGCGCTACAAGACCTGTCTTCTGTAAAATGCGCTATACAAATAAAATTGAATTGAATTTAGTTTAATTTAATTGAAGCGTTGACAGCTGGATATACACAGAGCTGTAAGATCCTGGTTCGGGCATTTACAACGCAGCAAAAAGTTACAAATGCGTCCCTCAACGCAGCATGGATTATCACAACGCAGACACAGAGGTTATTAAGGAAGTGGTAGTGATAGTGTAATGAAATCTGTTGAATTGTCATTTTTGACAGCAAATATTATAGGTTTTTATTTTAATCAACCTCATGTGGCGGGCCAGATATTGACGGCGGGGCAATTTTGGGCCGCGGGCCGCTATTTGCCGACCACTGCTCTAAACACTTCGAAAAGCTAACACATCACGTTGCTGCAACGGCGCCAAAAAGTTGCCATTTGGTCATGGCGACGTTACTTATTGGCCACTTATATACGACTTTGCCGCAACGTCGCTGACAGGATGTTGCCATAACGTAAACAAAAGACGTTGCTGCGACGTGGCTATTTGGTATCAGAAAATACGTTGCTGCGACGTGGCCGTTTGGTTGATGTTCAACGTTGCCATAATGTAAACAAAAGATGTTGCTGCGACGCCGCGTTATGGTCACTTAGAAAATGAAGCTTTGCAGAGCAATACAGTATGCAATAATGTTATTTTGTAACTTGCATTTTACATGCTGGCTCTTCTTTCATTCAAAAATATATTCTTAACTATGAGAATATTAACCCCAATGAAATGGTTACTATTGAGCTATTTAATATGAATTATATTAAAGAATGTTGTAGCGTAGTTTGAACTCAGGGTGTCGCACGCGCCTTATATTCAGCCGTTATACCTACTGCGTCAGTCTGCCGGACAAGTGTAAGATCAGAGAGAAAATAAGGTACCAATCACACACGAATTGCTTAATTCTTTACAAAAATTATCAAAATTCAATACTAATTACTTCTTTTATACCAAAGATCCACCAAGAGGTGAAAAACCAACGTGAAGCCAGGATGAATTTGTGTTTTTCCATCACGAAGCTCCGGTAAGCATAGCTATTTTCATTTGCAAGAAATGACAGTTATAGAATTGAATATGATATAGACAACGATAATTTCATTATTACAAAATCAATTGGAGTCTGATCAACGATTATCAGTAACTCACATTCAATGTTTTAAGAAGCAGTGGTAGACTTTTTCATCATTGTTATAGTTTTATACTATTTCCAAAATAGCTTCTGTTAGCTGTAGGCTAAAGTACTGGAAGTCTATGGGGTTGGCTGGCTAGCTGGCTAATGCGGGCTTGCGCTTAGTCAAATAGCCTCATCAGTAGTGAGGCCATGGAAGCCATTCACAGAGATTATCACCTACAGGTTGATTCTCCGGTTCACACCGTGGTTGTTTTGTTTTGATCCCCACTATGATAAATAGTAAATGACCTGTATTACAAGAAGTGAATATATTTACACCACAAGGAAGAAGGTTTATGCCTGTGTTTGAATATTTGCATTAACCGAGTATGATTGGCCGATGATCCGTCAAACGTTTAACATTTTTCAACCTTTTTCTGTTGAGTAACCTACATTAAATAAAAAAACCTCTCCTTTTATGTTTTGCAGGAACAGCGAAGGGAGCAGCCCGAAGAAGAAGGCGAATAATGAATGCATAAAATAAATAAAGCGCATTGTTTTGGAAATGCATCTGTCTGTACATTTTGAACCCATTTCAGGGTAAAAGCGAGGACTTTTTGCAGTTAAAGCAATAGGCTAATTTCAAGTACAAGGTATTTTACTGAGCCCCGGGGTCTGTTCTTTATCTCCCCATATTATAAGGGCAAATGAGGACTATTTGTCCGCCCAAATCGATGGTATGACAACCTGAAAAAAAGGTTGCTAAAAGGTCGTCATTAGGTATTTTGGTTGCTACAACGTCGCTAGGACGTTGAGGCCACAAACTGGCAACGTAACAAAGTTACGTTAAGCGACCTTTTGGCAACTTAAAAATTGGTTGCCATAACGTCGCTGTTACGGACTGGCAACTTCGGAAAGTTACGTCGCGGTTACCTCATGGCCTCTTTCACTTTCCACGTTGTGGCAACATCAGCGATTACGTCGCGGCAACGTAACTTTGGTCGTGAATTTACGTTACTGCGATGTCGCGGCAACGTAAATGTGTTAGCTGGGTGTGCCGTTCTGAATAAACGAACGACAATAATTTCGAGGCATGTGACTTGGAGGAGTAGCCTCGTTAAGTGGAAGGTATTCGTCTGGTTTTTCGCCGCGTATCAGTTAGGCAAAGTATGTCAATTTCATTATCGGTAATAAGCTCATTAATCAGAGCGGTCACTGAACACTGAATCGCGAATATTTAGTAATCCGAATTTCCTTTGTGATTTCTGGCTATCTTGTTTATTTGTTTTAGGTAAAATAAAAATCATATTTATGTCATATTGATAATGAAAATGTAAGATCGTAATATGCAATCATGTGATGTTGATAGTATTGGGTTATTAATTAAATGGTTTGCCCCCTGTGTGATGGCAACACAGCTGCCATTTGAGATGTGTGCAAGCTACTAGTGTAATGAATCTTGTTTTAATCAGATCAGTCATGCTAGGGGCATGCCTCAAGTTTCTCTCCTCTGTTGCTCACACACAACATTCTGTTACCCCAGCTCCGTTCTAATACCTCTTGTAGCAGCCCATGCGGCCATATGCAATACTCACAAGATTCTTTCAAGTCATAGACACAAGCTCTGGTCAAGCAATAAACCTCGTTATGACCTGACAAATGAAAAGATGGTGATCAAAATGGAGCAGCGTGTGGTGGCGTGTGCTTTAGTGTGTAGGTGTGTGAATGTGCATCAAGATATATCAGATGGCTGTGTGGACAGGCGCAGCAATGCTAGAGTGCAGTTTATAATTCCAGCTGTTAGGGTTTATTGCTGGAAGTGTTGACTGAAGTGCTGGAGCAGTAGCGGTCTGCCTCTAGGCCAAAAAAGTCAGGAAGTTGGCCGCCACATGAGGCGCTACACTCCTGCAAACGCACTTCATCCATCACTCCACGATATTGTGCTGAAAGCTGTCAAGATAATGTTCCACACATGTGTGATTCAGGGTGACAGTTTGCCTCAGACTGGCAGGCAGATTCTTTCTTGACCACTCTGCTGTCACTCAACAGATGCTTAATAGATCCTGAACATGGACAGGGTTGCAGTACACTCAAATGACTGGAAACATCCTGGCCAATTGTGCCATCCACACACACACACAGCATACCGTATAATACCTATAGACATTATGTGGCCTTATTGCATTTTTGTTGGCACCATCATTAAGTTATACTTGCAAAATGTTATGCTGACATGTTGACACAGAGATTTGTGAATGACAGCGAGACAGCAACAGTCTTTCTCTCGGATGACACCTCAGCATGCAATAGGAACAATTACTTCTCAGTTAAGCTGTAGAGGCCCACTCGTTATTGGTGATTTTTTGGGGTCCATTTATAGGGTAGTTATTTGGCACAAGTCCAGTCAGTTTTATTCTTTACATGTACTAGACATACAAAGGAATCGAAATTACGTTTCTCACTGCCCCTTGCGTACATTAGACAGACAATACAGGACAGAACAAACTAACATAAACTATGTTCTGACAGAAAATATACTCAAATCACTATTCTTACCACTAGAGATGCAGTAGCAGTATGTGCTGTTGTGAAGAGTCTCCGGGTCTGGGACATCAACACACAGCCATAAGGCAGTCAGTAATTAGTGAAAAATAAATGGAGAACATGTCCTAATAGTAATTACTATACGTAAAGTGCATGTGTGGTAAGGTTTTGCTTGTATTTAAATAAACTGGTACTAAAAAAGGCTTGAAAATTTTTCTATATGGTAATTGTTTTGCAGAGTCAGCAGTGTTTTTTCAGGGCAAAATCAAAGAGTAACAGCATTGATAAATAAAGTGGCAGCAGGCTGTGCAAATTTGCATAGATCAGAGGTGGTCTTTTCAGAGTCCAGATTGTTTACTCAGGGGCTGGAAAGGGGAAGAGTTCAGCAGCCTAACAGCTTGGTGGACAAAGCAGTTAGTGAGTCTGGTGGTACGGGTGCGGAGACTCCTGTACCTCCATCCAGAAGGAAGGAGGTTGAACAGTTGGTGTGTGTCATTTCATTTCACACATACTGGGTATCAAGACAATAGACATACATTGGCAACTATACATTATGTACAAGTAATATTTTTACAGTAATTTGATAGAGAGGAAGTCTCCTAAAGCTCAACCACTGAGCACAGTGGCACGAGGACTGTTAGGAAAGGAGTCCTGAGTCAGAATTAACAATGAGTACAGTTTAATTGGTGAATTTCAAGTATTTAGCAATCAATGGATTAGTGTTGCTGGAGAAAGCTTTCTGACTAGAACAAAGAGATTACACACATTTGTACTTTTGGTCAGTCTCATGGGCGGTGCACATACTTTTATCAGTTTTATCAGTTTTTTCAGCTGCACCTCTGACCTCGGGCCTCTACAGGTGTTAGAGTATGCTAATACACACAATAATATATTGAGACTACTTTACCATACTGATGTTGATATATCGATATACTAATAATTTCAAATTTATCCTACAGGAGAGTGACCTTTTCTTTAGTCTTGTTTAATTGCGCAGTGACTACACATGTCCCATCAATGCAATTAACAGGCTGAAATGATGCTGGGTATGATGTCTGTTCTGTGCAAGCTCCAAACGTCTATAGGGGAGAGTGGGATGAATTGTGCCAGTTTTTACTTTATGTGACTTCACACTGAGCCTGTGACAGTAATCTTTGCAACATACAGTAAATATGTACATATATTTCAGGATGTGGTGCCTCTTTAGGAATAATCACTTTGGACATGAATTTTTTTCTCTCTTCTGCTCTCGACGGAGGCGGTCGCATCTTTCTCCTCTCCTCCCCGGACCTTCCCTAGCTTAGCTCTCTTGTCTCGTCTAATCTGTTACAAGAGACTCACACAGCCCTGCTCACCGAAACCAAGAAAAATCATGGATTTGATCAGCTCTAAATGCAACTGACACCATTTTCTCGAAGAGAAACGCAGGCTCGGGGGAACCTGTTTGCCCTGCCGGAACGTTCGTGGCCGGCTACACGTTGGACGGTTGGGAGAAGTGGAGGATCGTGTGTCTGGCCACGCTTTCTGTGGAGGACGTTGAAGACATCTACTTATTTGGTTTTATGATAACAGGTTTATTGCTGATTGGATTGGGCATTGGCCCAAGTTACTGAAAATTGAAGAAGACGGTTGCAGCTACTCAAGAGCCCACTAGGCTGGCCGGAATGATTGATGGAGTAGGCAGAGCTGTAGGAGCTCAGACTGTGACTTTGGATTGTAAATTGGACAATGTAATTAGGACACTGGATCGCAAAATTGGAGATATTGGGACTCTTGATCACAAAATGGATAACATCTTGGAAAGACTTACAGCTCTGGAAAGGCTTTGTGGGAGATCAGGACACTAGAGAGAATTGGAAAGTTACAGCTTTCTCGCATGAAACCATAACAAATTATTATCTGGCACCGCTAATCAGTTATGTGGCCTTGGCTTGATTGCTACTGAAAACAACTCCCCTGGCTGAACAGGGCAGCGTGACCTTCTTGCTCTCCCTCCCCCCACAGACCTCTTAAACCTATGGGCTTCCCCCCACAGACCTCTTAAAACCTAGCTTAGAAACCTAGCAAAGATGTCGGCATCATCAACCTTCTCAACCAATCCAACATAGTTGTAGGATTTGGTTTTGCCTGCAAATTTCACAATTACAAAGTCCCCAGCAAATAGATCCATGTCAACACCATGATCATCATCATTGTGGATATCTGAACTCTCATAATCAGTGGTGTTGGTTAGTGGGATGGAAATGTCACTATCCTCTGAGCTACTGGAGACATCCACTTTTTTGTTGTTTGGTTGGTCTAGACCCTTTCAGAGCTCCTGTCGCATTTTCCTTTTCTTCTTTTTATGCCTTTCATTTCCACTATCATGTATGTTGTCCAGGTCATCTGTTTCATCATCGTCAGTGGTTTCATGGATGAATGGCCGTTGTGCTTTCATCTGAGCTGCTGCACACAACCATTTTCTTCATTTTCTTGGGTTTAGTTTGATTTGATTCTTTGAGAGCCCTTTTCATCTGCCTTTCATTAATTTTCTTTTCCCTTTCAGCCATTTTATCCTGTCTCCCTTTCGAAAGGGAAGAATCGCCACTAGAGAGACATAACCAAAATGGGCTGAAGAACCAGTTTTAATGACTGGATGATGAAGTAGTAACTCCCCTGGGTCTGGACCTGCTTCAAGACGTGTGGCATGGGTTCGCTCCTCATGTGTTGGCCCAGCAGTGGGATTGTTTATTTTATCATCTTCCAAACAAATCACAATAGGTTTTTTCGCTTGAAAGTGGTGTGTTTCAACCAATGCAGAGTGAGGATTTTACCAGGCCAGACATTCTCGCAGACCATGAGTGATTCTGTTGCTATTTATATATAAAATTACCCTCCCCCCTCCCGCCCACGTCTGTAGTCCGTTTCTGACTCTTCCTGGCACAGGCGAACACAAAGTTTGTGGCCTGTAAAGTGACGTTAATAGTCGGCAATTGAAGAGATTTGCGTGAATTTAGGGCACAGAAATCTCCCTTTTCATGCAGTGTGGGGCACTTGCTCCTTTGAGTTTGCGCAAGAAGTAGAGGCTCTGCTGAGCTTTCTTTGCCAGTGATGCAGTGTTAGTGGTCCAGGTGAGGTCCTCATAGATGTGCACCCCGAGGAATTTGGTGCCGCTCACAGCTGCACCCTCAATGGTCAGTGGCAGGTGTTGGGAGTGGCCTCTTTGGAAGTTGATCTCCTTGGTATTGTTGACATTCAGGAGGAGGTTGTTGTTCTTGCACCACGTGGTCAGGAGGTTGACCCCTTTCCTGTAGTGAGTCTCATCTCCCTTGGTGATGAGACCAACCAGGGTTGTGTCATCCGCAAACCTCACCGGGTGATCAGAGCTGTAGGTTGGTGTGCAGTCAGGGTCCTCTGAGGAGCTGAAGGCAGCCTGCCCAGGAAGCCAGAGATACAGGATCAGGCAGTGGAAGGCAGGGGAGACCCTCAGCAGGGAGGCAGTGGCATTGACCGTGGAGTGGGACCATTCAGGAGTGCCTCCGGATTAAACGTTGGAAGAAGGTCCCAGGAGAACCCAGAAGGCAAGAGGTGCAGGGTCTTGCAGTAGAAGGCAGTGATCACTCACAACAGGGTGGTAATGGCAGGTAAAGTCAGAGAGGAGATGAGTTAGAACAGTCTCCATCAGATTTCAGAGAATGTCAGTTATATTGCATGTGCAACCATTTACAGATGTTGGCTAAGTGAAAGAAGTGGAGAGGAAAGAGAGAGGAGGAGAAAGACAGAGTGAAAATTGTACGGCTTAACAGATGGGTGGTTTGTGTACGTTGTACTAGTGTTGTAGTACTTGTTGAAGGAATTTTCTCCTAGTTGGTAAAAAAATTAAGAGTCACGAGATGATTCGGTAGATGAAAGGCAATCACAAGGAACTTTATTCACGAGCGCCCGGAGACCCAAAGTCTGCCGGGGCTTTGTTGGTCAAACCCTTTTATACCCAGATAACATGACATAAATAACAATTCCTTAAAAGGCAATGTTCTTCGCTACTTGATCAATAAAACAATAATTCTTCTCCCTGTCAATGGAGGAACAGCTGCAGGCCGGTTTTATATCTCTTAGACTAAATAGGAAAGCAAATGGTCTCTTTTTACTGACATGCTTGAGCCCAATTCCGGCCAGAGAGAGAGAGACTCGAGGATGCCAGCAGATTGTGGCAGCTCAACTGTGCGGCGCCTGTTGCTGACCTTCAACCAGTGGAGAAGAATCCTACTTACACATACATGATTAGAGAGTCACACCTGAATCAGTTTGTTAACCCACTCATTGTTATCAAAAACTTCTGTAAAATGTCACTTTAACTTTTGTCATTAAAACAGTGTTTCACCAATCAAAGCTGATCCATTTAACTCTTATAATGTTCTGACCATACAAATAAAATTAATCAAACACTCTTTTAATTGATACCCTCGACATATAATTAAGACAATTCAAAATTCCCTCACATTCCCCACTGTACTGTACTATAGCGTCTATTCTCAGGAATTTTTAATTGTCTAAATGATTCAACACATTCGGCAACTTCAGCTGCCATCACAGTACTGAACCCTAAAGATTTTCCATCAAAAAAAAATTCAAGATTTGCAAGCAATTCAAATAGCCGCTGTCCTCGCTTCAACTCTAGTCACCCTGCTTGACATACACACCGCAACAGCTTTAATGAAAATCTGTGCGACTCTCCTTCCTTTCCTTGTGCCGCAAGGAAAAGGTCACACAGAGCGTCCTTCCTCTCCCACCACTTTGTGGAATCACCTCCCACTTTGGTGTGTTGAGGGTCTGGCTTGGCCTTGCTGTCCTCCAGACCAAGGCAATGATCTTCACAAGCTTAGTTAGGTCACAGAATCGTCTGACATCAATGAGGCTCTGAACTACAGACCCTCCTGGCCCACGTCCGGCTGGAGTCTGGTTCTGGTCTTGATCTGGCGTTTGTTTCACAGCCTGGGCCCTCGTCAGTGCAGCCACAAAAGCCTTCTTCTGCAGGCCGTTGATGGTTTCTCTTGCCGCGGTAGCAATTGCATTTGCAGACTTGATTTGAGGCCATTCACTCACAGGCAGGCTCAAGAATTTAGGACCAGTCTACCACTCTGAGTACTCATCTAGGTCTTTGGGGCCCCCGCCTCTTGTGATCAGATCTGCAATGTTCTGTGTCCCAGAGACCCACAACCAGTCCTGGACTTGAGTTACTTTTGATCTCCCCAATCCGATTTGCAAAGAAAGTTTGATAGTCGTAGCTCTCCCTCTAGATAGCACCAAGGACGGTCTGACTGTCAACAAAATGGAACCGCTTCTCCGCCTTGACTCTACAGTGTGTTTCAAAGTACCTCTTCAAGTGGGAAGCAAACACGGCTCCACAAACTTCTGCCTTCACAGGATCCCCCTTCTGATCCAAGGGGGTCAGCTTGGCTTTGGACTCCACCAACCTCACAATGGGACCTTGGCTAGAGTGCTATCTCAAATACATCACTGCACCGTAGGCATGTTCACTTCCATCTGAGAACGTAATTGCATACGGCTCCCCAACATGAGACGCTGGAGTCAGGGCCCTGGAGAACTTGACCCGACAGAGCTGAACATATTCCTCAAAGAGCTTGATTGCATCTTCCCTCAGTCCCTCTGAGTGCGCTGCATCCCATGTGTCTTTGGCGGGAGAACTTTTCCTCTTGCTTCGCTCTGCATACCAGGATGGCTCCTGTCTGCTTTGCAGGAGTGACAAGGCCACCAGGATAATACAGACCGGCCACTTGACTGAGCAACTCTCTTCTTGTTAGGGGATTTGGGGTCTGAGATCTTACCTCCACTTGAAGGAGGTTCTGACCAAGTCACATATTCTTCTTTCTCTTAGAGAAGATGATTGAAGTTATGACATAAAGCTTATCCTAGTAATTCCTAGAATATCAAAATCCACAATGGGAGGAAGAGCATTCTGCCATCGTGCGCCTGTCCTGTGGAACAAACTCCCTTCTAACATTCGTAAGAGCACAACTTCGTCAACAAATACAAATTCTCTTAGTACAAATGACACTTCCCACCTCCAGTAGAGAGCAGTTTAGAGCAGAAACGCCATTTAGAAAAAAGAAAGCAAATGGTAATGGTTATGCAGCTTTAGAAAATTGTCTGAGCCAGGCTCCATGGCTAACCCATTAACCCCCCCCCCCCCGCCCCCCTTCGACGCAGCCTATAAAATTAAACAAATCTTCATCATAGATAGAATGTGTAATTTGAGGTAGAGAACATGCAACCTTGAAACTTTCTATGCGTTAGCATTGAATTGGGTTTAGCTTTTTTCAACAATGGTAAAAGTAGGCAATAGCAACTAATACAACTTGGTCTGCCTTTTTGCGTGATTAGTTTGCAAAACTGAAATTCCATAGCTTACGCTACATCATTATACACAACACTGACTTCATAAAAGTTACCAACGTTTACTTTTTGCAAGTTACCAATTACAATGGCTTGGCTAAGAGAACCTGAAACATGGAAAGTAATGTTAGGCTATGGGTCTACAAGCAGCCTTACAGGATATATCACATCGCTATTTACGTACATGCTTACTTAGCTTTGAAGATATTAACAGCATGCTTCAGCAAGCAGCTGAATATAGGGAGCCGAAGTCACGCCGATCGACTTCCGCAGCATGGGACCTAAAATGTCAAAAAATATGAATGACAGTAAATGGAGAGATAAAAGCTATTTTCTTATAAGTTAAGTCACTTTATTGTCAATATCGATATCTTGGTTTTCCTGTCTGAATTAACCAATCATTTGTCAGTGTAGCCAAGACATCCCGGCTTAATCCCTTATCCTAGTTTTGTGCAATAGGCCCCAGGTAGCGGACTACAGTGCTCATCTCATAACATTTACGTCACCATAGTAACGTTAGCCTGTTTAACGTTGTCAGCATGGGTGTCGGCTAATGTTAGCTAACATTTATCTTAGCCACCACTTGAACCCTTGAAGTTTTATCCATTTTCTTCTAATTTTCTGCTGTGATGTCCGATATGCGACGGGTGAATTGTAGTCCAAATAATTATGTTTTTTTACAAGCAAATAATTACATAACAAACACAGTCAAAGTCACACCATGAGTTATTATTCAAATTTGGGTACAGCATATGTGTGATTCAGGATACAAGGTAAAGTGGACCAGAAAATCATTTTTTTTCTCTCCATCCACTACCATTCATTTTTTTTGGTCTTAGGTCCCATGGGCGGACCGGAAGGGGTGGAGACTTAGGCTCCCTATTCTCTGCTTTCCCCTACACCTAATAAAAGACAAAGATAAATCTTACACATAGAGGCTTTAAATATAGACTGAGGTAGCCTACATTTCACCAAACTAAGGGGTGTGATACGACCTATAACATTCCAAAACCCTTTGGTGATTTTGGTGGTTCTTATTGACATTCTCCGTTTGCATTTTGCACTTTGCAGACAGTCCCTAGGCTTCCTGTGTTACGGTAGACTATTAGGACCAATGTGGTACGTATTTCTACAAATACATATTGTTTGGATGAAAATCCAGTTGTAGCTCATTGTCTACCTTACCGCTGTTGAATAGACCCGTATATTGTGTTTTAAGATCGTTTTGTTTAAGATTTATTTGAATGATGACTTTGATTAAATTTTAATCTGTCAGTTTCTTTCTAACTTCAGTGAATTTCCGTGCAGTAAAAATAATAGTCTAATTACTAACCGTGAGAAATCGCAAAGCGGGTATGAGACTAAGAGAAATTGAAATGAGTGAGTTCCACGGCCAATGCGTGAGGGTTGAGAACCCTGATTGTAGCCTACTCCAACACTATATTTCCTTATTTGTGATAGGGGATTATTCTACACCAGAGCCTGCAGCTTTGAACCTAGGAGTCTTTTTTGTTTATTTAAGGCCACACCAATGAAATTAGTTGGTTCTCGGATTTTTTCTGGAAAAATATGGAGCGAGCGAGCGAAATAAAAATAAAAATACATGTTCTGATGGTAAATTAGCACATTCACAGTTAATGTTCATTGAAGACATTTACTC
>JAGFZM010000117.1:559740-574679 GCA_017657215.1 Limnothrissa miodon | reverse complement strand
ACCTTTTGTGTTGCTCCGGTCATCAGCGTTTCATGATGTGCACCTGTGCTTGTTAAGCCTCCTATATAAGGTTCTGGGTTCTCTGTGCTCTTTGCTCAGTCTTGAATTGTCGTAGCTGGATTACCTTTGTCTTTCTGTTCTCTTGTGAGTAGTCAGCCCAGGACTTTACCTTTGACTCTGCCTGCCTTTTTGTTTTTGAAGCTAACTCTTGACTAAGTTTTGGATTTTGGATCTCCTGTGTTCTTTTTTTCATGAACTTTACCCGAGACAGAATTGTTTGTATCTCCTGTGATTTTGTGCCTCAAACATATTGGATGTAGCACCACCTGTGTTCTTTGTGATTGTGCCTTCTGCCTCAAGCTTTGACTAAGTAAACTCAGTAACCTAACCTGTTGCTCTCTGCATTTGAGTCTATTCACTGGCCTGGTGGCTTGGGGGTTAAGTGTGTGTCTGCTATGCCAGAGTCCTGGGTTCGATCCCCGAGCAATCCTAACAGTATACACGTAAAAGGCCACTGCAGGGCTGATGACGGCACATAGGGTAATAATTGAACGTTACCCTACTATTTAAACAAAACCTGTTAAGCCAACCAGTTGCAATAATACAATAAACCAGCGTGCTTGCCTATTCTGATCCTCATCTCAGAAAACTCATGTGGTAGGCTACTAATTAAGCAGCCTGAATATCCAGTTAGTTCCAATGCCCTATTCTTCAAAGTGTACGTGACACCCCATCTTAAAAGGTGCACATTCCTGCGTTATATGTTTTTGATCGTCTTTTTGGATTATGATTGTGTGTATGTGGACAAGATCCAACAAGGTAGGCTAATCTGTTTTCTAATCATGGCTGTATCTGGAACGAGATTGGCAGCGACTGAACATTAAGTCAGATCTATCAGTAGACTGGTTTAAGAAACCAAATCAAAATTATGCCGTCTCAACAACGTTGACAACTGCCACTGACCTCACTCCTCGCTGGGCTGCTGCTGACAAAGCTGGTTTTGAATGCAGCACATAGCCTAAGTAATGAAGTCCCTATGACTTAACATTCTGTAAAACCGTACTTATAACTAACATGTCATTCACTGTGTGCATTGTTTTATCAGAGCATTGTTTCACCATAAAAGCAATTTTCTCTCCGGCCACACAATTAACGTAGCTTCACACTTGTTTCCTTGCCTGCATACTGTAACGTTGATGCTATCTGTAAGCTCTAAGAAACTGCAGCAAATTAAGGTTTCCAATGGTCCAGAGCTAATGATAGTTGTTTTTTTTTTTTAAATGACTGGAACCCTGCACTTACATTATTGACAAAAAAGGAGCAAATATCTCACTTTTTTTTTTCCGGTGGACGTCTATGATGGCTGGTAAGTTGATCTCGCAAGGAGCAGACGTTGCATGGGTGGTGGGGGAGGGGGGTTGTTATGTGAAGTTTGCGAGGATGGCAAAAGCAGCGCTGCTGTTTGTATCTCCTCCCATTTCAAAATTGTTTTTACATCGTGGATAATATAATCTAGACTGCATTATATTTTCACAAATATGCATTATTAAAATTTTCTTAGGGGTGGCAAAGGGGTGGCTGAGGATAATTCTGGGGTGGCTGTAGCCACCCCTAGCCACCCCCTGGTGGCGCCAGTGCCTTATAGTGGTCAAAAAACATCCTTCTGTCGGTAAGTTTATGCCACCATTTTCGTGGTCATAAAATCGCTTACAAACCAACCAAAGTAGTTGGACTTTGGAAAAATCAAATATATACCAATGTTCAGCACAAAGTTATGCCCTATTATCTTGAGCCCCCCCCCCAATGTTCAGCACAAAGTTACGCCCTTGACAACAGGGCTATTGATTAAATCACACCAGACTTCTTTTAAGATGTGTTGTTTTCTCTTTACCCCTAACCTATTGAAATGTGAATTATTACTGTCTGTGCACTTCCCTATGGTGTAACTTCTGTGTTTTCATTCAATACTGCAGTGATGTGGTAATGATTGAATGTACAGTAGGGGATGTGGACACACTAAGCTTCTGTGTTTATTTGGCAGGCGTTGTGTCTCTGATTTCCCTGGCTGTGCTGTCCTATGAGCGCTACAGCACCATGCTTGGACCCACCGAGGCCGACTCCACCAACTACAGGAAGGTGGCATTTGGCATGGTGCTGTCCTGGGTCTACTCGCTTGCCTGGACTGTCCCGCCTCTGTTTGGATGGAGCCGGTATGGACCAGAGGGTCCAGGTATCACTTGCTCCGTGAACTGGACAACCAGGACAGCCAACAACATCTCCTACATCATCTGCCTGTTCATCTCTTGCCTTTTCGTACCCTTTGTGGTCATAGTGTGGTGCTATGGGAAACTGCTGTATGCTATCAGACAGGTGAGGCACAATGCAAAGTTCCCTACTAGTCCCTAAGATTTACCATATGGACTGCATAGCACATATTATATTGTTATAATCTATGTAGCAGGGTTGTCATTATTGTATGTTTTAAGTAATAAAAGACAATCAATACTCAATACAACTTCAATGCCATGATAGGGAATTTCTTACATAATTCAATTCAATTTTATTTGTATAGCGCATTATAAAAAAGACATGTCTCATAGCGCTTTACAACAAAGAGCACCAATGAGCAACAGTATGGAATCAAATCAATGATTTTCTAATTTGTAATTAGTAAGTTTTGTAGTTCTGTGGCTTGTGAAAGTACATTTTGTATGTGTACATTTGTAAAAATATTTTGTGTGTGCGTAAAATTAGAAGAAGTGCGCCATCCAATCTTCAAGTTACAAAACTGTTTTACAGATTACAAAACTTTTTTACGACTATGAATTTTGGCACTGTTTTGTCGTTGTTTCTGAAGAGCTAATGAGAAATCGTTGTTTCTGAAGAGCTAATGAGAAATTTTGTCTTGACAGCGTTTTAGAAGAACCAATCAGCACAGAATTTACGTACACAAGCCACAGATTCTTTACAGGTACAAAATATTTTTAGTAGTACAAAATCTTTTTGGCATTGATTTGATTCCATACACAGGGGCATAGAAAAACCTCCTATCATTTTTTTCAAGTTATAGTTTAGAAAGAAGCCTTGGGTAGTTCCACGGCTCAATGGGCTAACCCAACTGCCTAGGGTCATGAAGGGCAAATTCTCAGTCTCTCAGGCGGTGATTAGTCCATGGTATTAATAGGTCTTGATTCAAGATAACCATAGAATTATCAAAGTAATCCCAGGATTTCGGCACACAGCATTAAAACATTAATGCATTAAAACATTAATGCAACATAATAGTCCCATAATAATCCCATGATATAGTCCCATATCATTAGGACCAGTCTGGCCAACTGGGAGCTGGGTCAATCGGCCCACCCAGGTTGGTTAGAGATGTAGAATCAAGCAGTGAAAGGCAGGGATGACTCTCAGCAGGGTGGTAGAGGCATGGACCGTGAAGATGGTTGAGGACCATTCAGGAGATGAGGGGTGCAGGATCAAGTGGTGACGGCCTGTCAGCAGGAGAACCTGTTGAATTCTACGGTAACTAGGCAGTCCTCCCTGTTGTCCCACGGACAGAAAACATTCCTACACCATAATCAATTGCATCAATGCAGACCTTTGATGTGCTGTAAATGACATTGCTTGCTGTTATTTGTTCAATGTATGTCTTGGCGACATTTGGAAGCATTGATACCAGTACAGAAGAGACATTGGATGTCTGCTGGTGAGGTTTGAAGAATCCTGATGGTATGCTACCATGTATTGATGCCTGTCTGCAAGTGTTTTTAACACATTTCTAAAGTTCTGTGTGTTGTGCACAACTCTCTTGAAAAAACAGTGTTTACCCTCAAACCTCATTGTCCAGAAGTGTACAAGGGGCCCAAAACGGCGTATAAGGTCAGGATAGTGTTCAACGTAGTGATGCTTCGGACGAAGTTTGAAATCTGGAAAGGCTTCTTTCAGCATCTTTTTATGATCAAGTCAAGTCAGTTTTATTTGTCAATGTACTCGACATACAAAGGAATCGAAATTACGTTTCACACTTGTCCCATGCATAGACGTTGACAACAATAAAGTGCAGATGCACAACAAGAAAAACAATTTAAACAATAAGGTACTGTTGAGTACTGTTGAGTGTGTGTGTGGGGGGGGTAGAGTCCAATCTGTCGTCCTATACTCCTGCCAGTCTTGTGGTTCCGCTGACTGGGAGCCGGTAGGGGAGAGAGTTCAGCAGTCTCACAGCCTGGTGGATAAAGCTGTTGGCGAGCCTGGTGGTGCGGGAGCGGAGACTTCTGTATCTCTTACCAGAGGGCAGTAGGCTGAACAAGACAGTGTGCGGGATGGGTTGCATCACTGACGATTGTGTTGGCTTTGCGGGTGAGGCGGGTGGTGTAGATGTCTTGCAGGGAGGGGAGTGGTCCGCCAACTATCCTCTCAGCTGTTCTCACGATGCGTTGTAGAGCTTTTCTGTTGTAGTCAGTGCAGCTACCGCCCAACACAGTGATGCAGCTGGAGAGGATGCTTTCAATGGTTCCTCTGTAGAATGTGGTCAGGATGTGTGGTGGGGCGCTTGCCCGCTTGAGTTTGCGCAGGAAGTAGAGGCGCTGTTGTGCTTTCTTGGCCAGTGATGTGGTGTTGGTAGTCCAGGAGAGGTCCTCACTGATGTGCACCCCCAGGAACTTGGTGCTGCTCACTCTCTCTACCGCAGCGCCGTCGATGGTCAGCGGATGGTGACAGGTGTGGCCTCTCTGGAAGTTGACAGTAACCTCCTTGGTCTTGCTAACATTTAGCAGGAGGTTGTTGCCTCTGCACCACGTGGTCAGGAGCTCAACCTCTTTCCTGTAGTGGGTCTCATTGCCCTTGGTGATGAGCCCCACCAGCGTTGTGTCGTCCTTAAACTTCACCAGGTGGTTGGAGCTGTAGGTTGGTGTGCAGTCATGTGTCAGCAGGGTGAAGAGCAGCGGACTGAGCACACAGCCTTGGACTGCCTTGGAGCCGCATCTTGGACTGTAAATACTGGATGGACTCTGGAATTCTGAACACAGCGATAACTCTACCACCTCTTTTAGTCCATTAGCACAGTCCATGCTTCGTCCTCTTCAGGAACTGCATTCCCAATAATTAAAGGGAACAGTCTAAGCAATATGGCATTTTCATGGCCATTACCACCAATGCTTTTCTTCACAGCGAAGGTCTGTGGTATTTTATGAGGTTTTTCAAGCTTGTCTGAGTGCTGATATGGAAACGATAGAATTCTCTCACACAGGGCAAACTCTACAGGCACAATGCCCTCAAAAAGATCGTGGAGGACATTAGGTGGAAAGCCAGTGACCGTATGAAAATACTCTAGGTGCTGGCTCAGGACACAATCTGCCTGAACACCATTCTGAAGCTGAATTTATACTTCTGCGTTGCGTCGTCGCAGACCTTCGCCGACACCAATCAGACCTTCGCCGACACTACGCATACACCTTTCGTGCGCATGAAAAAAATCCTGACTACGCGTCAAAGAGTCGCCGACACGGTACGCAGACCAACGCATACGTCATGGATTGTGATTGGTCCGCTTTACATCAATTCCAGTTCTCCGCCTTCCAGTGCGTTGTGTGTACAAGACCGGCATTTTTGAACTTACATAAATGGCCTTATAACTACCCATTCACCTGACAAAGACAGTTGACCATAGAAAGTAATGACCTGATAACTATGCTTATTAACCAGACAAAGCTTCCCATCAACGCATCCGACACAGTTTGGGAAGTTCCACAGTCTCCAGAAATCTTCGGCTATCGTTTCCCACTGGTTAGTTGACGGACAGGGCAAAAACTCGGGCTGCAGTGTTGTCCACAACGCTTGCAAACCTCTGACACGATAGATGACACTGTGGATGAGGCCAGCTTGTAGCTTGCCGCTAGCTACAGCCTGTTGATTTGCACCAGAATCCAATACTCGCAACGCAACAACCGGAAAACACACACGCAAAGGACCCTTTCTAATCTCAATAACCCCCTAGCGTTGTGCTAGTGAACTACCACGCGTAGCAATTACGCGAACGCAGAAATATAAATCGACCACGGAAATATAAATCAAAAACGTCGGCGAAGGTGTCTGCGACGACGCGATGCAGAAGTATAAATCCAGCTTGACTCTGACTTTCCCCATGCATTACAGCATGCACATCACTATTATGGCTGTCTTTCATCATGAGACTGAACTCGCCACTTGCAACGTCATGAATCTGAAGTTGAGCTTGTGTTGCTGTGCAGACTCTACTCTATTCTGTTCTGAAAGACTTGGAAAAGCCTGCCAAACCACACACATGACTGTTCCTTGAACTACCTTACCAATAGACTCAATGAATACCCCGTCTTGTTCAAGGGTATGGAGGTCTCTCAACAAAGGACCAAGTGCTTTTCTTAGCCAAATGTCTGTACGTCAGCCACTTTACATAAAGCTGCAAGCTGAATAACATGAAGGGCTGATCGGTATTTACTGTGAAGATCAGCAAGCGCCCAATATATTGAACATATTTTGTGTATTTTGCATGATGTGCCAAGTGGATTGGCTATTTCCAAATCATCAAAGTACAAAATGAGTGTTATCTTTAATTCATCTGAAGACAAGAGTGTGTTCTCTTTGAAGTATAAACCATCTTGGTGGCTTACATAATGACCGTTTTGTGCCACTTTTGTTTCTTTCATTTTGTCCAGAAGATTTTTTGTATCATCTCAAGTATGGGAACATGCACTGTGGTGTGTCCTGGCTGTAGCTGATACTGTACAGGCTTTACCAAAGGGTAATTGTTTTCAAAGAAGGTTTTCCTTTTCTTGGTTGAGGATAACTGCTCCCCCTTAGCTGTTGCACTGACAATAACATTACTGTCCATAACAGTACGGACAACCTCATTAAGACAGTGATGTAAGACCTCTCTAATGTCATGTTTGAGTATCGCTTGGGACAAGGAAAATATCTGAGTCAAATGTTCCACTATTTCCTGAGATGGCATATCAGATACATGAAGAATAGATCATCTTTAGGAATAATGATGCTAAATTATAATTCAACTGGGCTCTTAAAGTATCTGTGTCACACTGACTGTTTACCTCATAAAGATCAAATGTGTCTGCAGACTGTGACTTTCAGCAGGTTCCCCAAGACTTTCTGCTGCAACTACAATAGGGGCACTATCATTGTCTGCCAATGCAACACATTCACCGAAGTCTGAATCGGCACCATGTTTTCTACTTTTGTGAGCATTAAACGCTGAGTAGCTATTTGTTCTGTAATTGCAGTTCTTGAATGGACATGCTACCATCTCATGACTTCGTAAATGACTTCTCAAATGACCAAATAGAATTTCCTCAGAAAAAGGCTGCTTCAAGTTACACAAAGGACATGTAAAAAAAACACATGCTCCTTAAGTTGGATCCACTCTACATGCATCGTTATGAGATCTTGACAGATGAGCTTTCATTGCTTTGAATGATGGAAAGGTACAAATACAACTGTCATAGAGACATGGCAGGGGGGACACATTTTGACTGTAGTGACCTTTTATATGGCAAAGGAATCTGATTTTGAAGCATGTATGAACAGTTTTGGGAAAGATATTTGATTTTGCTAGTGAGCTATAATGTTGTGCAGAACTGTAAGACTGTTTGGCTAAATTACCTTATAGTTTTAAGAATGTCATCTCGGTTTCAAGAAATGAGCCAAACCAATGGAGAAAAACTGTAATATTGTTATGAGTCGGATTGAAAGGGGAGATGTTGACTACTTAATAAGGTAATAGTGTAGTCCAAAAAATAAAACCCCAACAACTAACAGAGACGACTCAACATGAATAGTGGCAAAGGCAAAATTCCTCGAGGTTTATTGTAACGAATCCGGGAGCCTGATACAGTGCGTGCGTTAAACTGCCACCATACAGACTCC
Organism: Limnothrissa miodon; assembly: GCA_017657215.1. Taxonomy (NCBI): domain Eukaryota; kingdom Metazoa; phylum Chordata; class Actinopteri; order Clupeiformes; family Clupeidae; genus Limnothrissa; species Limnothrissa miodon. The sequence continues at coordinate 566,756 of JAGFZM010000117.1, read as the reverse complement.
CCATACAAATGCAAACAGTCAGTTTAAATACATTTCTGTTGTCCCCCTTTGATCATCTTGCGTGAATTCTTCCTTTGTTTGATTGCATCTCAGCGGAGATGTCTGTCTGAATTACGGTGTCAAAGGAAACAACAATGATTGATTGTCTATGTCCACGGTGTCAAAGGTTGTGTGTGTGTGTGTGTGTGTGTGTGTGTGTGTGTGTGTGTCTGGCATGATGTGTATTGTGATAGCGGAAAGCCTGATTGAGTGTGTGTGTGTGTGTGTGTATTGTGATAGCGGAAGGCCTGATTGATTGCAGCTGACAACCATTTAGAAATTACACATTTAGAAATGTATACTACAAAAGCTTAGTAGATCTCTAATATTTTAGCAAGGCACATTTGCAGCATTATTAAGATGGTAAAAGCAGTATTTACTGTGTACTGTTACTATTACAGGTTGAAATGGGATCTGGAGATGGTGAGTTGCCCTGTATAATCTTGCCCAATTAGCTCTCCTGTCTAAAGGAATCAAAGTTGAGTTCATTGTTTGCCCTCTGGAGAATCCTCTTGTCATGTGTCTCCTTTGGCTTGGCTGACATCACAGCAGGCCGCCCAGAGCTCAGCAGGTGGGCCCTCTCCCAGGAGACGAGCTGAATTACCGCAGAGGCTGGCTGAGAGCCACATACATTATTATTCCAAGCATACAGGTCACTGTCCAGGGCTGTCAGAGAGCCAGGCACACACATACTTATGCACACACTCACATAGAGTTACATTTACATACTCACACATATCTACATACTGTATACACACACACACACACACACACACACACAACTAGACCAAGCATCCCATTTATAGGGCCCTTACTTTATCAACTACAGCTGTTTGAATATGGGGCAAGTGTCATAGAGGTAGGGCTATAACACACACAGACCATAATTAATCGCAGACTTGTCACATGGGAAACAGCATTGATCGAGAGCAATCCAATTAGGCTGTTTCTCCACTCTTTGTGAATGATGCAAGGGCTGTAACAACATGAAGCACAACTAAATTTAGGATGGCACTGCTGTTACAGTATGTTTTATACACAGATGTAGAACCAAAAAATACTTTTGAATTCAGGAAGGGCTCACACTTGAAAGCTTCAATGTGTGCCCGGAATGCACCACCTAGGGCAGGTAATGACTGTTTGCTTGACAATACTACATGGTGTGGTGTGGGTGGTAGCCATACATCACTAAGAGTGGGTACTGACTCAATTTCCACATTAATTGTCTTTAGGCCACACCAATAAAATTTGATGGTTCTCGGATTCGCCGCTTGAAAAAAATGCATGAAATAAAAATAAAATTGAATTCGAACTCACACGAACATAATTAAACATTGTGGCTGATTGCTCTAATACTGAAAAAAGCATGCTGCGTTCACGTGACGTCGAAAACCAATCAAATCGCGCCTTTCACTTCAGAGCGCAAGAGACATGATATGAGGAAAGATGCCGGTGGATCCTGCTAGGCCAGTGTTTGCAATTATTAGAACATTTGATCAGAAGAGAAAAACATTTGACAAGTGCATTGAAATTAAAGAGGATGAGAACTTTGCGCAGTTGTACTCACGGTGCTGAGAGCAGTCTGCTTGTGCAACTCTGTGGAGGTGAGTTTGATAGGCCTATTTCATTGATTGAGAGGCAAAAAAAAACCATTCAAAGCGTTTCGCCATCAAAATCAATAAATAAATAAGTGAATAGCATGTGCCTACACACTCACATCCTTGCGCGCATACACACACGCTTCTTTTTCTCATGCTAAAAAATCGTTTCTTTTCTAGATTCACGTGACTGCAGGTTGATGAATATTCATCTCCATTGCGCTGATCACGAAGTTTTAGTCACTATCTAATTGCTGGTGAATCAATGCAATTTTGACGTTCTAATGCCCTGTGATGAACTGTGACAAAATGAGTTTGAACATAGGCTACAGCAGCCTAGACGTAGTCTACATTAGGCCTATATGTCATACCTCAATTCCACAGCCAGCTTGCTTGGTGCTTAGATTCACAAACTCTTAAATAAATGACAAACCGTCAAACCTTTAGAATGGCAGAATTATGAATTTGTACATTGCCTAAAACCTGCATGACAAAAAGTGTGCTGAGGTGTGAAAGTTAAGTTTATAAATTAGGCCACATTTAGTTTTTCCTTAACACATGAGTAATTTCATTAACTGTGAATGTGCTAATTTACCTTCAGAACATTTTTTTTATTTTTATTTTTATTTCGCTCACTCGCTCCATATTTTTCCTGAAAAAATCAGAGAACCAACTAATTTTATTGGTGTGGCCTTAGCAGAAATGTATCTACTCAAATGTATCTAATGACTAATGCACTTGTCAAAGAAGCTGCATTTAGACTCTTATGTTTTTATCCAAAGTAGACTGTGCATCTGATCATCATGTGGGCCTCACCACAATTGGAGTAATTTGTGACTAACTTCTGCCTAATTTATTTAGGCTGCCTCCTGCTTCACAATATTGGCACAAGAAAGCCACAATTTGGAAGATTGTGACCTGTGATTCTTCTAACATAGAGAAGAAATTTGCCTGAACATTTTTTTCCCTCTGGACACATAAATCACACAGCTGGGTGTGTTTATTCTGGGTGTGTGTGGAGGTAGTGTTGAGGGCAATAGCTTGTTGCCCCTATAAATACTGTGTATGTTGGTAAATATACTGCATATTGGAGACGTACAGTAGGTGCCTTTGGTGTGCCTGTAGCATGAATCTTGCTCTGTCTCTCTTCCTTTCTCTGGGAGTACAAATCTCAGGCCAACAGAATTATGCAGCTGATCTGGAGCAGTGGTTCATGTGGACAGATTATTCACACTGGCCCACTTTCATACCATTCATTAATGTGTCATGTTCATATAAATAGGCACACATTCATTTTCAAAGCTAGCCTGCTCAGTCAAAACAGCTGATGCCATTATCTCTGTGTTTTTACTGAAATATATTGCGGAAGCTTTATTTTGTGCTGTTTTTGACCCATGGAATACTTGCTGCATGCTAGGGCTGGGCAAAAAATCGATTTAATCGATTTACTGAATTTGTTACTAAAAACGATGTGATTTTGCATAATTCGAGTTTTTCTTTCCTTCATTAACATCTGGGTATTTTTCACGTTCCGTTCAACTGTGCCTCGGAAGTTAATGTATCCGGCTCCTCCCCCGTGCAACACAACCGCAAACATGGACAGGAGAAGTAAACTTTCAAAACGGAGACGGCAGATCACGCATGCTATAAAACTACACTTGAGACTAGTAATGTTGATGTGACCATTTGGCCGGTGGTTGAGCGCATCAACGTTAAGTGATCAAAATTGTCTGTAGTCGGTTAAAAAATGATTAGTTTGGAGTGTGTTTGTTTCCATTCACACAGATTATCAGATGAGATGACTTTTTGGAAGTTGCACAGCATTACTAGCCCACTGTTAGGACTGTGAATTGGAAATTACTACCATCATGATATTCAGTGTTAACAGATAAGGTAATGATGATCAACTGCTTTATTATTATGAGCACTACCGTCTCCTCAAACTATAGATGCAGGGTCTCATCAGAGCGGTCATTTTCTTATGAGCCACGGCAATGTTTCAAATTAGCTTCAAACAGGTTGCTACACCTGATAGCCTACATTACCAATGTGTACAGAGTATAAGCCGCATCTGCCTAGGCTAACAGTTAGCGGTCTTCATCAACATTCCAAAAAATTAACCGGTCTTTTAATTGTATTTTGACGGCTTGGCTTAACGCTGCCGTAAAGATTCAGTTTAGCCCTAGGATAACATATCTGGCAGGTTAACTGGTTTCAACGGACTAATGAGACACGGTGGTCGGTTAGGGGTACTTTTAGTTTTTGCCATCCCAAGAGGAGACCTTTACAAACTGCGTGCCGTATGATAAAAAGGGAGTGGGATGGAAAGGCCATCACGTTACACACTGCAACAGACATGCTGCCCATTCTTTTAAAATGCAAGGTTCAAAACTTAAAAGCGAGGGTTAAAACATAAAATCTAAATGTTGAATGACACAGAGCCTCATTTACCTTGTATTGTCAGTGTGTTTATATACACTACTCAAAAAAATAAAGGGAACACTAAAATAACACATCCTAAATCTGAGTGAATGACATTTGTTCTTTACATATTTGAATGTGCTGACAACAAAATCAATTGATTGTCAATCAGTGTTGCTTCTCAAGTGGACAGTTTGATTTTAAGAGAAGTGTGATTGACTTGGGAGTTACATTGTGTTGTTTAGCCTAAGTGTTCCCTTTATTTTTTTGAGCAGCATATTTTTACTTCAAGGACACAGCAGTATAGTTGCACTGACGTTTGGGAAAAATCGAATCGAAACTCAAATAAAAAAATAAAAAAATCGGAGATTTTTGTTTTTGGTAAAAACGCCCAGCCCTAGTCCTTACACATGACCATCCTTACAGCAAATTTTCTCTGGAACTCAGACCACCGACACCAGTCCAGCCTGCAGCCTCTCTGAGTGGTGATGAATGGGATGAGTCTGAGGGGGATAGTTCAATGGAGGAGGGTTCAGATGATGAGGAAAATTAATTTGAAATGAATGATGCAGAAAATGATGACAATGTGAGTGAGTGTGAAGAAGTGTTGCTTTCGTCAACGAAAATTATGACAAAGGTTCGTTGACGACGATATTTAATCACGTGAGGAAAACAAGACGAGACGTAATGTAAATGCTGGCCTTGTGACGATGACGATAATTAAATGTATAATGCAATTTTGTTGACGAATAGAAACTAGACTAAAAGTGGTATACAAAATAAAAACTATGCTAAAATGTCTCTTCATTTTCGTTGACCAAAACGACAGGAAACAAAATATAACATTATTTAGTCTCGTTTAGTCGCATTATTATTATTTTGCAGTATTTCTGTTTCCTGTGTCTCACTTCAGGGACGACGTATCCTTAAGCCCTTCCCGTGGCATTATTTAGATTTGGAAGAAGCAGCGGTGAGTTGGCGTTACTGATAACAAAATTAACACAGGGAAAAGGATGATGGCGGGTCATTCAAGTGTAGTAGTTGGGAGAAAAAGAAGGAAAAAACTTTAATTACATTGAATCAGATAAGAAAACAATGTGTTGTGCAAAAAGATGGGGAGAAATGCGGCCACCAAATCTCTGGGAAAAAACACAACAAACCGAGACATCTGAAGGCTTTCCATTCTGGCCCCACCTGCCATGTTCTGTAATGCATCAAATGGAGATGAATACACAGAGGCAGTCACAGGATTCATACAGAAGTGTGTAGAAGATATTGTTCCAACAAAAAATGTATCCGAATCAGAAACCATGGATAAATAGCCAAGTAAAATCTGCTCTCATAGCCCGGGATTGTGCGTTTGCATCTGGAAACAGAGCTTGAGAAAAAAGCCAGATATGACCTGCGAAAAACAATCAAAGCAGCAAAAAGAGAATATAGGCACAAGATTAAGGAACAGCTGGAAGGCAATGATTCAAGAAATATGTGGCAGGGACACGTGATTTCAGACCAGAAAAAGAAGAAATCCAACATCCAAGTCTCTCACCCCTCACTCGCAGACGAGCTGAACCAGTTCTATACACGTTTTGAGGTTAACATCAAACCTCCAGTAAGAGCCCCCTCCATTTCCCACCTCTCTGAACCAGGCCTAATGCTCACAGTGGCTGATGTGCGGAAATCTTTCAAGCAGGTTAACATTCAGAAAGCAGCAGGACCTGATGGAATACTGGGCCGTGTAATCAAAGTGTGTTCAGAGCCAAAGCATTGTTCCAGTGCCTAAGAAAAACACGACCTGTGGCCCTCACCCCCATCGTGAGTAAATGTTTTGAAAGGCTTGTGAAGAACATCATCTGCAACATGATTCCACCTACACTTGACCGTCACCAGTTTGCCTACAGACAGAATAGATCCACAGATGATGCCATCACCACTGCACTGCATACCTCCCTGACACACCTATTGGAAAAGAACACATGCTTAAGGATGCTGTTTGTAGACTACAGCTCAGCCTTTAACACCATTGTCCCCGGTATCCTTGACTGCAAGCTCAGGAGTCTAGGAGTGCACAGCGGCCTATGTAGCTGGATACTGGACTTCCTCTCTGGACGAAAACAGGTGGTGAGAATGGGCTCCATCACGTCATCCTCCTTGACCATCAGCACGGGAGCTCCACAGGGTTGTGTTCTGAGCCCTCTCCTCTACTCCTTGTACACACATGATTGCGTAGCTATGCACAACTCCAACACCATCATCAAGTTTGCGGATGACACTACTGTAATCGGTTTGATCACAAACAATGACGAAACAGCCTACAGAAGTGAGGTCAATAACCTCATGAAGTGGTGTCAGGGAAATAACCTGAAATAGACGAAAGAACTAATAATAAATTATAGGCGGAAAGAACATCAGTTTGAAGCTATTTCCATCAATGGTGAGACAGTGGAGAGGGTGAAAGACTTTAAGTTCCTTGGTGTTACCATCTCAGAAAACCTCACCTGGGACAATTATACTCACCACATTGTCAAAAAAGCCCAGCAACGTCTTTACCACCTCAGACGATTGAGGAAGTTTGGTATGCAACCCAAGGTCCTGAGGTCATACACCTACAGTATAATGAGATGTAATAAAAGAAATTTTGAATCTTGAAGATGCTTGTCTGAACCACAACGAAAGCAGGTACGTACAGGACAATGAAGCAGGCTTGGCTTGGCTTGAACCTGGGCTCCTTGAATTCTTTTTCTGAAAGTGTGGCGCTCTGCAATCACAATTATTGCAGGAGTGAAATGCTTCTCTAGCGCAGAAATAGCAGTTGCTAAATCTCCCTATTCTGGTAAAGTATGAAAAATTATTTGCCATTCTGAGCCTAAACAGTATTAGTAATAATGCTCTTTTCTTTCTTTTCTTGCCTCTGGACTTTGAATAACAATAGTTTGCATGTTTCCATGCAAACTAATAATA
>JAGFZM010000117.1:541072-559730 GCA_017657215.1 Limnothrissa miodon | reverse complement strand
GACTTTGAATAACAATAGTTTGCATGTTTCCATGCAAACTAATAATAAGAAGACTTTGAATAACAATAGTTTGCATGTTTCCATGCAAACTAATAATAAAAAGACTTTGAATAACAACAGTTTGCATGTTTCCATGCAAACTACTAAGAAGAAGAATTCGGATAACAATAGTTTTCATCTCCATGCAAACTAATTACAGGGTGGATACAACAAAAGTGTAACTGAAACTGTTTTTGTGTCACAAATTGCAACAAGAAGTGATAACCTACCCTTAAGCTATATTCATTATGTCTTGTCTGCTATACATCAACCTTTCAAAGGTTTTGTGACACGGGAGGCTTGTAGGGTCCATTTATTGTGATGCATTAAAGGAAAGGGGATTCATTAGAAAAGCTGCTGAACAATCCAGCTATTTTAAGATGGATTCTCTATTTAATCTGTGAGTAGACACATTTACTGATGGTAAAAAATAATGTTCTATGTAATTGGAAGAGTCTTTGTGAGGTGGAATGCCGAAGTGGGATGCTGAACCTTTTCCTGGCAAAGTGGCGCTTTGCTGGTGACTAGAAAGCAACAGTAGGGCACTCTTGTTGTAATGCAGTAAGTGTACAACCAATCCCATTTACCTAGAACACCATGGCTGGCAGCATCTCTTTATGTGCTTGCAAAGCTTAGATGATGGCAAGAAACGTGTCTGTGAGTGTGTGTGTGTAGAAGAACAGGCGTTGTGAGGTAAGTGTGAGGCAAATTAATAGATATGCTTACACCACTGATTGTAATATAGAGGCATAGTGAAAATCTGTGAAATGTATATACTTTGAATCACCTTTAACCACAAATCAAACAGATAAACTATTTATTTAGCACACTTGTTATTGTTTGCAGAACTCTTTAAATGTTTGCAGAACTCATTCTGATTGTTTTTAGACATATTTAGTATTGGTCAATATGTTCAACCCACTATGTGTAAGTTTTATTTTTTTCGTATGAGAATTTCTCCCATCTATCGGCGAAGTGGTATACTGCACATGTTTGAATAAAATGTATTAGCCCTCCCCTTCCCACGGAAAATGGCGGCGCAAAATGGATATTCTCATTTGGTACCCAACCACACACCTTTTTATAAACAGCTTTCATATACACAGTTCAACAAGCATATTGGCATTCTAGTGTTTGTGTGTGTGTGTGTGTGTGGCAGACACATGACCTCCATGCTGGCCTGTGCACAGGTCTGTTTATTTACACATTCACTGCTTTTCAAGGTGTATGGATGTATATTCATGTTAAAGGGCCTTCTTTTTGTAAACCACTGGACACTTTAGGAAACCCAGTATCCTCAGATGTTTATTTGCCTTGTTTGTTTCCAAAGGATTTAGCTGCACTTGGTGAGTTGACCCTGATTATCTCTGATGAAGTGATTTCTCCTACAGCTCTCAAATGGCCTCATAGAGGGGCTAGGGTTAGCCCTAACCATTTAATTTAATTCCATTTTATTTATATAGTGCATTATATAAAAGATATCTCGTAGCGATTCACAACAAAGAGAACCAATAAGTAACAGTGCAGGGAAAAACTCCCTTTAATTTTTTTTCTTGTTATGATTAAGGAAGAAACCTTGGGCAGTTCAGACGGCTCAAGGGACTAACCCAACTGCTTAGGGCAGGTTCAGTCTCTCAGATGGTGATTAGTCCATGGTATTAATAGATCTTGACCTTACAATTATCATAGTGAAGGCACACATCATAAAAACATGGTATTTACATTTATGCATTTAGCAGACGCTTTCATCCAAAGCGACTTACAAAAAGAGGATAACAATCAAGCTACATAGCAGAAACCTTAAAGAGCATAGTGCTAGGGAATAGTGCTTCAGTTCATTTTAGTGCTAGGATAGAAGATGTTCTCTGAATAGCTGGGTCTTTAAGAGCTTTTTGAAGGCCTCCAGAGATGGCCCTGTTCTGATTGTTTTTGGTAGGTCATTCCACCAGTGTGGGACGACACATGAGAAGAGTCTGGATTTCCTTGGGCGAGGTGCCGGGAATGACAGTCGACAGTCATTGGAGGACCGGAGTTGTCGGGGGGTAGCATGAGCCTTTATGCGAGCGCTTAGATAAAAAGGGGCAGATCCTCTAAGCACTTTGTAAGTCAGCATCAGTGATTTGAATTTGATGCAAGCCGCCAGAGGCAACCAGTAGAGCTTGATACGTCGTACATCACACATCATTAATATAGTAACATAATATTCCCATTATAATCCCAGGATACAGTCCCATATCTTTAGCAGCATCCAAGCCATAGGGCTAACTGGAAACTGTGTCAATCATGTCTGGGTCGTCAGTGGAGCACCCAGGAGGTTAAGGCATAGAATCAGGCAGTGAGAGGCAGAGATGAATCTCAGCAGGGTGGTAGTGGCATGGACCATGGAGTGGCTTGAGGACCATTCATGAGGTGAGAGGTGCAGGATCAAGCATGGAGACAGAGATGACCTTCAGCAGGGTGGCGTATATGGTAGAGTAGGTTGGGCTCCATCCAGGAGGTAAGTGGCGCAGGATCAGGCAGTGGAAGGCAGGGATGACTCTCAGCAGGGTGGTAATGGCAGAAGGAGGAGATGAGTAAGAGCAGTCTCCCTCAGATTTCAGTGATTGTGTGAGTTATATTACATGTGCATGCATGTAAGAACAGATGTAGGCTAAATGGAGAGGGAGGGACAAGTGGCAGAGGGAGAGAGAGACAGAGTGATAATTGTACGGTATGACAGATGAGTAGTTTTGTGGAGGCAGTAAGCTATAGCAGCATAACTAAGGTATGATGTACTAAATGGCAAGCCAACACCACCACAGGAATGGTCAGTGGCCAGCAAACCACAAGAAAGGACTACAATCTTTGACTGGCGAGTAACCATACTAGGTTATCTGCTATAACACTCAACTGCTGAATTGTAGAAGGCTAAACAGATGTTTTCTTAGCTGATGAAGGCAGGCTGTTGGAGAAAAATTCAGTTCTGTAATAATGGCTGCTGTATTGATAATTAACAGCTGGGTTTGCAGGTCTGCGAAACAGTGCACATGTGCTAACATCAGTGGAATTACATAATGTAATGTGCATGTGCATATTCTATTAAACTCTCCAACATATATTTTATAATAAAATTATGTGTTTGCTAAGTAGCTGTAATAATATTGAAAATAGCATCAATATCTTATAACATCAAATTAAAGGTTATTTTAGTGCTTTGTGATGTTGATACAAAGAAAATTATCAGGAGGGACAAAATGTGACAATGTGACTCAATTTCTCTGTAGAATACAGTATCTTATTTACAGGTTGTTTAAGTTCTGGGAAGAAAAAAAAATGGTGAAATAAAGATCAGACCAATGGGCGGGTGCTGGACATAGAATACAGGATCTTATTTACTCTCTGTGTGGCAGCTGTATCTGCAATGTCAAAGAGATAAATACATGTAGCCTTTCATTGGCCATGCTTAAAAGAGTTGTCACTAGAAGATGACAAGGTTTATGTGAATTCATTATCAGACAAGAAGCAAATATTTCAGTCATGGACATTTTCATTCTCATTCAACTGGGATGGGTGCATGTGTGATGGTGTGCAAGTTTGTGTCTGTCTACATACACGTGTGCATGTGCATAACTGTCTGTGTGTGTGTGTGCGTGCACCCATTAGCCATCTATCTCACAAATCATGCCAACTCTGTTACCCTTTAAACAAACTCTCTGACAAAGTGTGTGTTTCCATGGTGCCTTGAGTGACGTGTGTCACTCGAGAGCGCTGGGCTCTGAATGTGACGATGTAAACACAGATTAGAGCAGGGACACTAAGAGTCCCACAGCTGCCATCCAGCCTTCATGTCTTTTCTTGCTCTCTGCCTCCTGTGTTATGAACAAATATACTGAGGACAACAGAGATGCTTTTGCCCACAATATTAAGGGAAATTATAAAAAGTGCTGCTAATAATGGAGTGACAAGTAGAAAATTTGGGCAAGTGGAAATATTCAGGGGCACCCACGGTGAAGAGTTGTCTTTTGACTACGTATACACTTTCAGTAGTCATTGCACGATATCTCACTTTTTTCCTCTCTCTCTCTCTCTTCTGCCCCAGTTTTTGGCTTTGCTTCCCTACTGGCCTGGTTTGGTGTCAGCCTGTCTTTTTTAACTCTTGACACATTTCACACCTTTACGTATGCTCTTTCTCCCCTCTGTCTCTTTCACTCACTCTCTCTCTGTCTCTCTTTACCACTCTCTCGCTTCTTCTGTTTTGTGTGCTCATACAGGTGAGTGGCGTAAACAGGTCTCTAGGTCGCAAGCGGGAGCAGCGCATCCTGGTGATGGTCATTATAATGGTGGTGTGCTACCTGTTCTGCTGGCTTCCCTATGGCATCATGGCACTCCTGGCTACCTTCGCCCCCCCAAGCTTTATAACACCTGAGGCCAGCATCATCCCCGCCATCCTTGCCAAGACCAGCACCTTCATCAACCCCATCATCTATGTATTTATGAACAAGCAGGTAAGACATGACACTCTCTGTATTATGGTGTGTGAGACCACACACACGAACACACACAAAGTGACAATCACATTAGGGTGCATCATTGCCATCTCAGATGTCTGGGAACATAACTTAGAGGTGTCATGGAGTTGTGCGCGCTCTCCTGTATAATCCCATTGGTTACGCTGATTGAGCCATCTGTCATTGTGTCAGCAGTGTTCCCAGCAGCTGTAAATAACATCTTTTTCTTGTATGGGTTGTATTTATATTGGGACATCAAGGAACTGACAGAGTAAGAATAAGACAGACTCTGTTCGCACACTCCCTAACTCAATAAGGCCTGAAAAGAAAGGGCTTGCAGAAAAAAAAACGTTACTGTGTGACCTTTATTAAGATAACTTTACCGTGTGTTTGTCTGTGCGTGTGGGAGAGAGAGAGTGTGCATGTGGCTGTTTACATTTTAATATCTTTATGTCTGGGCATCAGTGTACAAGTCGGAGGCTGAACACTGACAAACAAGTGAAAGTGAGCCTGCATATTATTTGCAGGAGTGTCAGACATCTAGTAGGTTTGTGTGAGCACAGCACAGTGAGGAAGCTGGTGTAGCACCAGGCAGCATGGAGCAGAGGGTGGTCCGTCCCGGGCCATGCTACAGGTAGGCCTAGGCTGGCATGCACAACTTCACTAGGAAAAGTTCATGACCAGATATATGGCTAGGGCTGGGCGATATCTCGGTATTGACGATATCTCAATATAATTTCAAACCACGATATGAATTTTATCATATTGACGAGTCTTTGCCTCTTTTCCGTTTTATTCTGCTCTGCGCCACGCTCTAGCCAGCCTCCTTGCTTTTGGTTAGCTCCTCCCTCCATCTTTAGGGGAAAGTCCGTAGGAGTCAAGCAAAGCCTGGCTTACTAACAGTCTCGCGCGAGGTAGCCTCCTGGTGACGGAAGATGGCTTTTGCTGTTACATACAACTTCATTTCAATTTCAAAAGAAGGACTATGTTTAAAAAAAAAAAAAAAAAGAAAATTTGTGAATTTCCAGATCGTGTTACTCCACACTTGGAAATCGACTCCTACTGATTTTCCCCTAAAGATGGCAGCTGAAGCAGCAACATTTCCGGAAAGGTACTGGCTTGTTAAAATTCATTCTGGACTCTTTATCCGACCACATGAAGACCTCGGGATACTTCGGTTTGGCTTTAGGGACCCTTTACTCACTACCACATCAATGTAGATTTGTTTGGAACTGTAGAAGAGGTATAAAAATAGCGTTTTGTAGCGGCAGAAATGATATGCCCTGGTCACTTCCAGGCTAACGAGTAAAATATAACTTTCTCAAAACACATCCGAATGACATGATTTTGATGTCAACTCAACGTATGTACTCTCAATCGTCTGTAAATTGATAAGTGTATTTTACTCTGGATAATTCCTTGAATAAAACCAATTTTGTGACATTTATTATAATATATTTTGCAGTTGTTGCTGGAAAGATATTGAGATATATATCGTATATCGAGATATGAGAAAAATATATTGAGATATACATTTTAGTCCATATCGCCCAGCCCTATATATGGTGACCACTGGAGTGATGAAGTCTAACTGGAATCTGCCTCTTTAATATGATTCAGCAGAGATAATAGGCCAGGCTAGCCCTGCTGTCCTTTGTCTGCCTTGCCTTGGCTAGATCTGATTGGCAACAGATAGCAAAAATGAGAGAAAGCAAGAGGGAAGCCTTCCACTGCCTGATCCAGCATCTCTGGCCACCAGCTCCACAGACAACCCTGACATGGACTATATCTTCCACCATATCTTCTTATAGTATGTGAGAGATTGGAACTTGCCCTAGGCAGTTGGGTTAGCACACTGAGTCTTCGGAACTGCCAAAGGTTTCTTCCTTTACCACATACTGTAAGCATAGCAATATTAGAAGATGAGCTGATATAGGGCAAGTGTATTAGTCTAGCACTGTTGACCACCACAGGGCACTTATTATTCAATTTAGATTTACTTGAAAGGGAGATCTGATGTGAATCAAGCTCTGTGGTTTGAGGTCACAAAGAATCAGAAATGCATACAACAACAAACTGATAAATTGGCAGCTAACATAACTGAATATAGCACCAAAACTCACTCTCAGTTTCTTTTTCTTTTGCCCGTATCCATTAATGTTAGTTACTGTACCAGTTTAACACACTTTCTTCTTTTTCTTTTTCCTACGTATAGCACTCAGAGACCTCGAATAACAGAGCTATAGATTGAATAGTGTGGGATTCAATCTCCAGCAGCTGTCTTATAAATGGTCTGAATGCAAAAGTAGCTTGATAAGCTGCAAGGGTACATCTAGGTGACTGTACACTTAGAGCAATGTGTTTAGTTTAACCACACACTGTTATGTAGATATAAATGTTCTCTTCGTAAACCAGTGTTTCATACCGTAGTCTCTCGATTGTATCTCTCCGTTTGGTATAGACAACATGTGCCAGAACTCTGACAGCAGCATGCAGAGATCCCCTGTATTCACAGGACAAGTTCTGGGGGCTCATCCTCCACCTGCTAGAGTTTCCATGGAGTCAGAGAGTGGTCACACAACTTTTTGACAGACAGTTCAGGGTCAGCCTCCATGGCCTCTGTGTCAGGGTTGTAAGGGTTGTCAGTTTATTTTTCTCTTCAGCGGGCCCCCCGCTATGTCCAGCACCTGCTCATACATGCTACACATTTGGTCTAACCTGTATTTCACTATTTTTTATTATCCTTCCCTGTACTTATTTGCAGACCTTGTGTGTGAAAAAGTGTCTGCCCAGTCTTTGTAGAAAAGAAGACACAAAAACAGAGTCAGTTTGTACAGCTACTCTCTTATACATAGGAGTGGCACTGTCCTCAAATCTTGTAACTGTGCAAGGAGATGCTGGCGCATGCTAAGACAGCCTTTATCTCCCCAACAAAGTGATGACAACGCTGGTAAATGAACCTAAATGCATTATAAATTGTTACCGGGTGTGTCTTTAATTGCAGCCTTTTTGTGCAAGTTTCTCAGGAGCTCCATGCAGCCACTGTTGACCCTACTCCTTTCCCCTTGATGAATTATCGACTTGTTTTGAGATTTGAAACATCACTGATGATTGGGCCCTTGTTAAGATGGTTTAGATCCATAATATGATACAGAACTGTTGGGAGACCTCAGTGATCATTCATCTTGAGTCTATAAACTTTGTAACATAGATTTATGGCTTCTCAGAAGCGAAGGTGAGTTCTGGTGAACGCTAGGGCCAGTAATAGAGGATGACGAGCAACAAATACATCAAATTTAATTTGCACAAATTAGTGATCTCTGATGGACATGAACAGAGCGATGTGAAAAAATAATGGGTTATGTGTGCATGCAAGTTTAATTAAACTACCTTAGATGACAGTAAAACCCTGTGATGTAATGGTTCATTATTTTCATAGCATTGCTCAATAATCAGCATTTGCCTGTGTTAAGCACTCACCTAAATTTCAGGAAATTATGTTACTATTTGTAGACACTGAAGAGAGATATTCCTGTATGTCATTTTCAGTCTTCAATTCCTCCCAGCCCGTAACTATGGAAACTGTGAGTTGAGGCGAGTTGAAGACTAAAAATGCTGTACAGATACGAATAGCATTCAGTGTCAATTTGAAAACTACATGGACACCAATACGGCGAACACTACTGGCCAGATTTGAATAATGGGTAAGTACATTGAATTGCATGTTGTCATGATTTAGTCTGTCGTGAGTGGTTGCTTTTCCTTGGGGCAACAGAATGAAATTTGGATATTTTTTTTTTTTTATATTCTGATAAAGTTCCCCGAAAGATGCAATACAGGCTTCCTGCATTATTCTGTTGTATTGACGTATAATGAAATTCTGTTAGATATGTTACGTAATTGGTTTCATAGAGACTCTGTTAGATAGGCCTGGCAAAGTCGATTCCTTTTCAGGATTCAGGTTATTCTGAGTCACTCACTCAACTGATCCGAGTCACTTGAGTCAGTATTGCTAAATCGGCAAGTACCTGTTCACTTTCAAGTTCTCATTGTCTTGTTTTAAATGTCAGGGCCCTCGGAAGTCTGCCAATGAAGTGTGTAGTTACTTTGAACCTTGTTAATGGTGTAAAAATAGCGATTTATATGCATAGGCAAAGCTGTGCCCTTATAGCTAGCAGTGTAAGGTTAATGAAAGCTTCGGCTAAAAACGGTTTAATGCGGAATGCTGGGGGTGAACGGAGGTGAGCATTGGATACATTAACAAAAATGTTCATCATTTGTTTCTGATTATGATGTAGTATACAGTATGCTATAGCCTACCTGAGACTACCTTAATTCTGGTGGATTACAGAATGTATGCTTTCACAAGGTTACATTATGGTTCATTACTGAACATTCTGTAACATACTGTACTATCAAACGTATGCTGTCACTATATTTATGAATTACAGAACATGGTTTTGTTGTATCAGTATGTTTTGACTACACCTAAGGGTATACCTAAGGCTACCTTAATTTCATTTTGCAGTAAAGTAATTTTGCTGCTGCATGTTTTTGCCTCCTACATAATATATGGAGGGAAAATTACAATTTTCTTCTAATTTACATTTGAATGCCCCCCTATAGTGAATGGCTGTCTAATATAAGGTTGTGTGACAGGTATTAATGGTGGTAGGCCACAGGGTCAGACGCTGAGCTGTGTTTAGAAATGCGCTTGGTTTCAGAGGAAATTGCCCTTCAAATAGATTCTATCCTACTGTGACCTTCTGTAATCCATAGTTGCTATGGCATTGTTTAGGAAAACTTCACCAGCTGAATTTAGCAGGGAGTGCTTGGCCAAACTTCACCTCTAATGTACTTTGGTTGGTCATCAATCCAATAAATGGGGACAGCATGGTGCTACAGGGAAGCATTCCCAGGTGTGTCTAATGCTTTTCTTAAGGAAATGTAGTGCAGACTATAAGTATACATGAATAAAGCATTGTATACTAAGTACACTACGTTTTCTCAAGAGATGATTTACTTTACTGCCAGTAGCAAATGCCAGTGTTTTACAGTTTTAACAATAGTTAGGTGTGTTTGTGAGGACTGTTGGGTAAAGTAAACCACTCTTGCACTGGCATGAATGACTAAGCATTTCCTGTATACATTTTTTAAAGTCAGTACAGAAATAACAGAATGCATTTAAGATATAGAAAATCAATTTAATGTCCAGATTCAACATGTTGGAGTCATTGATTTTTAATATCCAGATTTAACATGTTGGAGTCATTGATTTTTAACCAAAATAATGTCTTTCCATTGAACCAACTGCAATTTGCAAACGTCTTAAGAAAATATATTTGCCATTTTTTATTTTTTTCCATTATATTCTATAATACATTTATATACTGAAACAATGTTAGATAGCACACATGACACCCACCCTCCAGTTTCTGTCATCATATGGCAATCATTCATTATTTGATTTTTTCTTGCCCCTGTTGCTCTTGGGTGCTCAGTGTAGTACTAACTGCATACTGTAGCTGTTGCCTTTCTCCAGACCATTCTATACCCTTCATATAGCCATCCCCATCTCTATGCAGCCCTTGTAAACAACCCCCCCCCCCCCCCACACACACACACACACACACACATTACTTTATTTTGCCTTATTCTACACACCTATTTCTTTTTAATGCACAACAACCATAAAAAAGAGAGTGAGAAGGCAGAATCGCGACACACCCCTTCCAACTAGAGCTATCTTTCCCGTCCGGATCCAATGTCTCCACATCTTTAAAATATTATTAGCATTATTTGAAGTTACAATTATAAAATACGTAGACCTTCACCACAAAACTAGTGAAGACTAAATAAATAAATAATTATAATTATAAATTATAAATAATTTAGCTTAAAACACAACAGCAGCAGCCTCTATTTGAGGCGGTCCACGCTGCTGAACATTGCAAGTGCTGTATACCTACCGCTATAGGCCACGGTGGCGCATTCTACACCGTTCATTCGCCGTGTAATTACTCAATGACTCATTCGGCATCATAAACAGTATGAAATGGATTAATTAAATGAAAAATGTTGCATAGTGGGCCTTTAAAATGTGTTTTTTAAGAACCAGGGAAGAGAGAATAACTTGCCACCCTACAGGATATTTCAAGTGGTCAGTTTTATGTCAAATCCACTCCAGTGATGTTAGTTTAAGGTTTATGTTACCTATATCGGCCATCCAATTTTTTATTTTAATCCATGTTTTTTACTTTCTCACATTCCCAGAACGCATGAATAATTGTATCCGTTTCTTTGTGACACTTTACACACAGAACAGAGGAAAAGGGATCAAATTTCTGTATTCTGTATTTTTTATAATAGGTTCTTGTCATGATGTTAAATTGTATTAAATGTAGATTTTCATTGGTACACACTATTTGTAACCTTTAAACATTCTTTCCAATATTTATTAGTATTTGTAGTATTAAGATCTTTATCCCAGCTCTCATATATTTTCTGCAAGGAATAATTTTCCATTTGTGCCTTAATCAAGCATTCATGTCTTGCCTATCAACTACCACTTTTTTCCTGGGTTAAGCAGTATATGCTCTATAACAGATGGACTGGTATCATAATCAAACTCAAAATGTGCATTAGCCCAGCATTTCAGTTGTAAATATATAAATAAATCCTTACTAAGTTATAGTTAATTGAAGCTGGTCAAAGGACATTATTTTATTTTGTGATATGATATCTGAAAATGTATTTATTCCTTCTTTTTTCCAGGACTCCCAATTTAGTTTTTCATTCTGGATTTTAATATGGGGATTATTCCATAGGCATGTAGTTTGTGGTATATTAATACGGATTCCTGTAAGGGTTTAAATTTTTTCCCATTCCCTCAATGTACGTACTATTTATTACAGTTACAGTTTTTAGTTACTATAAGGAGATTGTCTGGCTTAAGTTGATGGTTTTCTACTGTATGTTTATCCAAGGTTCATTTAATATATTAACAATTGAGTCTATATAGTAAGATTGAGCTGAGTAAAAGTATAACTCCATGTTTGGTAAGTTTAGACCTCCCTCCTTTCTGGTGTTCTGTTGGAGTTTTAGTGGACATCCTTGCCTTGTCCCTCTTGTTACCTGGACTCCATCGGAAAGGACCCCGTTGGAATATATAAACGCAATAGGTGACTTATAAATCATTTTAATGAAATGAATAATTTCTAATGGAAATTTAAATGCAGCTAGCACGTAATATAAGTTTAACCATTCAAGGCAGTCAAATGCTTTCTCGGCATTGACCGCCATTAAGGTCAAATCGACTTTTTCTTTCTTAGCCCATTGTATTAAAGATATGCAGGTTCTAACATTTGTCTTCAAATTTCTATGTGGTATGAAACCAGTTTGGTTATGATGAATACAGGGCCGTTGCTAGCCATGTGGGTGCCCTTTATGGTGTGCCCCTTTATGGTGTAAATAAAATAAATAAATATTATGAAATTCTCGGTGGAATTTGTTTATTTATGATAGTTAAACAAATAAATACTTTAAAGGAGGACAAAAGAACAAAGAATATTTAATATATTATTAATATATTTATAATAGTATTATAAATATATTTACAACAATAGAATTGCACAATAGAATTTAAATAAGAAACTTAAAGCCTCTATGTGTAGGATATGTCTTCTATTTATCTTCGTCTTTTATTAAAAATATGTTTTTTATTTTAAAAATATAATGTAAAACTATGGTAATTACCTCCATGAATAAATTGTAGTGTTCCCGTAAACTTGGTAATTTCCATTTATATATAGATGTGGCTGGGTACCAAATGAGAATATCCATTTTGCGCCACCTTTTTCAAAATGAGGACCGTGGGAAGGGAAGGGCTAATACATTTTATTCAAACGTATGCAGTATACCACTTCGCCGATAGATGGGAGAAATTCTCATACGGAAAAAGTAAAACTTACACATAAGGGGTTTAAATAAGAAAAATAAGAATTTGAACACAAAAGGCACATTCCTTAAGTAACTATGTTAGACATTTTTACAATTAGTTGTCAGAGTATGCCCTAGAGAGGTACACGCCTGCATTTTCTGGTGGCAAAATCAGCTATAAGGTCATCATATGATAGCTTCTGAGCCACGTCCCCATTGATGCTGATAACAGCCAGACCACTTAAACGTTCCTGCCCCATTGAGGAACGCAGGTACGTTTTAATGAGTTTGAGCTTTGAAAAGCTTCGCTCAGCAGAGGCCACCGTGACAGGCAGGGTTAGTGCAATACGCAGAGCAATCCACAGATTGGGATATACCTCTTGAAGCTGATTGTCATGTAGAAATGACAGCATTTCCAAAGCAGACGTCTGTGGTGGCAGCTGAGGAAGGTTGATGATTTCCTGCACCATCTCAGGTCCATCAATGTCAGCTACTCCCTTATCTGTCAGTGTCTTCTGTACTTCAGTGCAGTGTTTTTTAAATCCTCCTTGGACATTCCATTCACTTTGCTGAAATCACTCCAGCACTCCATATTTCTCCTTCACTTGATTCATGGTCTCAAACCTCTCCTGTAGGGACATTAAAGCAGAGTCCACCACACAATTGAAAAAGCTTTTTCAGGGCATCATTGAGGGGCTCATCAACAGCTTCATATGCAAACTGCCTTTTTGTGCTCCTGAGCCTTTTCTCCTTCAACTGTGGTTCTATGTTCAGGGCCTCACAGGGTTCTTTGGCAGCTGACACAGCCTCATCAAACCCAGACTGTCGGTATTTGGAGAGGTTGTCGGTATTTTGGCAGTGTCAATGAGCCTGACAGCAACATCAAGCTGCATGGAGCTGGACTGTAGTAGCTTGTTCACCTGGCTTGTGCAAATCAAAAATCGAAATGAGGCTACTTCCTCAGCAAGCGCTTGAGCCTCCACCTTTCACCACTTACAGCTTCTCTGGCCTCCAGGAGAGCATCCTTCACTTCTTTTGTCTGACTCCGGACAGCAGTTACACTTTGAAGCCTGCTTTCCCATCTGAC
This sequence comes from Limnothrissa miodon, assembly GCA_017657215.1. NCBI lineage: Eukaryota > Metazoa > Chordata > Actinopteri > Clupeiformes > Clupeidae > Limnothrissa > Limnothrissa miodon. The sequence continues at coordinate 546,179 of JAGFZM010000117.1, read as the reverse complement.
GTCACTCCAAGATTTAAGTGTCAATTTGACATGTTTTGTTAAAATGGCCCATCGCTGGGTGGCACTGGAAAAGAAATTGAACAGCTTCTGCAAATACCCAAAGTAGCTAGTTGCATCTGGAGAGGACTTGGCAGCATCAGCTATGACCAGATTCATTGTGTGAGCTCCACAAGGCACAAACAATGCTCTCGGGTTTAATTGTAGCAGTCTGGCCTGAACACCTTGCTCCTTCCCCTTCATGTTGGCCCCATTGTCATAGGCCTGTCCTCGACAGTTTTCAAATGGAATGCCAAGCTCCTTCAACTTGTGAAGGACAACATTGGACAGCTTAAGGCCAGTTGTTTGCTCCACATTTATATAGCCAAGAAAGTATTCTTTAATATCTGGTTGTGCTTGGAAACAATGCATACTATGACTGACATTTGTTCAGAGTGACTCACATCTGAAGTACAAGAATGATGGAGAAATATTTTGCCAACTGGATTTGCCTCACAATGGCGGGGAATGTTTCTGAAGACATAATCTGAATTAGTTCTTTCTGTGTCTCAGGGCTGAGGTAATGTGTGTGGGAACCTTCATCTTTTATGCTGGCCAAGTGATTTTCCATTACAGGGTCATATGTTGCCATAAGCTCTACTTCCTTCAAGAAGTTGCCATTGTCCGGCTCATAAAGACGGTCAGAAGAGTCCCTAAAAGACATTTCTGGAAGCCAGTGTGAGAGTGATTGAGAGTAATCGTTTGAGAATCTCTCGCCGCTTTTTCCTTTCTGCCTCTAGTAAGGTCAACTCCTGTTGATCTATTGCCATGCTTTTCTTTAGTCATGTGTCCAGTTCTCTCCACTTAAGCATGCACTGCATGTGGTCTTGGCTACACTCATGACCCCTCAAACGGATGTTGATGTTTGACCAGTCACTGTAGCCTTCTGTACTCAGCTTTATATCCTTTACACTGAAAAGCTTACATGCAAAGCAGAACGCGGCATTGTTCTGTGGTGAGTACACTAACCAGCTCCGGTGGACCTTTTCTCCATTGGGAAGAATTTTGAACTTATGGCTAGTGTGAAATGTTCTTCCATCAGGCCCCTTTGGAAAATTAAAATCAGAGCTGACATTAAAAGGACCTCTCCGCACAATTTCTACACGATCAGCATCTAAAATGTGAGCTGGCCAAAGAGCAGGATCAGTTGTAGGGGGCACACATGTCTCCACAGTGTCACTTACTGATGGTCTCTCAGTGACAGGACTCAGGCTTTCAGTGGAGGTTATGTGTGGAACTGTGCCAGTACCTAAACTGGGGGTTGATAGTTGTTGTTGGTCTGGGCTGGGGACTGTTGCAGGGTCTACACTGGCTGGTGGTTGATGTCCAGGGCTGGAACTGCTGGTGGATGGTTGTTCCAAATCTTCCTCCTGTCCTTGAGGTCCTCCTTGCAAATATTTAAGCATTGACCCTGCATTCAGACATACAGTTTTGAATCTACAGTAGGCCTACAAAAAATTGCATATTAATAAGACTAATAAATTAAGTAAGTCTATGTGTAAATCACTGGTACATTTCAAAATTACAAACTATATTTTACATGTATAGATTTCCATAATGGCAAATGGCAATATAAAAATGCTGTACATAATTTGAAATAAATGCGCAGGTAGGAAATCTACGTTACTGGAAGATATAGGTTTCATATTACAGTTTCACCAACAGATGTCGCCCTTCATCTATGAACCTGAAGACAGACGAGAACTATTTATGTGTTCAGACGTCAATGGCATAAATAAGCGATGCGTCTTTATAGATATCCTGAAATGCAGCATCATACGAAGTAAACTTATCTAATATGATAATAATACTTGACTGCATCGCTGACCTATCCCAAAGTTAGAGGAACTCAGTAAGTTTATGCGACCATTTTTGTGGTTATAAAATCGCTTAGAAATCGTTTTTTCTGTTAGACTGGTCTGTTATGTAGCAAACGGCGATTGAGCGCACCGCTGTACAGCCCTGTATAGTGAATACGGAACTTCTGAGGGAGTGTACACTACAGCAATACAGCTAACTGTACAGAGCTCCCCCTACAGGTTTGTGGCATTTAATGCAGGGTTAAAAAACAGACTTACTGAGTGCCTCTTTAAGGTTAATCAGAAATAGCATGACGTTAGCCAGCTAGCAACCTGAGGAGGGAAATGCTAGTCTCACGATTGTTCATCACGAACGTTATCTGAAAACCGCCGAGTGAGTGACCATGATGAGTTGTTTTCAGTAGTCCATTCTATATTCATATCCACAACAGGAGCTAACAGGAGCTATCACAGAGTTGACGGACATGAGCATTTACATGCATGTAAGAGTTACAATAATGAACTTTTTTAAAATTTAAACATTGCCTTACCGGCAAGCGACGCCAGAGTTTCATCACGCTTCTTCTTCTTTTTTCTTTTCTCCACTCCTGACTCTTGTTGACATTTCAAGACCATGTTCGAATAGGTGTTTACCAATACCAAATTGCAAATGAGGCATAATTGAACAGACCACTGGGAGGTGGGGGGAGGGGGCACCAGGAGGAGACTGGAGAGAGGGGCACAAAGCAGATTCACCCCTTTTCTCGGGAAAATTGGTTTATGTTGCTTTTGTATTGTTTAACCATATTAATGCATATTTATAGGATTAGCCATTCATTTATAGTACACAATTTTTTTTCACGACCCAGATTATTTTTGGTGCCCTACGCAGTGTGCGTTATGTGCGTCTGCGGAGCTTCGGAACTGGATGAATAACTGATGGCAGTATCGTGGTCAATCTATTGTTCAGTACCTTTGTTATTATCTTTTTATCACAATTAATCAAGCTTATGGGTCTAAAATTAGAAGGTTTATTACATTCTCGGCCTGATTTAGGAATCACATTAATAATGGTCTGATACATTGAGTTAGTCAATTCCCCCTTAGATCTTGCTCCTTTTACCATTGCTAAAAAGAAACCTCTTATCTGGGGCCAAAAGGTCGAGTAAAACTCCATAGGTAAGGCAAGGCAATTTTATTTATAAAGCGCATTTCATACACAGTGCAAACTCAATGTGCTGTACAGAGACCAAAACAAAATACAATACAAGGCAACAAACGTGTGTGTTAAAAATGAGAATTTAAAAGAAAATTGATAATACAAAGATGAATAAAATAGATGAAAAAAAGGAGAGGAAATATAAAATATATGAAGTAAAATGATCATTAAAGAAAATAAATAATAAAATGAACATTAAAGAGAATTTAAAAGAAAATTGATAATAAAAAGATGAATAAAATAGATGAAAAAATTTTAAAGAGAATTTAAAAGAAAATTGATAATAAAAAGATGAACAAAATAGATGAAAAAAAGAGGAGAGGAAATATAAAATATATGAAGTAAAATCATCATTTAAGAAAATAAATAGTAAAATGAACATTAACAGAAAATAAATAAATAGTAAATGCAAATAATTAAAATATTTGTAAAAAATGAACATTAAAAGAAAGTTAATAATAAAACCACAATAGATAAATAATTTCAATCAGGTAAAAATGAACATAAAATGAACATCAAGAGAAAATTCATCATAAAACCAAAACAGATAAATAATTAAAATCAGGTGGCATTAGGAATAAGCATCAGAAAATAATTTGGTCTTAATTTGGTCTTAAGTATGCCTGGGGCCTTACCTTTTGGGAAGCTATCAATTGCTTCTTTGAATTCAGTTTCAGAAAAATCTTTACTCAACTCCGCCCTTTGTTCTGCTGATAGGCAATTAAATTTAACAAAATCTAGAAAAGTCTTCTGTTCGCAACTTTCACTTGCTAGCTGAGAAGTATATAATTCACTGTAAAATTAAGCAAATTGCTCATAAGTTTATTGTCACTAATGTTACATTTTGTTACTGGGTCTTGAAGAACTATAGCCACTCTACTAGTCATTTTCTTCACTAAAGAGGAAATTTGCTTACCTGACTTATTTGCAGATACATACCTTACCCTGCTTGAATTAAGCCTAATATTATTAGCTTTATCCAAGAGGAGTTGGTTGTATTCCAATTTCAATTTCTGTAAAACCTCCAATTCTTTTTTCCCTTAAGATGTAGTTGTTCCATTTCATTTAACGGTTTCTCTAATTCCTTCATACGCTTCTCTAATTCTCTTTTTTTTCTGGATGAAAAACCTATGATAATGCCTCGTATGTAGGCCTTGAAGGAATCCCATATGATCTGAACTGGCGGCTTATCAGGGTCTGGATTTTCAAAGTTTGTAGTTAAGAATTCCTTAATATGGCTTCTAGTTAACAAATTCATCATCATTTAAATGTTTCTTGTTCATTCTCCATATTTTATGTAACATCTTATTTTTCAGTGGGCAGAGTGTACATGTTACCACTGCATGGTCTGAGATTATTATGTTATGAATCTTGGGTCCATTTATGTCCCCTATTGCTGTTTTTGATATGAAGATATAGTCCAGTCTGCTATAACTGTCTATAACTATAACTGGGCATGGGAGTAATATGTATAGTCCTTACATCTTGGATACATAAATCTCCAGACATCAATTAATTCATTTGTTGATATAAACTTCAAGTTCTCTTTAGATGGATTTGGTCTCCTTTTCTTCATTAGAGCTATCTTGTGATTTAAAAACCTGGGGCCGGTTGCACAAAGCACCTTAAGTTTTGTTCCTTAAGTATCAACCTTAAGGCTTAATTTCTCCTTAGGTAAGGAATTCATTTAAGGGTGTTGCACAAAACTTCTTAAATGGTATCCTTAGGTAAGGAAATCCGTTAAGTGATTTACTGCATTCAAAGGGGTTTTCTGGCACGAAAATTCTATAGTTTCCACGGTGACCTACCACATGCGCCGTTAGACCTAGTCAACTAAACTGTCAAAAATGGAGGAGGTAAATTAGTTGAGAGCCGGCACAATATTGAACCGGGGGACGAATGAACCATTGAGATTTTCTTGTAAACCATTCACAATTCTACCCAACCCCCAACGTCCCTCCATCAACCCAATGCCCCTCAATCAACCCAACCCCCAACGCCCCTCAATCAACCCAAAGCCCCTCAATCAACCCAACCCCCAACGCCCCTCCAT
>JAGFZM010000117.1:527241-541062 GCA_017657215.1 Limnothrissa miodon | reverse complement strand
CAAGGTATATTTTTCTCCAAATACCTCACAGTTGAGTATTAAGAATCCCTCTGTATCAGTCTGCTTTGAAATAAGGGTAAATAGTTATTTATTAATTAAGATACCTACTCATCTGCTCTTAGATGTGTAATTAGACTCATATGCCTCTACCACACACTGCTTTTTAAGCCATTTGATTTCCCCCGGTTTAAGGTGAAGTTCTTGTAAAAAGGTAATGTCTGGGGACAATTTTTGAAGTGCTGCGGGACTTTTTGTTGCTTGGCCCGATCCTTGACTCCATTTACATTCCATGTAGCAACAGTAAACTTATTTGGGCTTACTTCAACTTTATTTCTATCAATCATTTTATTTAATCAAAGGAGTCACTGTTTGTCTGGGTCAAAGACAGATAGGACAGTGCAGATAAATAACTCTCCCATACACACATATGCAAAAGCACACACATACATACACACAGACTGAGACAAGACAAACAATTCCATAGACTCAACACATATAAACCTGTGCAGGACATAACACCCTCCACCCTTATCACTCCTTTATAGAACGTGCTTTACTACTAAGGCCATTTTGCCCCTTGCTCTTGGCCTTGGGCAAAAGTCCAATCAATTATTTGAATTTGTACTGGTAACATATAGGTCACCCCCCAGACACCCCCCAAACCCTCTCCACCAAGCAACCCCACACACATCCATGCATCCAACAACCACACAAACAGCCATCCACATTCTCCCCCCCCCCCCCCCCCCCCCCCCCCCCCCCCGCCACGCACTCATACACACAATCCATGCATCCACACAACCATAACCCCAAGCCTCCACTCAAACATCCATACACCAACTATACATGCGACATCCATGTCCACTCTTCATCCCCCCCCACCACACACACACACATATACACTTACATTCTCAATCAAGAAAACTTAAACCGAGAAATAACAATCTACAAGAAAGAAAACTGCAACAGACATAAAATACCTCAATACCAAATACCACATTAACATTCAACGTTTCTTGGAGCTAGTCAAACTAAGTGCGTGATAAGGCTTAACATAGACATATTCTGTCATTGAGGACTCATAAACCTAATTTGCTCCTGAGACATGGGATAAGTCTGTCTTTGTGTCCAGTAATAATAGTCTCTTCCAATAGAGGGTAGGTGAAAAAGGCAAAAACAATAAACAGATGCCACATTAATATTAAATATTTCTTGGAGCCCGACGAACTAAATGCACGACATAGGCACAACATAAACATGTATTCCTTCATTGAGGGTTCATAAACCTAGTTTGCTCCTGACACATGGGCTACTGTGGCAAAAAAATTCTCTTGTGTCCAATAATAATCCTTAAATAGCCTCTAGTTCCAATAGGGGGTATGTGTAAAGACAAACGATTACAGGACCTTAGGACCAGGGGTCGGCAAATAAGTTTGGACCTGGGCCAATTTCTTTTTTGACAATTAAATCGCGGGCCATCATCATCAGGCAAACCATGCTTTCCTTTTGGAAAAAAAAACGTTATTATATCATATCATAGGCCTATGCTACTCTATTTATTAAAAAAATGTACATTCATTTAAAATGACTGCAGCAGCTCATGTCATCCGTCATTCAACAGATAGGCTTAGCAACCTGACGAGCTAATGATTTGGCTATGCATTAGTAAAGTTGCTAATTCTCGCATGACATCCTGATGTTGTTTCTGTTTGGATGTGTGAAACACTCAAGATTCTTAGCTAGCAAAGCAAAAATGTCATTGTCCAAAGCGACAAAAATTATATTGGAAGGGACCACGAGACAATGCATGGCCAAAAAACATATCCACTTTCTAATTGGTGCTCTTTGTTAAGTGCTTTGAGACCTGTCTGTTGTAAAATGCGCTATACAAATAAAATTTAATTGAATTTAGTTTAATTTAATTGAAGCACCGACGGCTGGATATACACACAGCTGCGAGATCTACTGTAGGTTCGGGCACTTACAGCGGAGCAAAAAGTTACAAATGCGTCCCTCAACGCAGCATGGATTCTCACAACAGGCTAATGACGCAGAGGAAGTGATAGCGATAGTGTAATGAAATCTGTTGAATTGATGTTTTTGACAGCAAATATTATACGTTTTTATGTTAATCAACCTCATCTGGCGGGCCAGATATTATTGACGGCGGCCAAATTATGGCTCGCGGGCCGCTATTTGCCGAGCACTGTTATAGACCATTTCTATGTTTAAAAAAAATTGTGATGTTTTTTGTGGGCTGAGCACAACTGGTGGCAGAAACTGAAGGTTCTGGTGGCAACTCTGTTTTGAAGCCGGTGGCGGCGTGAACTTGACAGCTATAGAGTATGGAGCCGACAGAGTCCTTCTCTGAATATTTTAACAACTTATCACAAGAAAATAAGTTAGCATACAGTAACAAATTATCTACCAGCAACGGGGTGAGTTTTCCTGACCCATACTCACTGTCGGGTCCGTGGATCAATGATCCAACTAAATGGCCGAAGCTCCAGTGGCCGGACATGTCTATCTTGTGGAGAAACCAAGCGTATACACAAAAGAGAAGCTAAAAGCATATAAGTCCCTTGACTCCTATAACTTTGTCCTTTGCGGACATGTCCAGGATATTAAGTACAAAGAACGGTGATTTTTGTGTATTAAGAACTGACGGTACTACCTAGCCAGCAACAAGGACACAAAACTGTGTTGTACAAGACGTGGGCAATCGTCAACAAAGCGACCAACTGTATTCTGACAGCAAACTGCACTTGTATGTCTGGGTAAGTATTGATGAATATATATATATATCTGTGTGTGTAGCGTAAATGACCGAATGTCATAATGAATACAATCATATTATCTAGGTTTATTGTGTTACACTGTATACTGTTTACGCTCATCACCACAGGTTAGGGTTCCGCTGCAGCCATGCAGCTGCACTGCTTTTTAAAGTTGAGCTGTATGTGAGGATGGGAAGGACAGAGGCAGCAAAAACATCAGGGCCCTGTATGCGGAAAGATATGTCCAGAAGAGAGGTCAAGGCAGCACCCCTCAGTGAAATCAATTTTAGCAAACCAAAGAGAGCAGACAGTCAGCACAGAGACCTACCTGATAGAAGTGGCAAAATTAATGTGAAAGGCATGGACATCAGTTGGTTTCACTGTTATTAAGTCATCTTTAGTTGTGTCTATCCTAATGAATATGTATTGCCATTGTTTAAACGTGTTGTTTCAAAATGAAACTTTACAAATAAATCATATAACTGCTTTATGTTAAGACTAATAAGCATTTTTTGCTACATTACAGAGTGCACTGATGAAGACATAAAGGAGCTAAGGGAGTTTGCACCTAATGCGGCAGTTCTCACCAGCATGGACCTGAGCGACACAGATTCTGCGTCTGAATCAGAATCAGAAACAGAAACAAACATCCCAGAGCCACTTACAGCTGTGTACGACAAAAACAGGGGTCTCCCACCACATGTTCTGAAGGGGAAAAGTTGTGAGACATTTGAGAGACTGAGAAAGCAGCTAACAGCAGTTCAATGTGGAAACCTCAAGATTATCACCAGGAAGCAATCAGAATGCAAGGCCTGGCACATACACAGAGAGGGCAGAATAACCAGTACATCCTTCCACCATTTGTCCTCAGCTGGGGTGCCCACAGAAAATGTCATCAAAAAAATCATGCATTACAATCAGACAGTGGATCTGCGAACACCAGCTGTACTGTGGGGGAGAGACATGGAGGACACAGCAAGAAAATGCTACTTGAATGAAAAAAATGTCACACAAATTTCTGTGCTAGGCTGTCTGGTCTTGTTATTCACCCAGACCACTTATATCTAGGTGCATCACCTGATGGGATTGTGAACTGTTTATGTTGTGGGAGGGGAACACTGGAGATCAAGTGCCCATATCAATATAAAGAGGGACTAACTGGATGCACTGAAGACTCACAGTTCTGCCTTGACACAAACGGACAGCTGAAGAGGAACCACCCATACTATTGTCAGGTCCAGTTGCAGATATTTGTATGATGTTTCCTACAGTGACTTTGTAGTTTGAACAAAACAGCATGTGGTCGTCAATCACATTATGAGAGATGCAGACTTGCTACTGAGCCCAAGGCTGAACAACTCTTCCTTGACCATCTTCTGTCAGAGCTTTTGAACCGTAGCATGGATCCCAGCCTCCAAGATGAACACACATTGTATTGCCCACACTGCAACCGGGCAGGCTATGGCAAGATGATTCACTGTGCCAAGTGCAAAAGTCGTTTCCACTACAAGTGTGCTCAGATTAAAAGGTCATGTAAGTGGCTTTGCGAAAAGTGAAAGATTTAAATGGCTGAATCAATTTCTATTTCTATCTATATGCACATTACATGATACTTTAACATCATTTCCTGTATTTACACCTGCCATGTTCATTTGTTTTTTTTTTTAATTAAACAGTGATTTCTTTAAAGGTCTCATTCCATCGTATTTTCATCCATTTTGTGGTGGTCTCTTGTCTAAAATAATGTCATGAGAGTTGGTTTCGACAAAAATATGCTGTAGTTGTCTTGTTTCAAGCTATTTTAGTTAGGTGAAAACGAGAGCAGGGATAGCGCGAGAGGATTCTCATGAATATGAATTATATGCAAACGTATCGCCTCTGATTGGCTAACAGCACTGTGACGCTCCCTCTAGTGGGTCTGTCTGCAGGCAGCCTTATAATGTTTTCTTGAGGGCAGGCTAACTGCATAGCTAATGTTTAATGTGACGTAGGCTTGTACGCCTTTTCCGATTCGCTTATTTTTCCCGGCTGTTTTCTATCACAGGGGAATACAGACTACAGGGGTAGGAGAGCATTTTGAAGTTGAGCATACAAGTGCAACTTGGGCTGAAGTATGGTAATGTAAAAAATAATTTATTACATTTTTACTCTTCCTGTTGAAGTCAAAGTTAATTTGTTACACCATAGCATAGTATACATATAGGCACTACACTTGGGCATAGATTTGTTAACGCTCCACAAACTATTACAATATCATCTAGGAGGTCCACCTGAGTAAGTGGAATCACAGTTGTTAAAATTGGAGTTGTTAAAATTGAAGTTCTTCCATCGACCAATGACTCTTTCCACATGTATTCTCACGTTGGACAGTCTTCTTGACGTGTCCACTTCATAAGCAGAGAGCTGTTTCTTTCCTTTTGTGAAGTATGGGATATGAAGAGTGGTTCCATATGCTGCAAGGTCCTCCCTGATCAAAAATCCTCTATCAGCCAGAATATTATCATTTGGCTCCAGCAGTGCAAAGAATCCAGATTTAGCTGTTATTTCTTTGTCAGAAACACGACCTCCCCAACCTCATGACAAAAAAAGAAATTGCTCCTGCTGGTGTTATACCTATTAAGTATTTCACTGTGTTGTGGTTTTTATATCGACCATGTCTGTGCCCGCGCAGTAAGATTATTAGGTCTGTTGATGAAAATCTTTGTGCAGTCAATAATACAGCGACATTGCCTATATTTGGTCTTAAAACATTTTGGCATGTTCCTGTATATAGCATCCCTGGATTGCCATTTGATTATAGGTTTTAATGTCTGTGCCATGATAGGGAGCCATTTTCTTAAAATAGTGGAGATGACAGCCTCTCTAACATTAAACCTAAAGGCAATGTCCCTATTGCTTATGCCTAAGCACAGTTTCATCAACACAATTAACAGGTGATCTTCCAAGGTCAAAGTAGCATGCATTGTCTCTACAGTGTCACTCAGTTTTGACAGCAACCACATGAAAATGTTAGTAGTCAGTCCAGTAAAGAAAAGGAACTGTTGCACTTTAACTCTCACTGAGCCGAAAGAAAATCTCCTGCTCCCAAGTGCCTCTTTTAACTGCTCATTTTCCTCTTTGGGCCTGATTTTCAAGTTCAATCGCGCATAGTCTGAAGTCTAAAACGCAGCTCTCTTTGGGGGAGTGGCCAGCGCAGAGCGCTATATTGCCTGTAGGAAAAGTGGACATAGTTCAAATGGGTTGTCTTAAATGAGTAAATTAGTCAGTGGCACATAGTTCAAATGGGTTGTCTTAAATGAGTAAATTAGTCATGGGTGTGTTTGGGCCGTAGCATGTTACTAACCAATAAGAGTTCACACTCTCATTCCCTTTAAAAGTCCGGCGCACAGCGCATTCCATGTTCCATGGCGTGTTATGTATTATGATGCCGCATTATACTTGGCAAAATATTAACTTAAACGATGTTCTGGTGGTGTAGCCTAATATGTACAGTCTTGTTTCTTGACAATCTCGCTTGAAAGGTGTAATTACGTCCCTATGTGTCCGCCACTGGTCAAATAGCCCGTCAGTTAGGCTACTTATTAATTCTCAGTGCTTACTGCAATCAACTAAGGTTTGCATATATTATATATTTTAATAAAATAACCATGGTGTGATGTATGTGATTTGAATTTGAATTGTGACATTTGAATTTTATATTTCGAGGACAGCTGCTTGCTCCTGTTGATGAAAGAAGCAGCTTGTGCCTGCACAAAGCACTAAGTGTCCGTAAAATAGCCTTTGAACAATGCGCGAATGATTCCTGACCATTTTTTTTCTGGTCAGTAGCGAATTCACGTTTACCTCTTGTAAAATACAAAATTCGCACTATGCGCCGCACCACACCCCTTCTTTTTAATAACAATGCGCTTGCACAAAAGTGGCATTATCGGGCCCTTTGAGTGTGTTGCATGTTTGGTGCAAGTTGATACACTCCGCCAGAAGCTGATCATGCTGGACTTTGAGTTCATTGTAGGTGGCTTGAGGGACCATGGCATCTTCTTCACCTAAGAGAGATATAACAGTATGCATGATCTTGAACATGAACATGAAGCATGTCAAAGCCAAAAAGGATAAATGGAAATATCTGTAACTCTGCATGGCCACAAAAAAGGGGTTTCTGGGCTACGCATGTGTGAAACTTGCTAGTAAAAATCTCCTCGTGCTCTGCGTCCGTCGATTCTGCGGTGGGGGACTCACAAGCTGCTGTGGGAGGGCTTGATGTGTCAGCCAGAGGTAGGGAGGGAGAGGACACACAGCTAGTTTCCACCCTCTTTCTTCTCCTATTGTACTTGATACCAAAACACACAGAACTATCTGTATCTGTAAGATATCCTAACTCTAAAATAGCAAAAAAGTGAGAAAGTTACCTATCCAGTTTCTCGGGTGCTTCCAAACAATAACCAAACAAGACTGTCCTGTAAGACAGCACCAGTCATTTAAACGGCTGTGTGTTCAGTCATAGGGCAAGACATCGCAAATATTAAAGGCCCATTATGCAAATTTTTTCATTTAATTAATCCGTTTCATACTGTTTAGGATGCTAAAATGAGTCATTACACGGCAAACGAACGGTGTAGAATGCGCCACCGTGGCCTATAGCGGTAGATACAGCACTTGCAATGTTCAGCAGCGCGGACCGCCTCCAATAGAATGCAGTGCAATACAATGCAATACAGCGGTCTTTAGAGGGAGCTCGTGAGAGAAAAAAACAGAACGTTGCTTAGCCCTCTTTAACAACTTTATAAACACTTCGGTTAGCCTACATCTTACGCTACATGTTTAGCATACATGCGCTAGTGTAACACTAAACTTTGTGTGCTACTTCTTTATGGGTTTGTGGGCAATGAGACAGCATGGAGAATATACTTCATAGTTCACTTTATTAACCACTCAATCTCATGAACATCTTTTCATAAGGCCACCCCTCGTTTCTGTATCCTTCCGCCCTTCGCTCATGGGCGTAGGTTTGGTCTTGGCATTGGTGGGGACCTTATCATCATCACCTACAAACCTCTCCTGAAACTGAACATCAACACTATCCACCACTTTGTAAAATTCTGGTCTGTAATGTTCTTCAGGTGACTTAGGAGTGTGTTGGCTAGCCTCACCAGTGTATCGTTTTGGTGGCTGTCTCTGGTGAGGAATCTGAATGGGCTCAACGCCAAGGGAACCCACCATTTCCACAGCTTTGTCAAAAATCTCATTACATTTTCTGCGCTGCTAGGTGAGACGTTTACCGATCGTTAATAATTTTTTTTTTAAGTGACCAAATAATATTGGTGGGGATATAAAAATGATTGCTGGATATTGGTGGGGACACGTTATATAGTTCCCTCACATTAATAACCAGTACAACCAGTACTTCGTTAAGGCTTTCTTATAAGTGCGATCTGCACTGTAATGGCCAGAACAGGGGTTCCCAAGAAGCATGTGCATTGTTTCTATAATCAGAGCTTCGGGGATTAACACTTGGTAAACTAACTGTCTTCCTACAAAGCAGGTCATGGTGTAGCACCTGCTTTGGAAATTGCCACCAAAGTTTTCTGTGTATTCTCCCTTTTACATGTCTAAGATAAGGTCCCCCAGCAATACCTAAACGTCCTCCACCTAGGGCGTCACTGAGGTTTGATGCAGGGACGGCATTCGTGGCATAGCATTGGCATTGGTGTGTCTCTTTCCTTCTTTGTGCACCACCGTCCACTGATATAGATCCAGCTCCAATGCCCAACAGCCCCTGCGGCACGTCGGGTCCTGCGTCACATCAGCCTTACTTAAACTAAGAAGTGGGCGATGGTCTGTGATGATGGTGGAGGGATTACAGCTTAGCTTAGATAATGTCTGGTCCTCACAGACCAAACAATACCCCACAATTCCTTGTCATAGGTGGACCACTTTCTCTCTGTCCGAGTCAAAACGTGGCTAGCATATGCCACGACCCTCTCCAGTCCATTTTGAATCTGCGAAAGCACTGCATCCACAACATAGTTAGATGCATCTGTACATAATATAAAAGGCTGATCAAAATTTGGGAAGGCCATAATAGGTGGGAATGTAGGTGCATCTTTAAGGGTCTGAAATGCCGTGGCACACTCATCTGTCCATTCAAATGGAACCTGTTTTTGTGTAAGCCTGTGCAGGGGCTGAGAAATGAAGGCATACTTGTGAACAAAACGCCTGTAGTAGAGTCCAAGAAAAGCCCGTATTGACGTGACTGAATGTGGGACCGGCCAGTTATGTATGCGTTCACTGTTTGCTGGATCCAGTGTAAGACCATCACGAGACACTATGTGTCCCATGTATTTCACTGCCGACTTACAGAATTCACATTTTTTTAATTCAATTTCAGGCCTGCTTGCCTGAACCTAGTCAGAATTTCAGTGAGGTTCCTAAGATGGTCATCAAAGTTCTTACCCATGCATATTATGTCATCTAGGTAAATGACACTCTCAGTACAAGTTCTATAATGCCCATTGGCATTACCTTGAATTGATAAAGACCATCGCCTGTGGTGAATGCTGTTTTTGGTCTGTCTGCAGCATCCAACTCAATTTGCCAATACCCAGCTGACATGTCCATAGTGGAAAAGAAATGGGACCCAGACAATGCATCTAAACTGTCATCAACTCTTGGTAGTGGATGTGCATCAGTGATGGTAACTAAATGTAACTTTCTAAAATCAACGCAAAACCTCTTTCTTTTTGACCATAACCACTGGGCTAGCCCAGGGACTAGTACTGTCTTCAATCACATCCTGAGCTTTCAGCTCTTCCACCTGCTGACGAATTTCAGCTTTCATAGCAGAAGAAGTGCGATAGGCTCTCTGCGAAATTGGGATGTCACAATTGGTGTTAATTTTGTGTGTTGGCTGAACACATCAGCAAAAGAGTTCAACATGTCTTTTAGTTCAGTTTGCTGCACATGTGTCAATTCAGAGTTTGTTACATCCGGGAGAGTAAATAGTTTAGATTTTCTAAGTGTCAGGTGACTATCACTAGCTGTGGAAGCTTCAATAATGGTGAATTTGTGTTTTGGGCATTCTGACGTGGCATAAAAATGTCCTATTCTCGTTCCACAATGTAAAACAACATTTTGATGGATTGGCCACTTTCACATAAATGGAGCCTTGATCAGGTTGTGTTATAGTCCAGGCAAAACCTAGTATTGAGTCATTTGCACTTTTTTTTTAAACTTTTATTTAGTATTTCCGACCCTTTGGCCAGTTTCCCGCCCCCCTGGCGCTGATTGGCTAGTTCATTGTGAGGCCTATTGGCTCTTTTTTCGCTGAAGCAGATTGGCTCCCTAGTTTCATTGATACTCTTAACGTTATTGCTAGAAAAAAAATTCAACTACGTGTGACCCCAACTGTAGGCTATACAGACTGTATTCACGTTTTCGGCTTCTCAAGTTCAGAGAACCGAGGACATGAACGTTTTATCGCTCCCCTTTTAACATTACCGTTTTATTTTATCGCGCTACTACACAAGCAAGCAGCAGGTCAATATGCTGCAACGGTAGCCCCAGATGGAGTCTAACGTCAAATTAGAGCTGCTCAATTTGTAGCATAATGACATTTGTTTTTAAGAACTTAACGCAGACTAAAGAAGTGAACAGCCACTTGCAAGAACTCTGGCCCAGATAAATGATGTTGGCTCAACATCTTCGAACTTCATCAAGGAATCTCAGGACGCACAAGGATAGGTCAGTGAATCTTGTTTAGGTGAAGGGGAAATTTAGCTTGAAGGTACTGCTACCGCTACAAAAAAATCCAAGTCTGACCCCAACTGTAGGCTATATAGACTATGCAGATTACCGTTTTCGCTCCCCTTTTAACATTACCGTTTTATTTTATATCACGCTATGTTTGCGTCTACGCTACAAGTAAGCAGCAGTTCTGTTTCTCAGCAGTAAATTGGTTAACTATCTGAGCTACATAAACACGCAATAGGATGTCAGCCTTTATGACAACGTTATGCAGAACCATTTACCATTTAATATTATGTAGGCATAGGCTACGTTTTAGTTTCAGCACTAATGTCTGAGTTTATGAAATGCTATGATTGACGGCGATATGCATCTTTACTGGGAAATTAACGTAGGCTATTACGTTCGTATAGTAAACATTCCAAGTTCACCTAAAACCCCGGTGTTAAAACTATATAAGCACAGAAGCCTAGGGGAAATGCGACATTAGTATCTGTTAATGCTTGCTAGCCTACCAACACTTTAGTGAACGAGTGTGCAGCAACTTTTTTTTTGCTTCGCAATAACCTGGATATCCAAGTAGCATCAAGTAGGCAAACTGTTAAGGCCATAGAAATACCAGTTTATAATTCTATGGTTATGGCGACCAAAAAACACTGAAGTCTAGCGTGGTTAACTACCGGCAGAATTGGTTGTGGTTGGAGAATAGTTGAAATAGATCCTGGTTTCAGGCGTAGTGTTTGTGAAAAAACGGATTGATCCAGTCAGAGGTTGGCAAAACAATATGGGGTGAATTAACCAGAGCAAACAACCAATCTTGTGGTTGTAGATAAAAATCAACTACTCCCGTTGAATGCAAGGTTCTTGAGGAAGGTAGTGCAAATTATGGGCGGGTGTGCCTTAAGGGGTTAAGCTACCTAAATTCAACAATAACAAGGTAAATGTGGTTTTGCATTCTATGGGCTTTTTAACATTACCTTAATGTTTAGAATTGTTTTTGTTGTGCATCTGCGTGATTAGTGTGAAACGTAATTTCGATTCCTTTGTATGTCAAGTACATGTGAAGAAATTGACAAATAAAACTGACTTTGACTTTGATTTGTGTAATGTGGCTCAAACACACCTGTATAGCCATGGGGGACTAATCCTTTAACAGGTGCATTGACACTGGCTTTTATAACCATCTCTGCAAATGCAGGAGCTTTGACTGTGGATGACATGGTAACATCTGTGAGACTAGGCACATACTGTTTCGGGCTGACCAATGGCACTATATACAGTCAGAGTCCGAGTATCCACAGGCTGTGAGGCTCCTGAACTCTGCCCCTCTCACCTCCCTGCCTCCCTCTCATGGACAATAACCAATAGCCAGGCCTGTGTCTGGGAGTAGGCAGCACGCTGTGGAGCTTCCTGAAGGGGCTGAGGACCCGCAACAGAGGGCTGAGCGGCCGCAGTTGCGGCGGACTCACATACGCAGCATGGAGCTTGCGGTGGGCGCGGGAGGGGGGGTTTTCTTTGGCAGCAGGGACTGCAGAGACTCTGATGCCTTCTTCACCATTCAACATTCAAACATTCATCCATTCAAAACGTGGTGGGCATAGCAGCGCGTGGTTAGCTACGCCGTCCATGGCGTAGAGCGCTACGGCTCCCCCACGATCTCTTCACGTCCGCCAACACTGTTGGGTGAGCCGGAAGAGACGAATGGCAGGAGAAGGCTGGGCACCAGTGAAGGGGTCGTAACCACACGCACATCTAGCTGGGGAACAGTCACATGCGGAGCAAGCCGTGGGTTGGCTAGTGTGGCTGAGGTGCTAGCCGCGGAAAGGCGAAAGAGGCAGTCTAGAGCGGGATTGAAAAAATAGGGTATTTCGCCCGGGGGCGGGGTTACGTCCGCGCGTCACATTGTTCATGCGAGTTCTCGTTGGCGGCGGTGCCGAGCACAAAGCGTGCCCAGAGATGGTTGATGTTCTAAAAGATCTTTGGCGTACCTAGCGCTATAGTAACAGAGATGGGCAAGTATGAGGTTGTAATCAATATAATCAATATATAGATGGATATGTAGACAATGTGCAAAATAATTTATAAGGAAAATAAAAACAACAAACCGGGTGACAAAAATACAAATTCATACAAAGCAAAAGGGGAGAAGTTTGCACATCTGATAAACACTAATACATCTGATAAAAACAATAATACCCGAAACGTATCGTCACTTACAGACCGCGATTTGAATTTGGCTAAGATTAAACCAGGTTAGCTAACAAGTAAATACATTAACGTAAGCTAACGTAAATTATAATATAGTCTACTTTACAAAACATTCTAACCTGACGTAACTCGAAACGCATACCCTTCAAAACAGTAAATATTAACAAAACATGAAAACAATTTAATATGAGAAACCCTCCATCATTGTGCACGACCAGAGACCACTGCTGACAGTAGGCTACCTGTGCTGTGCGCGTCGCCAACGAGAACCCGCATGAACAATGTGACGCGCGGACGTAACCCCGCCCCCGGGCGAAATACCCTATTTTTTCATAGTCCCAGTCTAGAGCAGGGGTGGGCAAACTTTTTGACTCGTGGGCCACAATATATAAAATAAATATATTAAATTTAAAGTAAAGTTATAAAATGTAATAAAGGGGCTGTGCCAGGAGCAGATAGAGGTAGTGTTTGTGTGAAGTAATATAAATGACATATATGCAAGACTTTTTTTTTTTAAATAATGCATTGAATAACAGTTTGCAGAAATTGCAGGGAAAATACTAAATAAAGGTTTGATAATGTTATTTAATATAACTTCAAAAGGTTTGGCGGGCCGGATTAAAAAGCCAAAAGGGACGTAAATGGCCCCCGGGCCTTAGTTTGCCCATGTCTGGTCTAGAGCGTGCGCATAGGTTTTATACTGTTATCTATGTCATGGCTTGCTGTGAGGGTGGCGAGCCAATGTCACGCGAACTACTCCCCTCTTATCAGTGGGTTTGTTTAAGTTAGTTTTAAGCAAAAGTAGGTAAAAATGAGGAATTCCAATGGCTGCGTCTTAAAGTGAAAGAGAACTTCAATTTCAATTCAATTCAATTTTATTTATATAGCGCATTTTTACAAAAGGCATGTCACAAAGCGCTTAACACAAGAGGCCCAATGAGCAACAGGGGCAAGGAAAAACTCCCTCGCAGCGTTTTTTGTTTTTACTTGTTATGGTAGAGGAAGAAACCTTGGGCAGTTCCGACGGCTCAAGGGGCTAACCCAATCTGCCTAGGGCAGGTTTTCAGTCTCTCAGATGGCGGATAGTCCACTA
>JAGFZM010000117.1:496144-522241 GCA_017657215.1 Limnothrissa miodon | reverse complement strand
TAGAGCAGATATTACCTCATTGGCAAAACTTCCAACCACATCTGATTTAGCGCTCTCATCTAAAACATAAAAGATATAACACTGAAAAATAGTCAAAGTACATACAATACTACGGTGGCCCTGAAGTGCAAACCACATTAACCAAAAACTAAACACAAAAACAAACTGAGAAACACAAACAAAAAAAGAACAAAACAAAATTAAGAATCACAAAAACAAAATTGAGAAACACAAAAAAAAATAAGAATCACAAATACAAAATTGAGAAGCACAAAAATCTAATTAAGAAGCACAAAAACAAAATTGAGAAGAATAAAAACAAATTAAGAATCACAAAATAAATTAAGAAGCACAAAAAATGAGAACCACAAAAACAAAATTGAGAAGCACAAAAAAAGAAGAATCACACACAAAAAAAGAAAAACACAATTACATTAACAAGCACAAAAAAATGAGAAGCACATAAAGAAAATTCAGAAGCACAAATAAAAAAGAAGAATCACACACAAAAAAAAGAAAAACACAACTACATTAAGAAACCAGAAAGGGTAGGTACCAGTCAGCAACAGGAGACATCACTGATTGGACAACCGATCTGTTTGTCTTGAGAACCGGAAGATACTCTGCTGAAGCGCATTTCTCCAAACATGAACATTACCGCTGACCCAAATGTTGCTGCCGCTATTCGAGAATATTTTGATTCAGGACATACATACGAGGTGATACTAGATATGCTCAAGTGTAATCATGACATTTCAATAAGTATGCAAACACTGGTTTCTTAATGTAGTTGTGTTTTTCTTTTTTTGTGTGTGATTCTTCTTTTTTTTGTGCTTCTCAATTTTGTTTTTGTGTTTCTCATTTTTTGTGCTTCTTAATTTATTTTGTTATTCTTAATTTGTTTTTATTCTTCTCAATTTTGTTTTTGTGATTCTTAATTAGATTTTTGTGCTTCTCAATTTTGTATTTGTGATTCTTATTTTTTTTGTGTTTCTCAATTTTGTTTTTGTGATTCTTAATTTCGTTTTGTTCTGTTTTTGTTTGTGTTTCTCAGTTTGTTTTTGTGTTTAGTTTTTGGTTAATGTGGTTTGCACTTCAGGGCCACCGTAAATATGTGTAAAATATTATTGTTTTTAATTGGAAAGAATAGGCTACCACTGCTTAGGCCAGGGGTTCTGAAAGTGGGTGCTGCGCAACCCTGTGTGCCGTGAGACTCATTCAGGGGTGCCGCGGAATTCTTGTTTTTTAACTTGTTTTGGCAGTATGGTTTGTAATAATAGGAAAAAAATCATTTACAAATATTTTTTAATCGGTTCAAAGTTATTTTATGCTTTCCAACTGACAGACAAAATAGCCTAACTAAAGTTGATTAACATAACGATAATGCATTTCGATTTCAGTGTGTGTGTGTGTGTGTGTGTGTGTGTGTGTGTGTCGGGGTGTCAGTTCCAAAACGTTTTGGAACTGAAGAATTAGCTAGCTGCACGGTAGTCAGTGTTTACCAGACCAGGCAACAAGAGTAAGGCCATAACTGTCACTTATCGTGTCATCCATGCTCTTGCAAAACACAAGAAATGGTTATTCCATGCGCAGGTGGAGGAATCAGGCTTAGAACACATAGACGTTATAGGTGGCTGAGCAGAATCATTTCTGGAACGATTTTCTGAACTGTTGCCCGAAATCAAATAATTTCTGAAACTTTCGTAGCCTACGCTGAACACAGTTAGAAGACATTCAGTGGCTCTTGGATTTAGCTTTTCTTACCGATCTGATTAACAAGCTCAATGATTTGAATCTCAAATTGCAGGGAAAAGACAAACGCGTAGTAAATAGGCCTAAACATGATCAGTTCCGTGAACACATTTAAAAGCATGTTGAACCTGCTAGCAATGCCACATTTCTAACTTGAATTCAGCATTGCATTATTTGTTGTTGTGTTTGTTATGCACAAACTAAATATAGTTACACAATACATTTTGGCACTGTAGTTTGCCACTGGATTTTGTTTTGACCTAGTAGATCTCTGCACACCATCAACTCTGAAAGTAGATCTTGGTTCAAAGAAGTTTGGGCACCCCTGATATATTGTAATTAACATCAGCCCAAGTCCACTGAGTACTACTGTTTGTATAGTTAGCATTATTAGCATAGTTAACATGTTAGCATAGTTAAAATATATGCTAATTAACATTAGCTGAGTCCACTGAGCACTACCATTTTGTGGCAGGATGGTACCTTGCATGGCAGCCACTGGCACCGGAGTATGAATGCATGTGTGTGAATGGGTGAATGAGAGGTATATGTTGTAAAGCGCTTTGAGTGCTCGTAGGAGTAGAAAAGCGCTATATAAATGCAGTCCATTTAAGTATTGTTAGCATAGTTACAGTAGCATATTAGCATAGTTAGCATATATGCTAATTTACATCAGCTTAGTTCACTAGCACACACAGAAAAAAATGTGTATCACGGTGACACTGTGGCAAGTCCACCCCACAGTTCTAGTTATTGCTGTGATGTTCAGAGGAAATGTTTTCCATATAGGCCTTCATGTATTTGAGTACAATGTTGTGCAATGTAAAAAGTACAATGTAAAAGTGTTTTCATCTGCAATTTTGTGATTTAATCGCAATTAACAATAATTGTGTAAGGCAAAATTTACAGATATCTACATCCCACATCTGTCTCAAGACAGATTCCCACCGTAACAAAAAGCTGTTGGATTGTATTTTTTCTGGATAAATGTATAAATGTATTGCCTAAATATATTGTCATGTCATTTTGAACTAATCCTTGTAATGAGATTGATTTCTGAATGTTAAAGTGTATGTAAAAGTAATTACAATCAGTATATTACTACTTTTTTTACGACTCATCAATCACATTTTTTGTCTCTACATAAACAGCAAATAACTGATGCCAGCAAAGCCAATATCTGAATGTTTTTGTTTATTATAAGAGCGGGCCCTGCAAATATTGTAAATATTACTTTTATATTTTATATATATATTTTTTTTTTGTAGTGACGTTGATGATCTTTGGGGCAATGTAAAGTCTGCTGTAAAGCTAATTATGGACTTGCCAGTAAGGCAAGGCCACTATTGTTCTTCTTAAAGGTCACCTTCCAAAATAATTTAGAGGTGGTAGTGTGCAGATCCCACGGTGAGATGCAGGGCAAAAAAGTGGACAATACTAAAAGAAAAAGGAATGCCTGCACACTTCTGAAACTCCCATACTTTTAATGATGGTACTGCGGCTGCAATGTTTCGACCCTAATGGGTCTTCATCAGGCAAATGGCAAACAAACCTATATATGGCAAACACAAGCCCATATATAGGGCACAGACACAGTCAGCTGATCAAATCAGCTGGCTTCATTCTGAAAATAGTTGCAAAAGTCTTTCTAGACTTAAAGGTTAACATTTGCCACAGTCACCACATAAACAATATACATTCAACACACATTACACCATAGTCATCCTAACTACATACATGCATATGAACACACTTTACAGAAATGGCTTGATGTCAAACTCCTCATTTAGACCATTGGGAGACATAGTGTTTAAAAAATAAATCCAAAAAGTTTCCCTCTGAAGGAGTCTTCTGCCATGATCACCCCCTCGTGGTTGACTATTTACATATTCTGTGCCCACATATTTTAGTGCACTGACGTTGTGGCCAACTTGTTTGAAATGGGCAGCTACTGGACTACGCTCATCCCCGGTTCTGATGGTGCTACGGTGTTCACTAAACCTAGTACGCAGCATGCGCGTGGTTTTATGCCTCCTTCCAAAATAAACCGTTTAAGACTTGATGTTTTTACATTACCATAGGTCAGCCCAAGTTGTACTTCTATGCTCAACTTCAAAATGCTCTCCTACCCCTGTAGTCTGTATTCGCCTGTGAAAGAAAACTGCCGGGGAAAACGAGCAAATCGGAAAAGGCGTACAAATGTACGTCAATTTGAACATTAGCTATGCAATTAACCCGCCCTCAAGAAAACGTTAGGCTGCCTGCAGAGGGAGCGACCCACTATAGGGAGCGTCAGTGTTGGTAGCCAATCAGAGGCGATACATTTGCATATCATTAATATTCATAAGAATCCTAATTCCTGCTCTCGTTTTCACCTAACTAAAATAGCTGGAAACAAGACAACCACAGCATATTTTCTGTCGAAACCAACTCTCATGACATTATTTTAGACAAGGGACCACCACAAAATTAATGAAAATACAATGGAATGAGACCTTTAAGTATCTTATTATTATTATTATTATTATTATTATTATTATTTGGACTTGCCACTTGGTGGCAAGTGGCCAACTCTGACATGTCCGATCTCGATTGGTGCAGTGTTGCCAAAAGTAGCTAACAGTGTCTCTAAAAGCCGTCAGAAGTCGCTAAATGACGCCATGACATCATCACCTGCGTGTACCCTGTTTATATTCATATTGTTTTTTTGCTTATATATATTGCTTATATATAGGCCTATGTTGTTATAAGTGTGCTTTATACATAGCTTTTTTTTAAATGCATCTAATAGCTGCCTTTGCCAAGAAATAAACCCCAGTAATTAGCGAGTTCTCAGTTTGCTGTTTCCCACATGGAGGTATTATAAAACGGTCTCCTAACAACACTGTTTGAACAGGCACAGCTCATTCACATCTATCGTCATCGTCAGCTGCCGACTAAGTCGCTAAATTGGCAACACTGGGTCGTTGTGCTTACATTCATCTTTTTGATATCTCTTGTCGTTTGCCCGTTATCCCTCTTTTTCTTGTCGTTTTTTTCCCATTGAAATGCATTGGGTGGGGGGGCTCCTCATTGAAATAAACGGGAAAAATGCCAAAGCCTTGGATTTAAATGTTCACAAAGAAAATTGCCATGTTATTCTTTAGTTTGATACTGCTCCAACAAATCCAAACTACCTCAAACTACATTTATTTAGTTATTTTTTTAAACATGGTTATGTTTAAAATAACATACAATGATATTTCAGTGAAACTGGGATCTAAAAATACCAGTATTGTTGAAAAATATCCATTAAAATAAACATACATATATATGCAAATGATTGACATTTTAACATGGCCATGGAAAGTGTTCATGGAAAATGTCTTTTTTTATAACAATAAAACTATTTTGTACAGTGATTATGACATTTGGCCTATTGCACAGTGCATGCCTTGCTTAGGTCAGTAGATCTAGGTTGAAAAACTCACAAAGACAGAGATGTTAGCCTACATACATACTTGTAGTAGTTTTGTGTATATGTGTTTATGCAAGCTTTCTATTGTTTATGTTGTGTATGCACTGTGCACGTTGTTGGGTTTGCTACTGCATTTAACTGTAAAGATGTTCATGGAAATAAAGAGCTGTTTTGTGCTTTGTTTAACTCACCCACTATGTTGACTGTATTTGAAGATCCATTGTGCCTTTTTTTTTTTTTTTTTTTTTTTTGTAATTTTGAATATTTCTGTGAGGGTGTGTGTGTGCCTAGATGTGTGTGATATCTAATGTCACAAAAATGCTGGCAAGGGTCTAGTAATATCTGAGTTTCAGCTACATTTGAAGAAAGCAAATTTATTTTCAAATGGGTAATGTTATTATTTTTATTTTTTTATCCCTTTGTATCTAAAATCAGCAGCCACACCAGTTCTATAGTCAAGATGAAAAAAGACCTCAACATGTATACTAAGACCTCTATCCTAGAATTGCTTGTTGAAAATGAGCGACTTGCCCTCCTCTGCTCTGCTCCGCCTTAACAGAATTTCCCCATATGGTGAGAAATCACCTGATTGTATTTACTCATTCCTTTCCGCCTGTCTTTCCATGCAGCAACATCAGGCATTTAACATCAGGACACTTACCAACACAGTTGCCTGGAGCCAACACCAATTCAAAACAACCTCTTATTATCTGATGGTTGAAGCATTATAGCGACCCAGGTTTGTTTTTTGTCTTGCCTTGTCAATGTTGAGCTCACAGCCTTTGCCCTATGCCTACCATATATTGTGAGATAAGGAAATCCAGTTGAAAACCTCCTGCATTGTCTTTTCACAAAGGGCAAACTAGCTAATTAACCTTAAGAGTGGTTTTGAAGGAGGTCTTATCTTCCTGAGGAACTTGCTCTAGGGCAAAACCCAAATGCTCTTTGTTGTCAGTGCACTATTCATTACTGGCCACAAATGAAGCATGTAGCACTCTGCTTTACTTAATTACAGTATGTCTTTGTGTTATCATTGATTTTCTCCCTCCCCCTTGTGCTCCTTTGCTAATGCAGACTTTTGAGGACATCTTGCAGCAGTGTTGTTGTTTATGAGAAAACAAGACTGTTAAATACACAAGCAGGTCTTGAATGATAGGTATTTACAAGAGCAGGCACAACCCTTTTTGGATGAGACCCTGAGGATCTACTGTACCTTCTTTCATTATTTACAGTGGGTACTGGCTCACAGGATGATGCCACTGTATTGTACCATGTTCTGTACATAAGATCCCATTTTTAATCACTGCCTAAAGTAGTACTTCAGAGTAATCCCAGTCATTGCCCCGCTGTTGGAGCATGCAGAGTGCTGTCAGGAGGGAGGATCAATGAGTGAATTTTTTTTTAACTCTGACCAAGCAGTGAACGCAAATTCTCAACTCAGGCTATCTGAATGCCATAAGTTCACTTTAACTTCTGTTACCCAAGGTATCATTTAGTTACCGTTAGCTGCCAGGTCGCAAACTCACACAGTGACAAACCAGATTTGCAGATGTGCAAATCACTTTTTTGCATGCATATATATATTTTTTTTTTCAAATATAATTTTATTAGGCAAATTATTTTTGCTTGCACAAAATATTTTTACAAATACAAAACTTTGTCACTAGCACAAAAAAACTTTTGGTGAGGATTTTATACCATATTTCTGAAAAAGAAAAAAAAACTTTTGTGCAATGAACAGAAAGAAAGCAAAGCTCAGCTTACCAGCACTTTACAGAGACGTTACTCTGCTGCTCCTGCCCCCGGGTTAAATAATGATAGTATTTAGAACAGAAATATAACTGTAGCACTGCCTAGCAATTAAAGTCTCTCTCTGAAAAAGTTCAACTTTGATCCAGCATACAAAAATGGTCATTGAGTTCATGTAGTTTGAACCTTTATGACTTTTTCAAATGTCAAGAGGTATGGGAGAGGGTGTTCCTCTTCTCAGATGTGCTTTGCTTCAAGACTTACTGATGTCTATATTTGTAGACTTGTTAGACCGCAGTGCAAAAGCGACCTGATACTGTCTTCACACCCTCATTTCAAAGGATGTCCACTTGGCATAGATTTTGAAACAGAAAAGTGTGTCACTGTCATAAAGTGATTGGCTACTGTGTGGTCAGAGGACTTTTCAATGTAGGGCATCTAACTTCCTGGATAGAGGATTACAGTCTTGCATGTCAAGATAAGAAGAGTGGTTTTGTACTTTGGGGTTCATTTTTGTGTCTATTACATTTACAGTACAAACAATCTTCTACACTATTCTTATTGTGTTTTTATCTCAAATATTACTAATACTGCAATTCAATTGAACTCACACTGAAGAAATCTCTGGTGATATTTACATTAGAGTATAAAGTTATTGCAGCCCTCTCTGCAATAACTGTTTTTGACTATACTTTAAATTCAGAATTGCAGGCTAACTGCCAGCAGACATCCTTTGTCAGCTAGCCTAGCAGAGCATTCCAAGCACATTTTCTATCAGCCCTGGGATAAACACATCCCTTTAGGGACACCCAGGTTGGCATACAGAAAGAATAAAAGTCATGGTTTCACTGCTAATTTTCTTATGATCTACATACACTCTCATGGTGATCCTGGCTAGATGAGGCTGTAGGGGCTTGGCCTCTCAGTGCCTGAGACCATTCAGTGTAGTCTATTATTAATCAGTCCTGTCCATAGCATGCCGTGGGATCTCTTTATTCGTCTCTGGGGACTTCAGGACTGGATTAATCAGTTTCCTCCTCACTTGCTAAGCCCTCGTGAAATTGTGCCGTTTCGTGGCTGTTAGGCCTCATTAAGCATATGAAATGTTCAAAGTTCAAAGTGTTAATTTGTCACATACATTTAAATACTGACGTAAAACATGTAGTGAAATTGCATAAATTGAGTAGAATTATGAAAGATATATATATAGAGAAAAAATCCAAATCAAATAGCATAGGCCTAAAGTCCTGCCTTTAGTTTATAGGACTACAAATAAATAGGGTTCAGGAGCACATTTCGAGGTCATGGTTGTTTTTAAGTCGGCACGCAGGAGTGACATATGGTTGCCCATCGTCTCAAAACGTCTCTGTCGGAGATCACAGCACCGCAGCCGATCGGCATGGTCCATCTTCCTCAGAACCTGGCCATCAGAATGCAGCCACCCACAGTAACAGCCTCCACTCACCGATGAACCCAATCTCAACACTGCAGTCCTCCAAGTCCCACGCTCACAACCTCAGCCCAGCCTCCCCCAACTCCCATTTCTGCAAGCTTATAATTTCCATAGATAAAGGGAGCCGACAGGAAGAAATGACAGTCAATTACAGTCAAATAGTGCATCATCTGAAAAAGAAAGCACTCCGCAAAAATGTTGAATCAATTGGCTACAAAGCCTTCAAACTCACAGAGAACAACAAAAGGGTAACACAGAAATGAAAAGAAATGCAAAAAAGGTCATCCTTTTATTCAGTCTTCTGGTTGATCTATATATATGACCCAGAAGTATGAAATGCTCAAAATAATGGTAAATCAAAAATAGTAGTCCAACTGAAAATGATTGAACAAAGAAGGCACTATGGTATGTGTGATGTGCACTGTATAAGGTTCACTTTTGATATGTTTTGTAATAGAACAGCAGTGAGTTGTTGCCATGACGATGCAAAGTTCGGACGCCTTTCTGGTTGCTTTGTCTAATTTGTGCATATATTTACTTTTTATTAACACCTAACTTTTTTACCCTATTGTCGGCCTTAATTACATGGTATGAAGTGCCTTTTTTGTTTCGTGATGTTTTAATAGGTGATTCTACCTGGCCCACTGAGATTCTCTGAGATGCTCCTCAGAACCATGGAGATGCATCTCTGTGACGCAGGAAGAAAAAACATTGAGGGAAAAGAGCTGGGGCCCAAAACACATTGAGGAAAAAAGTGGAGCACTGTTCCAAAGTTAAGAATGCTCAGAAATTTGGGCCCTTTTCGCACTCTTTGTTTCAGTAGGGCTTAGATGATTAATCGACATGTGACACGTGCCAGTGGCATGTAAAAGACATGCCACTGGATTAATCGACATGTGACACTTTCCATTGTCATGTAAATGACACTCATCTACCACTGAACAATACGTTAAGTTTACAGATACATTTCTAACGGCTAATGGCACAGGAACACCTCACGGACCACCAGCAGGTCTTACCTTCTACGGAAAAATACAGAATTTATGGATAAGCAGTTAAGATTTTACACTGTATCAATGGCTTTCAACAGAAGAGGTAGTGCGTAGAGGTTTGTTGGGGATAATAAAGACAGACAAGTTGTGTGTAGTCAATTACACTTTATAAACAAGTAATGCCTTACACAGAGAACAGCGGTGAAATGAGAGTTAGTGTGAGAAGTTATTGTGAGGGGGGCTGATGTCCACACCCAAGGGGAGGGGTGTGGGTGCGTCTGTTCTCTCAAGAAACTTCAAAGCGTGACCAAGTTTTTATTGCATGCCATAATTTTCTAGGAAATATTCATAGTCCTCCTTTAATTCAAACGTGAAGAGGCGGCAGTACTGACATTACCATAAGCAGGGGTTAAATTGGGCCGGGGCTATCCGGGGCTGAGTCCCGGCACATAAGCTCATGCTGCATTATGACATCAAAAGCAACGAACCTTTTCTTCCACGCTTCCACGCCAACAATTAGTAAAACAATTAGTTTTGTGTAGACTAATAGACCGCCTGGTGTTCCTGATAAAAGGACGACCTATCAAAGCTTAGAAAAGTTGCAATCAAAGATTCTAGAACACAAACGTTACATGGCTGCTTTACTTTTCCAGTCGGCTACTTTTTTGTCAGCGAGTCAAGAGACGTTAGTTGAGGCTGTCAAACAGAGCACCGCACGCTGGTACACTATATACGAGAGGTTGACACAGCGAGATAGAATCAGACAGACAAGGTATGTGCGAAGAGGTGCTTAAATGCAAAGAGTGCTTAAATGAGTAGCTGTCAGTTGAATTCCATTGTGCATTTGGCCAGTTCAGTTTCCATACACGAGCCAGCTAGCATACCTCAGGTAGCTACGAATGAAATGCTAACATAATGACATGAAGTTGAAGGTGACCGTGACTTGACAGTCCGCAATGAAGACATCAATTTTCTGAAACAGTTAAGGGTGTCATTGTAGTTGTGACCAGCACAGGCAAACGTAACATTTCCATATTGTTACTTATTAGTTACCTGTTGAACTGCCATTTGCATTAAAATGCCGAAACAGAAATTCAGTGCCTGTTAGAAAAAGGAACAAATTCAAACACACATACACACACTTGCAAATTGATTAACACACTAAATTACACACATGCACCTGACTTGCAGTACTCTCCAGTCCATGCATCACCTTACACTACCTCTATGGATTTGACTCCGCTTTCCACACATTGAAATGCATTCACCAATCCACAACATTATATACCACTCTTGTGCACCTTTACACGTTATCACTTCCCTCCACACATAGGGCCCTATCTTGCAGTAACATGACTTTACCATCTTGTGTGAGCACATCGTTCATTTTTCCGCCAGAGACGCACGTTGTCCCAACTGCCACATTTGGAGGTTCTTACTGCTGTGTCAGTGACTGCAGTCATCGGTGTGGGCTGAGGTGGATTGGGCTCTGTAACGGAAACAAGCCACAGATAGACTAAATGTTATGCATTTGGTTGTAGGAAGAAGTTGATTCATACTCCATACAAAAGAAACCTTTGAAGAGAATCAACTGGCATTACCGTTTGTATTTGCGGTTGTTGCCATGGTGCCTGTGGGCATAAATGGCAATTATAGCCATGACAATACAATTATTCTGCTCAACACTATCAAAGTATAATGTCATAAAGGTACAGGAAAACATATTTAGGCCTAGGAGGATAAACTAACCATACCGTCACTGTGAAGCCTCAATATCCCTGATAGACCGATGTGTAAAGGCAGGTGTGACTGTGCTTATTGGACTGAGTGTATTTGTTATTTATTTTCACATTGGGCGGATTTCTCCAGGGTGCTTAAGTAAAAAAAAGCGCGTAGCTGCGTAGTTTTCAGCCTGCGCGCATTCTGCCGTAGGCTCAAATCAGTCACTTGCGCGCCAAAAGCGCACTTGCGCGCTCTAGGCGGAGCAACCCTGAAACCAGGGCGTTCCTCATGGAAAGTTTCATTAGGCGTATTCTCCTCCTGACTCAAGTCTTTTTACTGTTACGCACCTTTGAGGGCTGTATTAAGGTGAAGCGCCACTATATGGTGAAATAGTGTATTGCGTTTGATGTCGGTCACGGACGATTTTGAACATGCCAATGTTCGAGACATTGTATATTACATTTCTACACTTTCTACACTACATTTTACACCGCCACAAGAAATTATCAGACAAAATCATGAACTCTGTTACTGTTTTTTCCTGTCAATCCTCGTCTGTCTCCTGTTTTAAATATTGTTCAATTAAAATAAGAGAGTACAACAATATTTCTACCATGTTCTCAAAAATTAAAACCAAAATGCTAGTCCTGCACTGCCTTGCTTGAGTGAGAACGAGAGAAGCACGCAGACAGCCACACATTTATCGGTTTGTCCTGCGAGTATGACTCACACTCACAGACACCCCACTCTGCGCTTTGTTTGGACCGTGAGGCCTTTGGAGCAAATCAGCTATGCTTTCGCAGCAATGATTCACTAAACCGGGCGGTGATTATCAAGGTCACAAGCGATTCTGGGATCTGGGTTGTTCCAGGGAGTTCTACTGCATAATCTTAAATCACACAACGGATTTCGTAGTAGTTTGAGAAGTGCACAATTTCGAAATGACATCACTTTCAATGAGATCGTTTTTGGTGTGTGACTACAATCAACAAACAAGCTAAGGTAGAAGGAGCACATTTTAAATGTTTATCGCTGGTTAAGAAGTGCTAAATTAATTATTTCTTATTTTTGTCATTGCGTACAGTTTATGAATTCAATGAAATTGTATTGTTCAATTGTGTTCGCAAACGTTTTGCGGTGGATGAAATATTATGTCAATGTGTTAATTGATTTGTGGTCTTACTTTGACTTTGATAGCTTAGTTTACAGGCACAGATGTTTAATCTTGTCATGTGATATGCCTATTCCAATTTAAAGTCATGGTTTGCACTTTCTGTCGACTACAACTGCTTTTTCATGGTTAATCCAAAATCCTGCCACAATCCACGACATTGGCACTGAGACTGCCCTCTATTTTGGGTTAATACTGCCCCTTTCGTAAACGCGCCTCGATTTGGACTTTAAGCGCTGTGGGAGGAGCAGGTGTTGAAAGAGGAGAAGGCGCGTAAATGAAATCGTGCAAAAACAGACTTACGAGCTTATCGGAGAATTCTGCCCATTGTGCAAATGAAAAAGC
The DNA here is from genome assembly GCA_017657215.1 of Limnothrissa miodon. Lineage (NCBI taxonomy): Eukaryota > Metazoa > Chordata > Actinopteri > Clupeiformes > Clupeidae > Limnothrissa > Limnothrissa miodon. Next base: position 509,600 of record JAGFZM010000117.1, on the reverse strand, counting down.
AAGCTCAGGGAAAACATGTAGTAATTCTCCTTCAACTGGCACAAAAAAATTCGACTTGAAGCCAGCTCTCTGTTTAACTGTTCTGCGACAGATGAGTTGACCAGTAGAGCCAGATCAGGGACAACTTTGAGGCTTCTCAGAAGCTCCTCTGGACGCTTCTGGTTTTTCTAGTGGAAGCGGTCATATAAAGAGTATCTGGCATCAGTGGCCATAACTGGGTGGGGTATTGAAAAGCGGCCAGTGGTGGAGGACTCATCCACACAGGTATTGGCAGATGTGAAGCTAAGGCTACTTATCCATGGCACAGAAACCTGAAGACGTTTTTCTGTTGCAGCAGCGATATACTCTGGAGTGCTTGCACACACACGGCCAAAAATTGTTGACCAGTCCTGTTGTTTACATGCCGTGCTACACGTCCAGCTACATCAGAAATGAAAAAGGTTGGAGGGTGTTTGAAGCTGAGCAAGGCATCATCATGATCCCTTGCAGACTCCTGCCACCAGAGAGGTGTGTGATAGTACTCAACAGCATATGGACATGTCAGATGCAACACACCACCTGTGAAAGACAATAAGATACACCTGACACACAATACAAAAACTACGCCAAGGAGACCATGAATATAAATAATAAACTTCCTGAATCTCCTTCTTTACCAACACGCAGTACCGCTTCGCCTTACCTCCAGTCTTTTGGAGCTTTATAAACATTTCTGGATAGAAGTCTTTATAGAGAAGCAAGATGTAATGTGGTCTTTATCAGGACACTTGAAGAGGTGAACTAGAAGATGGTAATAAAGTATGCAGCAGAACAGTCACTTCTGTGGAATTCAACAATAGGGTGATGAAAATGATGAATACCTACCTGGCACACCTTCCAGTTTGCATCTGCAATTAACACCGGAGGGCTGTGGCCACACCTGACGCAGGAATATAAATAGTCATATTCCAATGCTGGAACGCTTTTCATATTGTATCGACAGGGAGGCGAAGAGCTGAATGTGTCTCTATTGTATGGAGAAAGCGGCCAACTGCAATATGATTCTGTAGACATATTTTATAAACAACAATATATGTGAAGCAATATATAACTTTCAAACCAAGGTTACAATATATTCACATGACTATGTGACTTACCCCCAATGCTGCTGTCAGGAGTGAGCAAAGAGGTATTGTAAGGAATACCCTGTTGTGAAATCCATATTTGTATTCCTGAAACCTGACAGTCAAGTGGCACACAGATATTTCTGTGAAAATACAGATAAATGAAAACTGAACACTACTTTTAACAGTTGGAACGCTACTTGAAAGGAAGTGCTCTAGAGAGTCGCAGCCTCAACTTTGGAACACAGTCTGGGAGTTGGTCCGATTGACCTCTGTTGACATAAATGAGTTTACTGAGCTGCGCATCTAGCTCCTGTGTTTACCTCTTTAATGAATTGTTGGCTCAGTTCCAGCATGCTTTAAGCAACCACTGGTTGTGGAACTAAATATCCTTCAATGACAAGTGTGAGTAAACTTCTTCCCAATGAATTTAATGCTTTATATAATAGCTTTGATGTTAAAAGGCAAGAGGATCTTGTACAGGCTGTGTGTGATGCTAGTGGGGATACACCTTTCTGCTTCCTGAGGCAGATGTGTGCAAATTGCAATGTCTTTACAAGAGTTAACAACAGGAAAGCCTCTGGACTGGATGGCATCTCTTATAGGGTTTTGAAATCCTGCGCTGCTCAGCTAGCCACTGTGTTTACCTACATCTTTAACACATTGAGTGCCAAGGACGTAAATATACCTTTTTAGCTCCCATGCGTTGAGTGCCAACGACGTAAATACACGTTTTTGGCTTTTTTTGTTATTACGAAAATAGACACTCTATCTCACTTTCAAAAATTTGTGATTTTTGGAAGTCTATATTGAAGAGAACTGAAGCACATGACAATCGAAAACTCATGAAATCTCACCATCCGGACATTTTATCTGGACATTATATCACAACGGCATTTGATTGATATTGTCACATGAATTGTGTCAGAATTTCGGCCAAGCTTGATCAACACCAGGTCATCCTGTCACATTGTGGGTTCGTCACAAGGTGGAAGTATCACGATGCATCGCCTGGCTAGATTTGTTAGCTCTCCCAAAATACTATGGCCCATTTAAACAAACGCCAGCAATAGGGTGGATCCGAACTTAAACACAACAAACAACAACAAATCAATCGCCAACAAGATGTGATCTGAGTTAATGTGAATTACTCAGCTTGTCGCTTTGGATAAAAGCGTCTGCTAAATGCATAAATGTAAATGTAAGTGAATTAAATGTGAGTTAATGCGATCGGTTGGCCGTGGTCTGTTGAGTTTAGGTTTGGATGAGTGTTCGTTTGAGTATTAGCCTACCTATTAGCCTCCCATCGAGCCCCAAACTGCGCCGTTTTTATAAAATACGGCATATCTCCTTTTCTAGAAAAAAAAAAAAACAGGGATTTTGATGAAAACCATACACCGTTTGGGATTTCTCAGGAATGGAGACACGTAGAAACAAACGGTTTTCCACCCACTGAGAGCAGAGTCTCACCTTTCAAATGAGCCATGTCATGTGCCGATAACATGGAATACGCTATGGCTCGGCAAAAATTGTAAAAAATGATCTAAATTGCTGGCACTCTGGGACATAAATTCCAAAAACAGTGTGGCACTCAATGTGTTAATGAATCGTTGGCTCAAGAAACAGTCCCAGCATGCTTTTATGCTGCATTCGAGAAAGTTAGGATGCTGGATTTATCCCCCTTGGAATATACTAGGTGCGACCTCAAAGCGTTCCAGGCGAATGTAAACAATAAACATGGCCGACCGCGATCGCCTAATATTTCTTTCGTCTTTAATAACTTATTTGACAGGCACCAATCCTTTGTTCTTGCATATGCGCATGAAACAGAGGGATGACATTTCTGGCTAAAACATAGACAGCAATTTAGGCCATCTAATTATCCATTTAACTTCAACATATTTACAACCTGTGTAGTATTTAATGTTTGAGATTAAACAAATTTCATTAACATTTAATCAAACATCAGGGGCACAAGAAACCTATCAATAACATTACACTATTTGTCAGACTCGTTTGTAACCCGTTATAAAATATCTTCATGTAGATAGATAATTGCAACATATTGGAAAAAAAACATGTTGTGTTACATGACGTTATGTTGTGATGTGTTATGTGAGGATGCTGTCCATTGACTTTAGCTCAGCATCCGACACAATTGTGCCTTTAACCTTGATGAAGGCCCTGTGACTGAATGCCGCATAGTCACTAGACACTTACAGTGCCCATAGAATGTCAAACCACATTTACCTTGTTGTTGAATTTAGGTATTTTACGGTATCTAATGGACCATAGCAAAACTTCTACATGTAAATTTCATTCTAGAAATGGCTGGGCTGAAAAAGGCTAATCTGAAACGAGGTGGCTCTTGACGTTGGCAGCACCAAGATACACCTCCTATATTTGCATGGTCCAACCAAAGATCGTTTGGAAACGTCTCTGGTCCAATCACCTGTTGCTTCATGAATTTGCCAGGGGAGGGGGGAATTACGAATATTTTCGTTCTAAGCCTTTTAAAAGAGCCTGTAAACAACGCGCTAGCAGTGCTCCTGGGTCACTTTCAGCCGCACAAATTTGCATACGTTATTATTGAGGCTCAGAGAACAATTTATGATGGTCAAAAAATGTGTTCTATGGGTGCTTTGACTTTCTCACCAACTGTTCATAAGTGGTTAGAGTGGCTGGTTTGACTGAAGCACTGACCATCAGCACAGGTGCACCCTAAGGTTGCATTTTGAGCCCCTTACTTTACAACAGGGTTTCTTAAACTTTTTTGCTCTGGGGCCCTGTGATATTAGGCCTTGGTGTTCCAAGGCCCTGCATAGGCCTCTGCACGCCCCCTGAACACCCGCCCAACGCCCGCCGCCATGGGCGCCCTTAGATGGATAGATAGTTTACTATTATTAATGTTGCTGCTATTATTATTATTATTACAGGTCTAAACTACTGTAGGTTACTATTAAACAAGGAGACCTAACAGCTTTGGCTTTGAGATTATTGTGGTAGTTACAGATATGTAGTTACATGTACTACAACTATTATTATTACTTTTAGGTCTATTGTTAGAAGTAGCAGTAGTATTACCTATTATCATGTCTCTTTTTTTCACTTTTTGTTTTTGTTTAGATTTTTTTGTTGAACTTCAAGTAGGCTGTTACTGCAGTGCCTGGAACCTCAAACCGACAAGAGACTGTATAGCCCCATTTAGGCTACAGATTGCATTCCCAGTATGAACTTAAAGGGAGAATTGAACGTAGCCTGCATGCTGACCATAAACCTCAAATGAGAGGCCCAGTCATCTCCCAGTCATCTCCAGTCATATCGCAGGAAAAAGAAAAACCACCATTCTAATGCGAAGGGTGCGCCTGCTTTCTCGCAACTATCAGGTCAAAACGAGGAAGACAGGGTGACAAGGAGCGTGTTTTCTAAGTTGCGTCTGTTTCGGTATTTTGTCTTTATCAAATGTGAAAATACATACGCAGAGGTATGTTGAATTGAAAGGTATCGTTTTCACTGCCATTTCACTCTGCTGGGGATATTCATCGCAGCATGACGACCAGAATTCAGATAGAGAAAGTCGAGTAAATATAGACTGCAGACTAGCATCGCACGAGAGCGCCAAAAGTTTATCCTGACCTGCACCAAGGTGGCAGCCGGACAACATGCAGTATCGAAGTCATAATTAGCATCTCGCAAATTGTAAAAGTTGCCTGGCACTTAGAAATGTGGGGCGAAACCAGGTATGATGCCATGGTTAACTTTTTATTTGACTGCCAAATTAGGCTACTAAAATGCGCAATGTTCTTTTGCCTCTGTGTCATGTGAATATGCAGTGCTAGATGAACGTTTCTCAAAGAAAGAGTCAAGACTAGCTTGCTTTTAACATGCCATTGGTCTCGTGAAACGTGTATGCGTGTGGATAGACAGGACGGATTAGTGCAAACGTGCCGACGCCAGACAGTGGGAACCGCTTTCAACATTCTACAACGTTAAACGTGGGAGGGGCAATGTAGGTGACGCAAAGACACTGATAGCAGAGCCAGCCAGCCAGCCAGCATCGCTCTTCTTCATAATCTGATTTACAGTGACAGTTGTTTTAAAGTTATAAAATAAAAGAAGGCAATCAAGGTCGGCCCGTGGGCCGACGGTAATCTTCTTGCGGCCCAGTGCCGGTCAGCGGCCCATAAATTGAGAAACACTGCTTTACAACATCTACACACATGACTGCACATTTAGGCTAGTTTTACACAAGGACGATGTGAACAGAAGACGCAAAAGTGGCGTTGCGTCTTCACTTTTTATTTCGCGTTCAGGCGTGCGTTCGTACGGTGAGGCAAAAAGTGTGCAGAAATCGATTGGGTATGCATGCCAGGCGGCTAGGTGGTGCTTTGATACAGTAACACAAACGCCGCCATGCCTACGCGCATGACCGTAGATCCTCCTCTGTACGCCAATTTGTAGTAACGACTCCTGTACATTTATTAGGGCTGCCAGAGTAGCCTGAAGGTCCGAAGCATGGATGTAATCCGACATGTTTGTTTACTGCATGACTTACGGCAGGGTGGTAATGGCATGGAAAATCAGAAAGGAGAAGAGATAGAACAGTCTCCATCAGATTTCAGGGAATGTGAGTTATATTGCATGTGCAACCATGTACAGATGTTGGCTAAGTGAAGAGAGAGGAGGAGAAAGACAGAGTGAAAATTGTACGGCTTAACAGATGGGTGGATTGTGGCGGCATTAAACTATAGCAGCATAACTAAGGTATGATGTATAACAAGCCAACACCACCAAAGGAAATGGTCAGTGGCCACCAAGCCCTGGACGAGAGCTTACAGCAGAGGCAGTCCTTTCCAATAATACCCTGTGGCTTACCATACACCATCCCTAACAAAAGGGGTCAGTAAATAGAAAAGTTTTGAGTCTAGACTTAAAGGTGTTGAGAGTGTCCGCTTCACGAATGTTAGAAGGGAGTTTGTTCCACAAGACAGGCGCACAATGGCAGAATGCTCTTCCAAGCCTTTAATCAAAAAGCCCAACCTTGACCCTGATGTCCTGGCTAACTATCGACCTATATCCAACCTCCCATTTATATCAAAGATTCTTGAAAAAATAGTGTCTAAGCAAATTTGTACCTTCTTGGACGCAAACAACATTCAGGAAACCTATCAATCTGGCTTTAGAGCATACCATAGCACAGAATCAGCCCTCGTAAAGGTCTACAATGATCTCCTTATCTCATCTGATAATGGATGCATTTCATTATTAATCCTACTGGATCTAAGTGCTGCTTTCGACACTATTGATCACAGCATCCTACTACATAGACTTGAGCATATGATTGGCATCAAAGATTCTGCATTAGCCTGGCTCAGGTCATACCTTACTGGACGTTACCAGTTTGTACATGCACATAATGAAGCATCATGCCACACTGAAGTCAAGTATGGTGTGCCCCAAGGATCAGTACTGGGACCTCTGCTATTCTCCCTTTACATGCTACCTTTGGGATCTGTTATTAGAAAACATGGCATTACCTTCCACTCTTATGCAGATGACGCCCAACTATACCTTTCAATGAAGCCTAATGATTGTACGCCAGTAACAAAACTTGTTGCCTGCCTCAGTGGCATCAAAAACTGGATGACTAATAATTTCCTTTGCTTAAACTCTGATAAGACTGAAGTCATGTTGATTGGCCCTAAAAACCTGACCAACACTTTACCCCATCATCAGAGCTTACTTAGTGACCTTTCACTCACACCTAACACAAAGGTCAAGAACCTTGGGGTGTATATCGATCAAGACCTCTCTTTAAATAGTCATGTAAAGCATATCTCCAAAAGCTCATTCTTTCATTTACGCAACATTGCTAAGGTCAGAAAATTCCTTGCTTTTGAGGATGCAGAAAAACTAATACATGCATTTGTTACCTCCAGACTTGACTATTGTAATGCACTGTTCTCTGGATGTGGTACAAGCTGCATCAAAAACCTTCAACTAATACAAAATGCTGCAGCACGAGCACTCACTAGGACAAAAAAAATATGAACATATCACACCTATCCTTGCTTCCTCCGAATTGATTTTAAAATACTTCTCCTAACATATAAAGCCCTTAATGGCCTTGCTCCAGCATATATTAAAGACTTACTTGTTCCCTACCACCCTTCTAGACCCCTAAGGTCACAGAATGCTGGTCTCCTAGTAATTCCTTGGGGCACACCATACTTGACTTCAGTGTGGCATGATGCTTCATTATGTGCATGGACAAACTGGTAACGTCCAGTAAGGTATGACCTGAGGCAGGCTAATGCAGATAACACTTAAAATTAAAATCCTTGGTCTAGCTACAACCCTTTCTGGGCATCTACTCAACAAGTAACTCTCTAACTCTGGCGCAGTGGTAGAGGAACTGGTTTGTAAACACAAGGTTGTGGGTTTCATCCCTGCTCTACCTGGTCTCATCAAAGTATAACACTGAATCTTAAATTTCTCTTGGCTGGCGCCATCCATAGTGGTCTCCTCCACTGGTGTGTGAATGTTTGTGAAACTGACAATAAACAGACCAACTTGTGTTGACTTGAGTTCTACCACTGTGACTGTGTCTATAGGGAGGGAAAGTGGAACACAGCGATCCTAGCAGTAGCGTTGCTAACCCGAGAGCAATAGTATTGAAAATCCCATAGACCAATATCTTTTTAAAAATCCCATAGACGTTTTTTTTTTTTTTTTAAATCCCACAAAGACATGACACCGAACTTGTACATCAGACATATTTTTCAGCCCATATATTGGAATGATCTACTAACTGTGAAGGTCTTGTGCAAAATTTTGCCTTATTTAAAAAAATCTGTATTGTGCCTAACTTGTCAGAAACGGACTACAACTCAGAGTCGCTCCCTTTACGTCAGAATTCCACAACTTCACCATGCTGTGTTTTTCACTTGATTGCAACCACTGGTCAGAAACTATGGATGCCAATTTTTTTTTACTTTCCCCAAAGATCCTGTAAAACTACAGATGTGGATCCGTATAATAAAGTGAGTTTCATGAACACAGATGTTTGGTTTGGTTTTGCCGTCTAGCCAGTAATGTTAACGCAAGCTTCTGACGTTAGCTAATGTTAGGCTATTTTGCATGGAGTAAAATAGCAGAGGTTTATCACACGATTTGAATGTTGGTAAGTTATAAGATATTCTAGTGAGGCAGGTTAAGTATATTCCCTTATGATACATGTGTACACCATATGACATTTTAATGCTAATGTTACCTGTTAATTCCATGCCAGTGTCCCGTACTGTCCATGCCCTTGCTGACTGAACAAAATAGCCTAACTTTTTTGTTGACAGTTCAAGAGATTTGAAAGCAGTTTGCACTTACATCGCTTTCAATCGAAATGTTGCGAGGTTAATTATTGTGGGCAGGCCAGTAGCCGCAGCTATGTAATTTTATCCTGTTGTTGAGTGAATTCATTGGTGTATCACAGGGCACCTACCTGATCCCCTCAAGTAAGACACTGACCTGCTGTTGAACTGTGTAGCCTTTTTCTCTGACTGTTCTTTGGAGGGTTTGTGTTTGTATTGCTTACTCATTGTTAAATCTCCTCGTGGTTCGGCCTTGTTTCTTCACAGTGTAGCTGAGCCATCACCTTTGACATTTTGTTCTGAGGATCCCTCCTCCTCCTCCCCGTGGCCCACAGAGCACAGTGTAACTCAACAGTGGTGACGGAGAGATGCAGCACACTGTGTGAGGTGAAGGTATCGGCTTTGCATCAAAATTGGCACCGCCGAGCCCACAGAAAACACAGATGGTGAAGCATGCATCACAAAAGCTATAAATCAATATCCTGCTTCTGTTGGCTCCAGTTGCACCAGATATTGCGCTCTCTAGCCTGCCCAACTACTCTCTTTATCAGTGACCTCCTAATTCAACCTTTCTTCCAATCATTCCCTGCTCGTGCCATCAATCAGAGCAAATGTTTGGGCTCTTAAAGCCAGATTATTCCAGCATCAGAGTGCTGTACCAGCTGAGACAATATGAGAAAGTGTGTAGAAAATATAGCCACATACCTTGGAATTAGATGGTTTACAAACACACATTCACAAACACACCATCAAACAGATGCAGACACACACAGACACACATGCATGCACAAACACACTTTTTACAACGCAGTTGTTGATCACATCAAGGTAGAGTTTCTTCCGTGTGACCAAGAGTAAGTGCATTAAAGCAAAGATGTCAGGAGACTTTACTGTGTTCACATCAGAAGTTAATAAACCTGTAAAACAGCCAGAATTAAATTGGCTTTTAAATAATGACAAGCAACAAAGGCAAGAGCAGAGAATAAAAACACTATTAACAAAGCAACTTTACACTACAGCTTAGTTGCTTATGGTCTAAAGACAAGGCAAGGCTTTCCTGCCACCACTGTGATCTCTCCTATACAGTCTATGGGTCTCTTGCGCTGAAAAAAACTTGCGCCAGTCAATGGATGAAGGCAGAAGTGTACAACGCGAGACGCGTTCGCCATTTTTAAATGGCTCGAAATCATTATATTTTATGAATCAATTAATAACATTACTGCCAACCAGTGTTTCTGTTACGTAGGCCTATCGTTAAAAACAAGCTAACATTATTAACAATATTGAGCAAACAGGAGCTAATCATTCTCACCGGAGCTTATCATGGTGTTCAAGGCAAGTTGTAGCGAACCGTTCTAAACCCATGTCAAAATAGGTCATCAGAAAAAAAACACAACGTAGGCTTTCTAACTAAAAAAACGCCCAAATCGAGTGTGTTCTGTTTTTGAAAACCATCCGACGTGAACAAGGATTTTCTCTATACAGCGCCATTGAGTTCATCTTGTAATCAGTTAACAGTGTGTTCAAATTCAGTGGGGAGATGAGGTTGCCAGGTCTATCGATACAAACAGGTGACTGTGCGGCCTGAATCAATGGAATATTCGGAAGAGAGAACTGGCAACCAGCAGTGGATTGTACCAGTTGATCTCGATTGGCTGTAACCCTGTAGCCTATAGAGTTGGCAAGTGAACCACGTCATGCTGTATGCAGCGGGTTAGCATTTTCCTACTTCCGGTTCCTAAGCAAAAACCCCTATGGGAAAATGAATGGCTCAAATAATAAAACGACATATACAACAAATATCGCCGTGTCTGACCTATGAGGACCTAGGCATTCGTTTTTCATCATTAAAATGAGTAGCAACATAGTCTGGGTGTTTTTTTAGACGCATTGTAACGATGATAAATGAATGTTGCTATTCCTCTGCTAACAGCGAAAAATTAAGGACTACATGGAGTTGTCTCTTACCTTTGACGTCATTTTCAAAAACGACGGTAAAATGATTTAAAATGCATTATGTTCTTTATTTACAATGATTCAGTGTAATTTACAATGATTACAACAGTCATCAATTGTCAAATCTTTCACAAAGCTTGTTTTAAAAAACTGCGGGATGTCATGTCGTTGAGCGCAGTTTTGTATAGCTCTGGTTACCATGGCGTCCGGGCTAAGCACCACTAACTTGTAGTCAAAAGGGCTTTCCGCTTTAGCCTAGTGATAGCAACATCTTATTTATTTTGTCATTAGACTGCAAATTTGCAAACCCATCATCCATAACATGTTTTTTTAACATCCTCCATCAAATGCGGAGGTCGTCTACTCACATGCTTTAGCTCACACCTTATTTGAGATGGAGCTCCAAAATTAACATTGGATTTCCCATAGGGGAAAAAACGTAGGAACCGGATGTCGTGAAATGCTAACAAGAAAAACTACAGGCTTCCGGGTCACTTGCCAACTCTATGTGACCATTGCACCGTTGCACAGATTGGCAAACTGGTATTGAAACCTCAATGGCATGTGACAATTTGAAACATTTTATTCTACAGGATGAGTGAGGAAAAACAATCAAGGCAGAGGCAGTACCTCCGTTCATTGAGATCAGCTAAAAAGGTCATGTCTAGTATAGCTGATAGCACTGCCAGTGATTGTGATGAATCACTTCAGCATTCTGCTTCTGAGGATGACCTCAATAACTGGATGGACGACTGGATGGATGTTGATACCTCTGATGACGAAGAGGAGGCTTTAGGGGATGACCTGGAGGCGTCTGACCAGTGTCCGGCATCGCTAGCAGCTGACCTCGCCAGCTGGGCTTGCCTGTTGATGACCTTTTAAAAGTTTTGAGAAGTCACAGACACACTGACCTGCCATCCACCACCAGGACACTCCTGAAGACACCCAGGGAGGTCAGCATCACATCAAAATCTGGTATGGAGTATGTTTTGGAGTACATTTCCCCATCAAGGACAAATTGCACCAGACTCTATTGAGATACCCAGCAGACCAGGTCCCTGACTATGGTGACCTCTCCTTCAACATAGATTGGCTTCCTCTGTTTAAGAGCTCAGGAAGTACAATGTGGCCCATCCTTTGTGCTGTCCATTTGAAGCCAGTGTCAGTCTTCCCCATCACCCTGACTTGTGGAGGTGCGAAGCCACATAATTTGCAATTCCTGTAAGAAATGGTGATGGATGGATGGATGATGGATTAACAACCTCCTGTCCAGTGGCCTGCCACAAAGGAACAAAACAATCACATTCCACAATCTATGTTTTGTGTGTGATGCCTTTGTTAAGAATGTGAAGCTTTGCACAGGCTATTATGGGTGTGACCGGTGTGTGCAGAGGGGTGAGTGGCATGTTGGAGTTACTTACCAAGACACAGAGGTGGTGGCTCGTAGCGATGACTCCTTCCGCCAACAGACACAGGGTGAGCATCGCCATGGTAGCACCCCACAGAGAACTTTATGGCAACCAGTTTCTCATCTACAATGTGCACTCAATGTTGCACATTGTGGAGGACGCCAAGACGTTCACAGGACTGGACAATTGTAGTGCTTTCAAATTTGAGAACTGTCTGAAAGACGCCTGAAAGATGCCCCCTGTCACAAGTTGTGAAAAGGCTTGAAGAATGCGCTGGACAGCCAATGGAATATGGCAGGCAGAGGTCCAGAGGTTCTTCTTTCATTTTGAATTACCGGGAATGCTGTGAGGTCATTGAGGAGAGGGATGAAAGCCAGCTGTGCCGCGTGTTCCAGCACCCAGAACCACTTTTCAGTGGCCCTTGTGACTCATCATTAGTCGGAGTACTGAAATTCAAGGTCAATGACACTGTTTTGAGGTGGATCTCAAAAGACAACCTGAAACAAAGTGCAATCAAAATTCCTGTTAGGGAAAAAACTATCTTCATGGCCATTCTTCATGACATTGCAGTATGTTGTCATTTGTGCTCTGATAATCAGTGGATTATCATTACAATGTTTTACACAGAGACAATAATTCTTTACTGTATCAAATAAATTTATCTGTTCTTGATTACAGAATGTATAGTATTGTGGAGTTTTTGGGAGAGAAGACTGTTGGCATTGTGGCCAGTAATTGGATCCACAAAGAGGGAGATGTAAGTACATGCTAAAAACCTTCAATCACGTCACAAATTCTAAGCAAGTTCTGCAAAACACCAATGCTGTTTTTTTCTTTCAATTCAGAGGACATACAGCTACTGGCCACTAGATCAGCCCACACAGAGGGCAAAGGAGAGAGTTTTACCTGACCCAGGGACATGGCTAAAAAGGCCAGTCAGAATATTCTCATCCACAGGTGTGTTAATGGGCGGCAATAACAAGTGGTGTTGTACACAAAACACAACACATTTAAAAGAGTGCAATGTCTCGCTGAAAATTTTCACTAATTGTTTTGGTCAAACTTACTTTGTTCAGATGACTGGGATCAGGCCGTCAGGAGGAATAGGAGGGCGGAGACAAAGTCCTGTGTGGAGACAGGAAAGGAGGACAATCGCAAACTAAGCATTGTCAAACCCAAAAAATTCATTCACAACGGTATATCTGCACATCCATTTGACCTGCAGTAACTTAGGGCCTCCTTACATTTTACAACTTTCACACTAATTTCCATATATAGCCTACTGAAATCTTGGGAGTCTTACTGGAGTCACTGCATGTTTCAGCCTTTTGCAGTTGTGTAAGGTAGCAGTTGTGGCTGTCTGAGCCCCCGTTTACACATATACATTTTCTCTTAAAAACTGACACTTTCCCCTTCGTTTGCGCCTTTCATTTACACACAAACGGAGATGTCGCCTCTGAAAACTATTCTTTCTGAAAACTCTGGCAAAAGTGGAGATTTTGGAAAAGTCCGTATTCACGTTTGCGTGTAAACTGCGAAAAACATAAAACTTAGTTTTTGGGTCCAACCTGGACGGACTGATGTTTGGTGGGGGGAAAACTTTGAAAATGATGTGGTTGTC
>JAGFZM010000117.1:481545-496134 GCA_017657215.1 Limnothrissa miodon | reverse complement strand
CTTCTGATTGGCTTGTATGGCTTTCTCCTTCTTCCTACACTGCGGCCCATAGGTATGACGGCTCTTGACAGCATATTTATGCAGCTTAATGTAAACGGAAACTTTTTTGAAAACGATGGTGTATGCTCGGAATTATTTTGGAAAACGGAGGGAACAAAATATTTGTTTATCAAAATACCCAGGTATGTGTAAACGTAGCCTGAGATTGTCTTTTCTTAGTCTTGACCTCATGATAATATGAGAAGTCTATTAATTAGTGAGTGACCTGACTTGTCTTTCAGCAATTCTAAACTATTTCTACACATGTCAGCAATTCTAAACAACTGTTGTTTACATTCTACTATGAATCTTTTCAGGTGAAAAAAAAAAAAAACAGAAAAAAGAAGAAACAAACAGCAAGACATTTAAAGACTTCCCTTCCTCCTCCACCCAAGACAGGCCCCCCCCCCCCCCCCCCACTCCACGGCCTAGTTCATCTATCCAAACCCCACGGCCTAGCCCACAGCACTCCCTTCAACACATTCCAAGCCCTGTGACTGATGACGCTAAAGCTATGCAATGGAATGATGGTGAAAAACAAATACCAATAATTGTATAGAAGTCAAGAAGACTGAGGTTTGAAACAAAAAACACATAGTAAACACACAAAACCTAAATTCTCATCTTGTACATTCTATAGATGACTCGCTTCCATCTTCACCCGCGAGACCACTCTACACTGACAATGATGGTAGTTATGTGTAATGATAATGAATGATGACATACAACAGTAATGCTATGAGCCAAGACAACAAAGAGTTTGAAACTAAATAATTGACATTGAATTATTGTTTACTTTACTTTCTGTAGATGATTCGATTCCATCTTCACCATCATCCGCTGCTTACACTGGTAATGATAAAGTTGCGGGTGAAGAGGGTGGTAGAAAGCAAAATAGTAACTCTTATCCACAAGTCATTATAGTTATCTGTCTATAGTAATGCAACACATTATGCTTCTTACTCACTATTCAGGTAACCATACCTTTGCCCACACCCACCGATGTGGTCAAAGAATATCAACGGTAATATATGTTATCTAGTTAAAAGTTGTGACTTGTCTTGTAGAAACACAATGACACCAACTTCTACGTAATACACTCCCCTCTTGTCAACTTACATTTTTTACAGCGACATTGGAGGTTCTGCTCCGCAAAATTGACACACTGGAGCAGAACCAGAGGGAGGCCCTACGCCTCCTTCGGACAAACAGAAATGGAGACCCTGGGGAAGCGGTGGACCTACGGCAGGCACAAACTCAAGCTGAACTACAAATTCTCGAGGAGGAAATGAAAAACAGGGACTTCACTAAAAAAAAGGGAAATATACGAATAATAGTGAAGTTGGTGTTGGTGGGTCACACTACCAGTAGTTAGAGAGATGAGCAGTCCATCTTCAACGACCTATTAATTTGATCCCCCCCCTTCAAAAAAAAAAAAAACCAAACGAAACAAAAAATCATCGGCAACAAAATACAAATACTTGCTACTTGCTTTACCATGGTTGTTTCCTTTCCTTAGATTGACCACCTGAGCTTAATTGGTGGGTCCAACCCTGGCGAATGTGCTAGGAGGGTGTTGCGCTCTGTGGTGACAAATTACATATGGAGCAGCTACAGCCTTCGTGGCAAAAAGGGCAAGATGCCACTGCTTGGCACAGCAGTGGGCAGTGCTGTCATATGTAAGTCCAAATATATGCAAACAAATCTATTTTGCTGTTTCAGCTACTCTACACTTTTTAGCTTATGTGATCTGTTTCTTCCAAAGACTCCTCATTATTATCACTGACCTTGGTACCAAGCCTCTTTCAGTGTCCCTGGCCTGCTTTTTTGTCTTTGTATTGGAGAGTTTGTTGTTAATGGAATGCTTTCAGTGATTGATTATGACTGGCTGAATCACTTTTGATGCTGTTGTAAAATCCAACACAAACATACACCTTGACTGCATTTCTTTCTGTAGTATTATGCTAACCCAACTTCATACAAAAGTGAATGGTGTAAACCGTTGTTTCTCTTAGCTGTACCTGTGTTTCATTCTTACCAGATAGATTCTAGTTTACACTGATTAACAACTTTTTCAATTCAATTCAATTTTATTTATATAGCGCATTTTTACAAAAGGCATGTCACAAAGCGCTTAACACAAGAGGCCCAATGAGCAACAGGGGCAAGGAAAAACTCCCTCGCAGCGTTTTTTGTTTTTACTTGTTATGGTAGAGGAAGAAACCTTGGGCAGTTCCGACGGCTCAAGGGGCTAACCCAACTGCCTAGGGCAGGTTTTCAGTCTCTCAGATAGTCCACTATTATTCCATTAGATACACATTACAAGAAAATTTTGGTAAATAAAGTAATATAGGAGTCCCATTAGAATCCCAGGATATAGTCCCATGTCATTAGGCGCAGTCAAGCCAGGGGCCAGCTAGAGGCTGTATCGATCATGTCATCTGTGAAGGGTCATCTGTGAAGCTGAAGGCAGACCGCCCAGGAAGCCAGAGATGCAGGATCAGGCAGTGGAAGGCAGGGGTGACCCTCAGCAGGGAGGCAGTGGCATGGACAGTGGAGTGGGTTGAGGACCATTCAGGAGTGCCGCCGGATCACGTTGGAAGAAGGTCCCAGGAGAACCCAGGAGGTGCAAGCGCAGGCAGTGGAAGGCAGTGATGACTCACGGCAGGGTGGCAATGGCATGGAAAATCAGAGAGGAGATGAGTTAGAACAGTCTCCATCAGATTTCAGAGAACGTGAGTTATATTGCATGTGAAACCATATACAGATGTTGGCTAAGTGAAGAGAGAGAAGTAAGTGGAGAGGAAAAGAGAGGAGGAGAAAGACAGAGTGAAAATTGTACGGTTTAACAGATGGGTGGATTGTGGCGGCATTAAACTATAGCAGCATAACTAAGGTATGATGTATAACAAGCCAACACCACCAAAGGAAATGGTCAGTGGCCACCAAGCCCTGGACAGGAGCTTACAGCAGAGGCAGTCCTTTCCAATAAAACCCTGAGTAGATGTGGCTTACCATACACCATCCCTAACTAAAGGGGTCAGTAAATAGAAAGGTTTTGAGTCTAGACTTAAAGGTGTTGAGAGTGAATATTTATACTTTCCGCCATCTTTAGAAGACACTGAGATCAGCAATGTTAACTCTTAGATAATGTGTTGTGTCTGCAGTGAGTGTCATCCGAGTCTATACAGTTTTCCAGTTACAGCAATGTGAGAAAACCATGACACAACTGGACCAATGGCTTTTCAGTGTTGATGGGACTCATAAACACTCTATCATAGCCAAACAGCTCTCTCTGATAAAAATAAATAAATAAACAACACCCCCTCATCCACATTCAATTTATTTGTTTGTTTGTTTCTTTAAAATGTTTGTTAACCCCTTAACGCCTACTGTCTCAAATATGCAACAAACCGTTTTACTCAATTAACCAGCCATTCCACCAATGCCAGTTAGTACATGTTCACTACGAACCTGAGAACCTTCGACAACCACTTGCTTCTGGTGGGACCGCAAAGTGACGGACTTATTTTCTGTTGACGCACCAAAATTATTCCGGTTGCGAAATTGTTGATATGAGGTGACAAAGTGTGATCCTGAGGTGTATATAAAGTAAGTTGTGCTAAAATAAAAATACTCACCTGCTTATTGTGTGCTTATACACTCGACATAATGAGGTGAGATATTTGTGACAAGTATTTTTGAAGTTATTGTAATAATTAGCTTTGTAGCATATTTGCAACTGTAGGCTATTAGCCAATAACCAGCCAATATAGAAAACGCTTTTCGGCCCGCCATATCTTGATAAGGTGCAGCTGTGAGGAGTTCAAGACCAAGATGCGGGCAGTGCGCGATGGCGAGAGGCCAGGGGATGAAAAGTTGTGCGTGCGTGAGTGTGTGTGTGCATGTATGTATGCATGTGTGCGTGAATGCGTGCGTGCGTGTGTATTTTTATGTATGTATGTATGTATGCATGCATGCGCGCGCGTTTGCATACGTTCAAGTGTGCGTGCGTGTGCGTATACGTTCGTGCGTTGGTGAGTGAGTGTGTGTATGTATGTATGCAGGCGTAGTAACGTTTGTGTATGCCGTGTTGGTGACATGAAAGTGGTCATAGTTCTTATTAATGAATGCCTGCTGTTTCAGATTTATATAAATAAGTATGTAAAAAGTGGTGAATAAATAAAACCTTATCTTTTCACTGTTACATTACTGTGTTATTGTTATCTTATTATTGACCATTATGCCTGTTGTTGCGAATTTGCAACATACCAAATTTTTTATTTATTTTTTGTGCAGAAATGAAATGAATAATCTCAACATTATTTACCCTCCACTTAAAGGCAAAAACACACATAAAACATTTTTTTATATACAGCTATATAAATTCAGGCTTTAAGGGGTTAAGGGAAATTCTAAAGAAAGAAGCATATAGCAAGTTGATTGTTTTGGTGCAAGATAGCCAGCATCCAATTTCCACTGCAATTTCACCTGTGGGTGAAGCTCTCTGACTTCAGCAGCTACCTGAATTTGTACCTGTGGAAAACACACGCCACTACTGAGTGAATTTAGTTTTCCCCTGGATTGAAATGCTCTGTCTGTCACTCTTTCCCACCTTATCACACAGAACACAGATACACTCACATACAATGCACATACACACACACACACACATGCAAACACATAAAGAATCAGTGGCAAACTTTCCTTTTCCTGTACCCTGTAATATAAATGAAGGCCCATCAAGAAGATATAAAGATAAACATAAAAGCAGTTCAAGACTGACAAGAAAATAAGAGCCATCCATCAACCACACAGCTACTTACATGACTTGTCAGATCAATAGTGGGGTCCTTAATGTACAACCTGACACTTTTTAATACATTGCTGTGCACAATGGCAGCAGAACAAGCTCAAAACGGCTTATGGATCTATAGTAACTGGCCTTTTACTGCGCTCATACAGGCTGATTTTGAAGTCTGGTGAAACGAAGTGCTAAACAAAATACTGATTCTGTCCCTTCATCTGCTTCACTTCATCGTCTTCATCCTCCTCGCTGCAGTATTTACTCACATATAGGGTTGTTGTTGTTGTTGTTGTTGTTGTTAAAGTTCTGAATACATTCACCATTGAATACATGTTTGGTGGATTCAGACAAATGTTTAAAATAACTGTGTGATTTGGATTTATATTGTATTTTGTAAAACTAGACTTTTTTTTTGGCCTACAACCCTTACTGTGCATTATGTTCAACATCCTTACTGCAACTTCAAACTTTGTGTGGTTACAATCAAATCCTTGCAAAGGAAGAAATACTGCTTAATGCTTTAATGCATTATCTGTGCTAAGACTGTCAACATTCTAACCTTTATACTTTATATAGCTGTCAAAATGCGTTAATTGTGGTAACTAATTTTTTGAATTAATAACGCTAAAATATTTAACTCATTTTAACGCATGCGCTTTGGCCCCTCTGGATGGGGAATTTGAATATAAGAACAATAAAGACAGGACAATAAGTGAACACATTATAATTTGCACTGCAGTAAGGAGTTTCAGTTTCACCGGAACTGTTCGAGCTCAAAGTACCCCCTCAATGCGAAGCATGCGTTTGTCGAGGCAGCAGCTTCCAGGCAACACCCGGCCTGCGTCAGACCACGCAGAGTGAACCCAGGTCACTCAGTAAGTCTTCTGCGGACAAACTGACCAACATGCGTGACGACTCCAAAACATGATGCTGAGCACGGCAGTATAGGTTTTTCAGTGTGAGCTGTCTATATGCAAGGCTACAATATGGGATATTATGTAAGAACGAGACTATATTTTGTAGTTAGCTATCTTAGCATTAAAAAAGAAAATAGGGATCTTATACAACAGCATGTCAAACAAATTATGCTCACATTAAGCTGCCAGTGAGATTGTTCACATCGCTTCATCCAAATCCTGCTTATTTTATCCTGTTAGGCTTCTCACTCCCCCTCTTGTCAATTCCACACCACAGACAATGAAACTTTTTTTAGAAGAAGATTCTAGAGCGTTTCGTCACATGCTGTAGGCTACCAGCAAAGATCTTGGATACTGCTCCACTTGAACCCTCTCTGCTGCTGTCATTGTCAAAGTGAACATGGGACGCTTAAGCTGTCATGGGAACACAGCTCTCATGGGACACTTAGGGGCCAAGTGGTCATACCGTTGGTCTTGTTTAAAAGTGTATGGTATGTAGCACAACACAATACACACAACACAATAATAAGAGGTGTATGGTTAACTGTGTTGGTGCAAAACGGCAAAAAAACGGTTTAAATCACCCTTTCTCTGATTCTGATTGGAGAGTTGAACTGTCAGTCGAATGTGGTCCAATGACAATTCTTTTCACAAGTCTGTAACGCAACATTAGCGCATTGCTAACAGAGTTTAGCCGAGTCACCACCAGTAACATACTTACAGGTTTTACGAACAGCAAAAATATCGTCTTTACTGACCATTAATGAAAATGATATGTCCGATACATTTCTGACTGTTCTGTTGCTGTGTTGACTGAACAACTGACTTGTAACTGCTACTTTTCCTTTAGGTGGTAGTAAAAAAAACAACCCAACTTACTTACAACCTACTGAGCCAATCACAATTCGAGAATATTAAAACATTCAAAAGAAAAATAAAAAAAAAATTGGGCAAGTTTTGGATTTAAAAAATAATGATGTGGCTATAGTTTAGATCAATCCGATCATGAATATCTATGCCATGGAAGCATTAAAGGTGTGTGGTAATTATACTAGAGGACGCAAAGACACGTAACCCCATTCATTCTCTATGAAGGGCCCAGGCCTTGAGTCCGGCTCGCTAACTCGCTTAGGACCGATACGTCATAGGCGTTGCGCCTCCAGTGATTCTAGCTCAGGGTTTTTTTCATTCAGCATTAATTCACTTCACTTATCGTAAGTGAAGCTGCTGAGTTCACTAGAAGGGGAGGGTCTAACAGCTTTCTCAGGGTAGCATCGGCTCTACCTTTTTATCCTTATTTGGACTGACGTAGGCGGGTTTAGAACGTTGACTTAACTGTCCAAGATGTCCCGATTTTGGCTTCATTTTCACTTTTATTGAATTCTATGGGCCAGCCCCAGTCACCCCAAGACTCCATAAGACTAATATAAGACTATATAAGGTGAGGCTGGTAGTGGTTGCATGTATGTGTAGCACATGTGCCATTTCTGGAGCTGGCCCTGGCACTCACAACTGGTGATGTCCGGTGGGGCAAAGCTGTCGTTTATGAAGACACTTTCAAGTAGACTACGTCTGGGGTGTTTTTCAAGGCAGACACGGCATGCTCATGGGTTACCTCCTCTAGGCAGGCGCTATTCACCTACATACACAAACCCACACACACATACACGTGAGAGAGAGCAAGGGAGAAAATGGGAGAAATATAAAGAAATGTTCAGAAAGCAGCACTTATTGCAGTCTGCAAAACAGTCTTTATAAAAAAAAGAACAGGCAGAAGAGGTAGCCATATTACAGTCTATGGTTAGAACACCAAAATAATTCATTTGAAATTCAGTCATCTGAGGCGATATAAAGGATCAGGACTATTAAAGGAATGTAAAGGACACAAGAGGGTGCTGTCAGTTAATTTTACCTGTGCCTCTTGTCTGGTATGAAATCTCACTTCAGTCCATACTCATAAAGCTCATCACTCTCACAAAGTTTTTGGGTTGGAAGGTCTTCTTGTATTTGTGGTTTAGTAGCTGCGTGGGTAGAATGGTCATCTGTTTTCTATGGATTGCTATGGATTAGCTCTGAGGGGGCAATGAGAATTGCTACCACAAGGCTTCTTATACAGAGAGGAAAAGATCACAATGCCAGATGCTGCATGGGTGAGTCCTTGAGGAGGCTGTGTCGTAGATCAGCTGGATAAATGTTTGGAAGCATTTGTGTGTTGTTCACCATCATCCAGAACCAAAACAGAGGGGAAACAATCCATCACTGGCCGCTAGGAGGTCATTTTCCATTAATAAAGCAAGGGGCCTCCATACGGCCAATCTGTCTGGTTGCCACCATCACAGCAAATACAGGGTTTTAGCTTAGGGGGAAGAAAAATGACCAGATGGAAGATGAGGTGTGTGAGAGTGTGTGTCTCTGTGTGTGTGGTCAGTAGATCATTTTTATGCATAGACACTCTGAAACGTCCAGATTACTATCAGCATTGGCCAACACACTGTTTATTGAGCTCATGGATCCAGCTCATGGATCCAGCTTTCATGGATCCAGCTTTCAAAGTCTTGAACTAATTAGCTAAGCAGCACTCTGTCTTAAAGAAATCGGTGAATCATTGTACCTTTTTAGCTGTTAAAGCTAAATGGAAAGCACAGCAAGGGAATTAGTGTGGTGCACAATAGAACAATAATAATAGAAAAAGAAGTAACTAGTTGATGGTGTTCAGTATGGATTGTGCTGTATCCACAGTCATGGATGGATAGTCCTAAATAGGCTGACAACAGTATGCTTTGGCAAGTGTACACCTGCTCTCATACACAGTACACAATGCATTCATATGGTTCATAGCGTTCAGGCTTTTTAATGAAAAAGGGCTTGGCAAAGTTTTGGCAACCTGTTTTATTAAAGGGAATTAAAATGAAGAATATTTTGACTAAAACAAAGCTGACCATCCAAAGTCAATTTCTGTCAGGGTGGTCTGGCCATGATTCTTGACACTTGTTATGTGCCTGACCAGCCATTAACTTTCCACAGTTGGATGATTACGTCTACTCCAATAAAAAGGCTCTGTGTAACTTAACCTGATTTGTCCTGATTGCATGCCACTAAGACTTTTACATTAGGTTTAGAAATGATCTCTGGAAAATTCAACAACATCAAAACTTAAAACAAATAATAAATCCATCTATATTTAGAAGATGTTTGTTATTCTAGAGATATTTTTTGGTTGTTCATAATACCTTTGTGTGGAATTTTGTGACTGATGAATCCTTTTGCTACTTAGTTCCTCCTTGGCACAAAGTGAGCTATCATCTGATGTGCACATGCATATGCAGGCTAATCCAGATACACGGGAGAATTAGACACTTAACTTCTTGAAACACCAATTTCTAATTTACTGTGATTGTTGAGACAGTGACTGAGGTAAATACAACACAGTTGAACAACAGAAGTATGAAGATAACTAAATGAGTAATGAACAAATTATCATACATAAAGTCATTAACTTGTTGTTTATGTAGACAGACAGACACATTTAAGCCCCAGTTTTGCTGTTACCTGGCCAGTGAATCATGATATGTCAGCTCTGATATCCCCAACTCTAGTTTAAAGGGGTAATGCATTGAGACACAAGCCCCATCATTGTGTAAAACATGTCTAATGCATCTCCTCATTCCAGCCTTGTTGGCAGTTATTTTGTTCAATTTTTATCATCTATACAAAATTGACAGTGACACTAGCCTATCCAGCCAGTGCACCAAGGCAGAGACCTGCCTCAAGTTATGGCAGAGAGATTCCCACAAGCCAAGCGGTTGCCCTGCATTTCTGCCGCAGGGGTATGCAGTGTTAGGATATACAGTAGAGCTGGGGTCTGTTGGGATTCAGAGCTGAAGCAGGGTTGGTTACAGTGCATGAGCTAATGAGCCACAGGCCACAGAGTTACAATTCAGACGTATAGGAGTAGGGTTTATACTGTGCAGCAATGTTGACTTGGGTTCTGTGGTCATGTGCATGTTTATGAGTTACTACCTACTATGTTTAAAACAGTTTTTGTTTCTCAAAATCATCATCCAGATCATGGTGGTGCAACTTGTGCATACCATGGAAGTGCAACGGCACAGGTGTTGCTCAAAGCCATGGTCCAGACAATTATTCACAAGATCTATCATAAAGTTGTATGGTACTAACAACACCTCTTGACATGCCGTTGCAAGCTAGTATCTTCATAGTATCATAACAACTTTTGCATTCATGTGTCATAAATACACACACACACAGGCTGAAATCTAAACTGATCTGTTCATTTGATGCTCAACAGACTCAACACACATAAAACACATACAACATATACTTTTAGCTATACACATTACATTTGGTTGGTGTGTAGGGCTTGATGAGATGAAAAACTTTTGTATGTGCACTGTATTGGCAATGCTATAGCGCCACCACTGGTCGTAAGCCATATCTCGTCAACGCTTTGGTGTATTAAAAACCAAACTTGCTACATGTATTCAGGACCCACTTCTGACTGCTCAGAACTATGTACCTTAAATGCTCTAGCGCCACCACTGGTGAAATCTCACCAATCAAATGTAGTATATAGGTTATATCCCAGCGATGCTTTGACCTATAGTACCCAAAGTTGGTAAGTGAACTCATGACCCCTTTCTGTCTGTTTAGTAAAAAGACCTGCTCTAGCGCCACCAGTGGTCAAAAAATATATCTCTGCAACACTTTTACATGTCGTAACCAAATTTAGTATATAGACCCAGGACCCTGTTCTGACCACCTCAAACCATACATTAAAAAATCTCTAGCTCTCTCTTTCAATGTCTAGTCCCCACAGCCTGATAAAAACATGCACCCCACTTATGTATACTTGATGGATTTGTGATGCCTGCTAAGCTGTTGGGTGGCGGAATGTCGGGAATGCAGTCAGGAATTAATTCTTAATTGTGGTTTGAGAGTTACAGCCCATCTTGTCTTTTGAGGCTGTTTTTTTCACAATGCATTCAGGAGGCAGAAATCTAGCCAATCAGATGGAATCCCTACAATTTGAGGCAAAAATGAAATCACGCTAAAATCCTGCAGCATCTTATAGAGCATAGATCTGTAATGTGAACATTATGTGATTCTGACTGGATGTCAAACATTCTCCTAGCTAAATAGTTTTGTGTCACTGTTTTGGGTCCTATGGTGTGGAAATACTTTTCCTTTAAGACTTTGAAATTTTATGAAACAAAGACATCCAAACAGAGAATTATGTCACTGCTACATTTTACTGATGGTTCACATTTCCATCATGTTCTCACTTCCCATATTAGGAGTTTCTCTGTCAGACCAAGGTTTCATAGATTCTGTAGGCCTACACCTTCCCTCCAAAAGCTTGAGAGATTCACAAACATTTGATTGCAAGGGAAATCATGAATCAGTCATCCATGTCACTGCACTGGATCCTGAAGCGAAGGTGGGTTGATGTGTACAGTGCAACCTGCAGGTTTCTCTTGCAGAGCTAATTATCTGTTTTTTCATCAATCTGTCCATAATACCTGCAGCCATATGTGAAGTACTTAATCAGCCTTGTTTAAGAAACGTGTGCCCAAATTCTGCATTAATGTTCATTATTTGTACAAATGACAGAGGCATGTTCAGAGTCAGAATCAGTTTTTATTGGCCAAGTACACTACAAGGAATCTGACTCTGGTAGGGGTTTTGCTCTCTTGACAAGCAACATAGACATCTATCAGTATACAGTGAAAGAAGTACTATGGTCACATGATGGGCATCTAGACAAGCTGAGTGTGTGTGTGTGTTGGGGTGTGTGTGTGTGTGTGTGTGTTTGTTCCCTAATGTAGGCCACAGTTTTTGAGGTAGAGGGATGAGACTTGGCAGGAAGGTGGGAACTGGAATAGGTTCTTAACTAATTGGTTAAATATTGTCAAAGAGATTTAGCCTACATCAAGGTTGGTACATTGACATTTTTAGTTGTCATTGCCTCTGGCAGGCAATTTCTTTTTAAATACTCCTTTTGTACTGTGATGCAGTAATAGCATAATATTGAAAACAACTTAATCTATTCGATGGGGCAATATTTGATTGATATGAGCGAGCTAATAGAGTATATATATATATATATATATAATGGAAATGATAATTGCAGGTAAGGACAATGACAAGAAAGAATGATCAGTTTGCAAATAAAGGCTTAGTTCTTACCTCAGGCCTACAATTTCCATAATTTGTCAGTACTCTCCCAGGTGATAAACAGAGTGCACTGGCCTGTTTTTGTAAACTAGTAGCCTATGTCTAAATATTGCCTGCAAGACGGGATTTTCTCTTTCTTTTTAAAGCTCCATTTTAAGGCCTTTTAAATGTGTGCATGGAGATCAGAGAATGTCTCTTTGGCAATGGCATGAAAGGAAAATGAACTTCAGTACTCTTGTAATTAGATCCACTAATTGCAGCTTCAGAAAGTCCAAATGAGAGACATATCCTTGGAGCTTGTGCAAATTAAGCCAGTAAGTCATCTAAATCAGATCTTATCTCCTGTGAATCACCCCCTCCCTTCTTATTTTGAGGACATATCTTCAGCATGGCCAGACATGTCTTAAGTTGAGCTGTGGGTCTAACTCCAGAAGACTAATTGCATGCCCCACTAAACATGCTTAGCATTTGTTGATAGCACCTCAGTTACACAATAACACATTCAATTCTAAATAAGTTGTTATTGGCTGAATAGTTTGTAGATTTTTGTTTTGATAGCTTTTTTTGATAACCTATTTGCAAATTATTAAATTATAATTAAATACATTCAATTCTGTCTGTGCCTCACTGTTGTGACCCTGGCCAGGAAAGCAAGTATCTGTTTGTAAACTCCTCAGAACCAAAACCAAAATCACTCACTCCCTTTGATATACAATCTAAATGAAATAATCAAAGAGAGGTACTGTGTACAAATGTCCCAAAGACTACAGCTAAGTCTGCTAACAGGATTGAAATGTAGAATTTTTGCTTTGAAACATCTTTTGTTTCAGAATAGGATATTTTGAGGCACTGATGGCACAATGCGTGAATTCATAAACCGGGAAATAAGTGTACAAATAATGTAATGATTGCAACGGACCAGTGTGCTTAGCCCTTTGTGCTTTTTCCTTTGAGATTCGTGAATACAGGCTGCCACCTTCTGGTTCAAAAATGTTAAGAACACTGAAGGCAAAGTAAAGACAATACAGTTGTTCTGCAATGGTGTTGACATAGTATATTCCTCCTTGCTGACACATTTCTTAAGCTTTACAACTATGATTGGCAACAGGAGCTCTACAACACAAGAATAATCTCGCTCCTGTCCCCCCAAACAGTATTTATGCCAATTCTGACATCATTCTATTTGAACACTTTATGCATTCGTCCGCCAGCAATAGGAGGGAGTAGGAGTAGGAAAAGAACATTTAAAAAATATGTAAATATAAATACATGCTAACAGGAATACAGCACTTAAGGTTTTTTTTTCAAAATGGCTTTTTACATTGATGTGTTGATGCTAATTGTCATGCTTAAAATGGCAATAGCAGTTCATTTCACTTGACTTAGACAGAGCAGACTGTAGAAGCCATTCCCTGCCCCAGAGGGACATTTTGCTTCTCATTTCTGTATCTTGTATTGCTCAGGAGACAATATGGTTATTCTCTTTTAAGGCGCATTTAAGTATTCATTTTGTCACAGTTGTTTCTCTTAATTTGGCCTTAGGAGAAATACAACAAGCCAAAGATGAGACCTCATAATGAGACAAATACAATTCATATAAGAGATCTCAGTTTTAGAAGCAGGAGAAATAGGGGAGGTCTCTTTTATGTTTGATGGTAACCTCATTTACAACTTGTTTCTCAATAGGAGAAATAATATGGCAAATGAGGAGACTTTACAATGAGAAACTATTGAGACAGAGGAGATACATTTGAAATATCAATTTGAGTATTAAAAAAATAAGCAACTCCGTAGTATTTCAACTTTTTTTTATATCACACAGACATTTACTAGCCACACACATCATTCCAATACCCCCCCATTCTCCACCTAGGCCTACCTGAACTCCTACACCTCACCCTGCCATCACCTGACCCCACCAGTCATTTCCTATGGAGGTATATGCACAAGGACACATACAGGCTATGTGACATTGAAAGGAAAGATTGTGTCGGTAGGTGTTTATCAAAATCCACGCCCACCACCACTGCCACCATTATACCTAATCATGATCAACATATTACTACAGCCTTGGGCTTCAAATTGACATGGGAAGTTCAGGTTGATACCTTGGCAGGAAAAATGACTTGTTCCCATGTATGGATATTTCTATATATCAAAATCTGATTATTTTGAAATTGTTCATAAAAATGCTCAATACGAACAACTATATTTTTAACTTATATTACTGTTTAATTATGCATTGGTGTTTCTTTTGCCTGTTTATACATTATCACCGAACCAACTGTAAACATTATAGAGCTGCATGGAAAAACTGATGAGGCACTTTACAGTTTTTCTCCAAAGGTTTGGCTCATTTCTTGAAACCGAGATGACATTCTCAAAATAACATGGACAAATCTCCAAACCACCTTGTAATTGTTCACAACAGAATGTCATTTCCCATTGGTTTTATCAAATTGCAAATGCCTTAGTACATGTCTCAGTCTCAGTGTCTCAGTGCTTTTTTGCAAATAATTATGTACAGGTAGCCTACAGTTAGCACAATGAGCCCACATTTAGCACATTTCCCAAATAAATAGATCTAAATAGATCTGCTGATCTAAACTGATTAGTTGATTTTTCAGTGTA
>JAGFZM010000117.1:437874-472239 GCA_017657215.1 Limnothrissa miodon | reverse complement strand
GGACCCTATAGGTTCCACATTGCCAGTGGGCCCTCTAACAATTGCAGCAAAAAAAAAAAAAAAAAAACCAAAACAAAAAAAAAACAACCTCAAGCAGTTAATAATGACTCCAGCTTAGGTAATAAACAGCAACGATACAAACCAGCACACAGCAATCACAGCGATATGATACGTGTCTGGCATCTCTTTCAGAACAATTTTGTTCATTTTCTCAAAAGCATACATTGAGAAATTTCCTTCCATCTTTTGTCTGTGTGGAGTTAAAGGTACAGATGTCCGAGTGGTTGACCATAACGATTGCTTAATACAAAAACTAGAAAAGAAGCAGTTCCTCTCCCAAAATATTCACACTGGTTTTATGGATGCCTGGGTGAGCTCACCTTAGGCTGGGAGGACAGTGCAGCAGAACTTAATGGAAGCCTCAAGGAAACGGCGTTGGTCTGAGGGGTGCTGACCCTCGGAGAAACATACGACCTTGGAGAGGAGGCGTCTAATGGCAGTGACAGTGGGGACTGGGTTGGTGGAGCTGCTGGGGAGCAAAAAAGGAGGGAGAGAAAGAGAAATGTCTAATTAGCCCAGTAATATCAGAAGCACCACAAAACATAGCAGTAAGCAGCATAGATTTTGCCCAAATCACTATGATGATGAACAGAATTTCACCTTTTTGGTTCCGTAGATGGTGGTGGTGCAGTGGTTAAGGAACATGGCTAGCATGTAAGTACTGTAGAGTAGAAACTGTGAAACTTCAAATCCTGGCTACCATTGTTGGCCCTTGAGGGACCACTTAAGGGACATTCTCCCCTAGAGCAACTTGGGGTTAAGTAATTGATAACTGACAAAATCATGGTGGTCCAACACCACCATGATTTAGGCTGAAACCTACTCCCCTGAAGTCATAATTCAATCTGTTCTGCAGGTCCATCAGTACTGACAAGCTGCATGGTTGAATGTAAAGACAAATGCTCCGTGTTGGAGGGCTTGGATGAGTTAAGTGGGCTCTAGAGTGTTACAGATCTGAAACTAACTGAAAAGTGATGGATATGGTTTACAAATAGGAAGGGCAGACAAACCAATTGCACAGAATGTCAGATGGTACATGTACTTAGGGGTGTGTGATATGGCCCAAAAATTATATAGGGATAAAATTTCAATCCTGTATGGTATGCGGTATATATTGCGATATAGATTCGTATCCGTTTTGGACTGTCAAATCTTTACCAATTAAAAGCAGAATACAACTAAATTAAATGTGTTTAATCAAAGTAATCTAACATACTAACATCCAGGACATGTTTAGATAATGAGTACAAAACAGAAACCTAAAAGAATAACCAAAAAACAAACAAATAAAAGAAAAAAAAAACAATTAAGCAGTTTAAAAAGCAAATAAAGATGTCCCAAGATGTCCCTGCATCTATGCCCTTTGATAACGAGGGCAACTGAGCGTGGCTTGACAAACAGATGTTCCACTCGGGGACCATAGAGCTTTCAGCACTAAGCACATTTAATAGTTTTATTTAGGGAGAATACGTAATTTCATTTCCTTTGTATGTCTAGTATGTGTGAAGAAATTGACAATAAAACTGACTTTGATAGTGAAAAGCCAGAAAGTTAATGTAAGACTTTACAATCACAGTTCAATCAGAATTAATACATACCAAAACAAACCAAAATTGACCAACCCAAACCAAATTTGAGCCATCTGGGT
Organism: Limnothrissa miodon; assembly: GCA_017657215.1. Taxonomy (NCBI): domain Eukaryota; kingdom Metazoa; phylum Chordata; class Actinopteri; order Clupeiformes; family Clupeidae; genus Limnothrissa; species Limnothrissa miodon. Next base: position 470,531 of record JAGFZM010000117.1, on the reverse strand, counting down.
AGGCCTGATATAATCGAAATCCGTATACATTTTCAGAATAAATCCAAATAAAATTAGAAAGAATCCGTCTTAAGGCCCATGTTGTCCACCCGATGGACTATACAAACACAAGTGTGACGATGCTGAGTGCAATAAGAGTATTTTCCGGGTGCGACCAGAGCAGATGAGTGGGTGTATAGGGTTGTGACTGGGAATGTGACCATACCTTGTGTGGAGAGCTGTGCAGCTTGGGAAAGGAGACTAGTGATGTTGAAAGCAGACGGTCCAGCAGTGAGAAGTTTATGAAGCATAGACTGTAAGGAAGCTTGTGTGACAGCGGCGGTGAGAACTAGAAGAGGGAAACAAGACAACACACACATCTAGACAACCAGACTTCATTTAAGACAGTTTGAAACATGAAAAGGGGATAGAGGCCAGGGTGCTCATGTATTAAGACTTGTGTGGATTTCCTACTAAATCTTTGCGGACGTGGAAAAATGGAATGATGCGCACGTATGGAATCAAATCAATGGCAAAAAGATTTTGAACCTGTAAAAAGATTTTATACTCGTAAAAAAAAAAAAAAACAATTTTATCTGTAAAAAACATTTTGTACCCGTAAAAAAAATATTTGTGCCTGTAAAAAGATTTAGAAATTTGTGATAGTTTTGTAGTTGTATAAAACAATCTTTGGCTTGTGTAAGAAAATTTGGTACTTTTGTACTATATTTTGTGCGTGAGTGAAAAAAAAAAAATTGTCTTTGTGATTATGTTTTGCATATGTGTAACAAATTTTTGCAGCTGTGAAATTTATTTGTGTGTGCGCAGAAAGAAATTGGAAGAAGTGCGCCATCCATTGTTCAAGTTACAAACTTTTTTTTACAACTACGAATCATGGCAGTCAAGACCGTGCCAAGTCCAACATTTCTGATTGGCTCGACAAAACAGGGTTTCAGCCACTCAGCACATTGCCTACAGACTTGCCAATCGCTGCCTGCCTGAAAGTAGCTCAGCTAAGTGAAAAGGCCATGACGTTACAGTCTATGGAAAAACAGGAGGAGGAATGGCGCAAGCAGGAGGATTACCGGTAAGTGAACTTGTACTTGTTATCAAGCAGAACACAACTAGGGTGTTTTCACACCACAATCCTTTCCACCTGTTTCACATTGTTGGTTGAAGTTGCGTTGATGTTGCAAATCGCAACATTGTGAAATCCTGCAGGGTCTGATTTATACCGGTACAGCAGCGGCAGGTTTATGCTACCTAACGCGGCCCCACTTTGACCATCCCATTAAATCCTGGACACAGAAACCTTGAAAAACTTTTGTGAAGCCTACCTCCAAAACTAAATTAGAAATGGTTGAATGGCTTTTACATGTTTTGAGGAAATACATTTATGAGCTATTTAATGTGTTAAGAAGAAAATGTCAGAATTTGGTTTCCACAGACTTTAAGGGACAAAAGGTTCTTTGATGTTGCTTGAAATAGAAGAGATGATTGGGGACCAAAGAGGCCATGTTCATACGCCTCGTCATATGTTGTGTCCTGGTCCAGCTGTTAGCCAGGTGATGCCTTACCTTCATTCAGCTTTCCCATGTCCATGTTGGTGTGGTTAAGGTGCAGTGTGGCCTGCAGGGCAGGGAGCAGCTGCCGCAGCAGAGCAGGTTCCTGCAGCAGTGCAACGCTGGACGACTGGGGAGCGGAGGAGGAGGAGGAGGAGGACGACGACAACGATGACGGGGGCATAGAGGTGCTTGAGGAAGAGGAGGCAGGGACTGAGGAGGAGGACGAAGAGGAGGTGATGCAGGAGGAGCCCAGCAAGGGGTTCATGCTCTGAGCAGCACTGGAAGAGGCGCTTGTAGAGGAGGACGAGCAGGAGTGCGATGGAACTGGATGGCTGATGGGGTTGTCCACAGCAGCAGTAGAGCTCTCTGAAGGGCACAAGTGCACAACCAACATTCAGTCGTCACCAAACTCATTCCTACAGTCAACTATTCTAGTGTACTACATAACCAGACAAGGGGCTAAGCTTCATATACAAACACTATTTGTGTTCCTGCTGGACCCTAGGTCTCTGAGCAGCCCTTACTGGCGCTGGATGAGGCCTGCATGGCTTCTCGTCTGTAATCTCTGTCTTTGGGGAAACTATTGACCGCTGGCAAGGATTTGGTCGCCTCTTTCTGCCTTTGCTCCCTACAGTAACAGAACAATCATAGTAGTTTGTTAATTGCATCACAACTACAGAGCAAACACACTGATAAACATACACTACAAAATAAATTGCATCTCTATCCAGCTCGAAGCATGGCATGCATAATTGCAACACAACAAAACACTATGTAATAACAAGAACGCTTCCTCTGTGTGCAAAATGATTCAGACTTCATGCACGCTTGAGAAATCCATGGGGAACAATCCTAAAGCTAAAGGCAGACAGAAGGAGTGTTGTTGCTTCACCTCTCCACCCAGTCCTTTGGTTTCTCCCACTGGGAGACCTCAGTTGTGCAGTTGTAGTAGTATTTCTTGCCTGAGGAGCTGACATGCTCGGACCAGTCATCTGCAGGCTCATGCAACTGAAGGGAGGAGATGGAAAGCAGGTCAGCAGTGAGACACCAGGAGAACACAGACATAGAAATAAAAACCGTTCTGGTTTGCAGCTTTCCTCTGATGCAACTGCCTGCAAGAGGATGCTCTGAGCATAATCAGATGGCATCAAATTTCACAGCGAGTGCTAATAGTAAAATAGCAGCTGTTCAAAGCAGAGATCAATGGAAGTAGAGAAATTATTCGAAGAACACATTTTAATTATAGGTCATTAGATAGAGTTAGTTGTCCGTTTAGCCAAAATGTCCACAATGTTTTGCAAAACCAAATCCTGGACAGAGTTCTTGACTACATATGTGGTGCAAACAAGGACAGGCCTGTGGCAGCTTTAAATTCTGTTCATTTGAATTCCTTGACTATGAATCTTAAATTTGGCAATTGCAAACCTTTTCAGTACCTTTCTACTGTATATAGTAGACATGTTTATTACATATTTATTGCTGGTCACTAGACTTTTAATCTTGCACTGTTGCACTACTACCTTGACACACACCTCATACTGGACCACAGTACATTCATACATTCATCTCTACCCTTAGTATTTGTATTCTATTGTTCCTTTTAGTAATGTTGATGCATCTTATCCTGTGGGAAATATAAATCGTTTTGTTCTAAGTCTTTTAAATGACCCTGTATAAGACGTTCTAGCAGTGCTCCTGGGTCACTTTCAGACGCACAAATCAGGGTTCCCACACATTGGTTAACATCAAATTCAAGGACCTTTCAAGGACCAATTTTCTCAATTTCAAGGACCACACGGCATTGCCTACTGCTACCGCTGCATGTGTTATCAATGAACAATTTTAATAGTATTTTTAGCTTACGTATCAACAATACATGAGCGGGTTGCCAACTTCAGTAAGTTGTCTGGATGAGTAGGCTTTTCCAACATTTTATTTACAACTATTTTCACCATTATTTTTGTCTACCCGACTCCCTTTCGTAGTTTTAAGTTTGCTTTGTCATTTAATTAATTCTTTATCATTTCACAGAAATATTTGCATGGTGGGGGTCTGTGATCTGCCCTCCCCCAGAAAATTTTAAAATGTCCTAAAATGTCTTTTCCTGCATTCAAGTTAATTTAAATACGTTACACCTTACTTAAAGGTATAAGCTGTTTTTTTACACTTTGAGCCCCTTTCACTGGTTGTCTAAAATGCAATAAATTGGTTGAAACCTAAATTTTGATGATTGCTCCCGTCTCCACTATTTGGGAAACGTAGAATCAGTTCTGCCTTCTTCAGAATCAACCAACCAGTCAACTAATTTATTGCATTTTAGACAACCTGTGAAAGAGGCTCAAAGTGTAAAAAAACAGACTATACCTTTAACAGAGGTAGGCTAAACTAGCGAGACGGCTTCAGAGCACCCAAATAGTCAAAGATTTTTTTTAGATATGAATAAGCTTTTGTAGAAAGTAATGCAGAAATTACAGTCCATCTGTGCATTAACATACCTATCGCCACTCCCACAACATATGATTATCTTAGCCAGGTACACACATTGGTGTGAGCCCAACAAACTTTACCCATTGCTCAGCCCAGGTTACTGAACACAAGCTATATTATTTTGCTCTTTAGGGTAAAAAAAAAATTGGAAAAAGTAGATGCCTCCTGCATTTTGATGCATTTGAGGGAGTTGACTTTTTTCTGAAGACTTCAGTATTGAGAATACATTCAGGCCCTCAGTATTTGGCATTTTTTTTTTTAATTTTTTAAATCACCTTGTACCCTACTCTGTACCATGTGTAAAGGTGAAATGTTTGAGTATACTGTGCATATGCAAAGAGTGATATATCAGTACAGAGCTTTTCAATCAACCAGGGAACATGCATTTTTCAGTTATGCACCAATTGAAACAACACATTTCATTCGGGATAAGGAGCCATATAACCTGCAGTCAACAGTCTACAGCTGTAGACTGTGAAATAATATCTATTAGATCTTCTCAATGGGCCTCTCATAGGCTCTTGTAAACAGATTTCCTGTAGCCTACATGTGAACAGGAAACACAAGAATGAAGTACTAAATAAACCAATGAACTCCAATAAGTGGCAATAAAATCTGTTGAACAAACAAACTTGAATGAAATTAAAAGTCAGTGTAGCACCTGCAGAATTTATGTAATTTTAAAAGAACTGGAAAACTGACACATGTAAAATTGATGCGACTGCCAGACCACCAAACATATTCAAAAACTTTCAAGGACAGTGCCTTTTTATCAGTGGTGGGGGAAAAAAATCGATTCTGTTAAGTATCGCAATATTTTGCGCACACAATTACATCAATACAGTAGAGCAAAGTATCGCGATACTTGATTAAATAATTATCTGTTTACTCTGGTAATTTACATTTGCATATTACATCCATCCACAAAGTGGCGCTTGTTGTGACGCTTTGTTTTCATGCATTCATTGAACAGCAAGTTAAAATAGAAAATGGCTTCATCACAACCGATTCAACACGACGCTTTGTCCTCTTAAATCTAAAGTATGGCTCAATTTCATTTTTCCATCAACAAGCAAGTGGTAAAGACCTTCAAATGCAGTACGGCATCTGCAAGGAATGCCACATGAAAATGAAGTACTGTGGGAACACAACTACCACTGGAGAGTCCATCTCTCAAGGTACCATTTTGGAGCTTTTGAATATGAGGGACATGAATCACAAAATATCGCAGAATCGAATTGCAATACTTGCTGTATCGCAATATGTTAATCTTTGCCAATTCCCACCCCTACTTTTTATGCCTATTTTCAAAAACTTTCCAGGGCCTTGAACTTCTTCTTTTTTCAAAATCGCAAACTTTCAAGGACCCATGGGAACCCTGACAAATTTACATACGCCATTATTGAGCCTCACAGAACAATTTCTCATCAACTGTTCAAAGTCAGAGGCATGCTCAATCCCTTTGGATAATTGTGAAAAAAGATGTGTTCTGGTGGGTGCTCTTGGGTTCAAGGTAATTGTTTCTCCAAAGTTAGTTCACCAAGGCACTCCAATGACTATTTTAAAAAGTCTTTATTACTATGACTTGTCCATTAAGGACTTTTAAAATGCCCACGCGTAGCGGCGTTTGGGCCTTCTTCAGGGCATAGTGAGAAATGGAACATTGAAGTCTTTTGTGTGAACAAACAGCACACCGGTTGATTGCTTAATTAATTGCTTAATTAATTGCTTAACAATTTCTTATGGTCAAAACCATGTTCTATGACTCTTGTAATCCCACAGTAGTACTTAATGGACAAACACTTAATGGACAGTCAAAGTAAAATTTCAGCCTCTTAAGTGAACCACACTTACCACATCTACTCCCACAACATTGACAAAAACAAAGAGATCCTATGTCCTTCACTACATTAAAAACAATGGAGGTGGTCACCCTGACACCATGTCATGAGTACTTGGGATAACACAGCAAAAGGGGAGTTCATTCTGCCAGCCCCAATGTTTAAAATGCATCCTCCAGCCAGCCACCCTCGCCACCATGCATCCTATAATCTAGAGCCCTACCATGTCTGAAGCTTTGCCTGGAGGAGGGTGTGAGTTTGCTCTGTGCTGGCTGCTGTGGCTGAGTGTGTTCTCCTGGGGGGAGTTGCTTGTTCCTGGAGGGATAGAGGGAAAAGGCATAAAACTACATTAAGATTCTTTAAGGAAGACATGACACTTAAAATCATCGAATAAACCTGAATGGAAGTGTTCTGGAGTTGAAGTGAAGTGAACACGTATGAAATTAAAAAGTCAAAAGCTTGTAATACAAAAGCTTTGACATGGATTTCCTCAGAGGGTGACAGATGCATGGAAGATTCTACTTAATATTTCTGAAAACAACAATAAAGCTAAAACATACGCATTCAGTGAAAACTAATTAAAAATAAAACATTTCACAATCTGGAAATATTAAAAGGAGTGATATATCTGACCTATATTATGTTACTTACCACCATCTCTTTCTCGTAGCCGCTGAGAGTGGGCAGCTTTTGCCTTGTTAAGTGCCATAATGTCAGTAGGTTTACTATCTGGACTGTCAGAGAGGCGAAGCATTTTGCAAGGAGGGGTGGAATCTGATGCATTTCTGCTTTTCTCATGATGCTCAGTGGCTGGGTGGCTTTTCAGTGAGTATTTGTAGGCCTGCAAAATCCAGACAATATAATTTCCTATTATCGATTTGACACCATCTATACACCATCCCAGCCACAGTGACAGTATGGGCCACTGGCCATTGAAAACAAACCACAGTCAAATTGAGGTGTCAAATGGCAAAACAGCCCAATCAAACTATGTTTGCCAATTTCCCCACATCGACAACTATAGCCACTTAAAAATGTGTACGTACAAATAAGTTGAGAACTGCTATAGCGCCGTTTTTAAAAAGTTATCCTATACAGAACAGTCATCCTGTTACACATTAGACAATAAAAAAAAAAAAAAAAAAAACTCGTATACATTATTTTACATACCTCTGAGAAAGAAACTCCTGAAAACTACATTTTTCTGATAATTGTTTAATCTCTATGACAAACTGGATGATCTTCTAAACTAGCAAGTTTACGGTTCAAATGCCATGTTGTAGCGGCCTGCGTGTACGTCTTAAGCCTGCGCCCCTAACGTTACACCTAAGTCAACTAGCTCGATAGCTAACTCGGCAACAACATGAAAAGCCTATTAAATTATGTTTAAAGGCTGCCTCATCTCAAATATTTAGGTGCTTACTTGGTAGGACTGCGGATCCCTTCGATCACTGCACCTGCAACAAGACGACAAAAGTTACGTCAACGCTTAAAGGAACACTTAACGAGCTTTCTGGTTAGCTATCGAACTAGCAAGCTAGTTCACAGCTTGTTAGCTGAAACGCGAGCAGGCAAACTTAAACTGCTGTTTTAAAACCTTCCTAAATCCTGTTGAGTTCGTTCGAAGATGTTACTATTTAGGTCGGAACATGGAATTTCTAATAAATTACGATAGCATAGTGGCAAACTTCGCGACAAAGAGAGAACCCAAAATTTAAAGAGTTGTTTACCCATCACTGAATCTCGGTGGTTTCCTTGCATGCATTACCATCAATGCCTTATTATATGTGTGCGGGCGTAGAGGTGAAAGAATTGAAACTATACTACTTGTCTTCAGTAGCCTATTTTAAGCAACTCAATTTATATGTTAATTTCGCCAATAAAGACGAAGGCTGCAAATAATGTCACTGCTGCGTTCCGTGGTTTCTCGGAAGTGCACGGTCCATCTCTCATTTGCCTACACGACCTATGGCGATAACCTAAATCGACGTGGACGCAGCTTCCTTCTTGCAAATTTCAGCCGTGGGTGTAGTGCCCCCTAATGCATCGAGTCTATTTGCCAAGTTAGAGCTAACTTCAGTGACAAATTCTTAAAGGTGGTCTATGCAATTTTGCAAGATTTTAGCTCAAGTTCATTTTTATCTCAAACCGTTTCTACCACCCCTTGATCGTCTTGCTGTCTGCCTGCTGAATACATTGGGAAAAACCCGGTCACAAACACAACACAGAAGCTGCAATACCAAAACAATCACTAGGGGCAGGAGGATGTGCACCAAAGCAATAACAGACAACGGCCAACCAATCGGCAAGAAGAGGTGGGGGTTATTGCGCGTGCGACATTGTTGACTGTACAGCGTGAATCCGGGTGTGAGTTAGCAATACTGTGTCGGTAAATTATTTTTAAAAAATGGCTGAGATACGTCCGAAGAAAAGATGCTCGGAGGAATATAAGACATGAAGAAGAGAAATTGAGAAGCAACGAAATAAGACCCGGGTTTACGTTGGGGATTCGTTTGAACGGGGGAGAGAACTTCGCCAGCAAAAGAACTTCCAATCAGATGCAGTCATGCAGAGGTGGCAACTTTTTTAATGGACAGGTAAAAGTTACGATTACTTGTTGTGAGAGCATTCACACGCAAAAATAAAAAATAACAGTTATCATGAAAGCGATTACGCTGGGGGGGAGGGGGGAGCTTGCTCTGTTTTGTTTTGTATTTATGTGAAACGTTAGCAGAAGTGACGTTGAACGGCATCGCATAGAACACCTTTAATAATTAGCAAATGATGATTTTAATTTAATTAGTGGCTAACAACAACAAAAATAATAACAAATAATTAAATTCCATGGAGTTAAAATAGCGTGAAAATGCATGCAAAATATTATTTTGAGTAGTTACTTCAAAATTAAATACTTAATAAAAAAAAGCCTGTCTGTCTGATGTGTGCCGTGCTACACCCTAGAGGGCGTGATCGCACTGTTTACAACCATTTTAGCAAGTGATTTTTCAATTAAAAGAAAACTGCATGTCATTAAGTGATGTTGATTGACTCATTAACTTTCAGTCACTCACATGGGTCTTAGTACCAGAACTAACCTAGCTAACGTGACCTAGACTTGTTTGCTAGTGTAACAGAATTGTATGAGACAGATGTAATGAGCGAATGTATTCTATCCCCTCCGGCTTTCCGTATGTCTGTGAGTATATTCCAACTCTCGAGAGATCTCTCTCTCTCTCTCTCTGGCTCCAACTTACTAGTAAAGCATATCTGAGTTTACTCCCTTCGAATTATTGTGTCAAGTTAATATATATGTAAATAGTACCAACGCTCGGTTACATTGGTGGCAGCGGTGTTAGTTATCAGTTTTTCATCTTTAGGTTCGTTTATACTTGCCGTTTATTTTTATTAGTTTAGTAGTGTTTTTAGTATAGTAGCCCAACGTTTGCGGTACCGCCTAGCTTTTGATAGTGGCTGTGCTAACCGGAGTTGGACATTCAACATGTGATGTAAAGAGAAAGATATGGACTTTTCGGGACTCAGCGCTCGGCTGGAGAGAGATTTCCAGTTCTCTCGAGTGAAGATCGATCTGCCATCCCCGTTTTCCGGAGAAGATGATAAGCAGAGCTTTCTATGCTGGGCTCGTCAATTTGAAGTGGCAGTCCGCGCTCTGGTGGAAGGAGACAGTGGGAGATCATACCAATATGAACTGGCAAGAATTTTACCAACACATTTGAGTAAGGCTGCATTCCTGTTGTGGGATAGCCTACCCGCTACTGTTCAGGCTGATTATACTTCCGTAAAGGAGAAGAAGCCTTTGGTCGTAAACAGTATTGCATCAGAGCTAACCTTTCTGCCCGCCCTCGTGCTCAGCAGGAGAGTCTTGTGGTGTATGCAGCTGAAATCAACAGGCTTGTTTCAGAAGCTTTTCCTGACTATGGAAGGAACGCGACAGGCGAGGGGAAGTTTTGTTGTTTCCTCGCTGGCCTCGACTCTGAACTTCGACTGAAATGTCATGAACAGGGGACATCAGACATGGAGCAGGATTATGCACACGTTGTTTTGTGCCTAGGCTCTCTCTCCCGCTGTCCAGAAACGGTCTGCAAAACTTGGCCCTCAGGCGATTCGGTGGGGGTTAATACTATAGACCCTGACCCTGCTACACCTATTCCACAGCAGTCTGGAGCAGAAGACCATCTGCTGTCAGAGACTGTCACAAGTCAGGGCCTGTTGATACACTAACGTTGACTCTGGGGTGTGGGGTAGCTTATGTTAGGGCCCAACAGGAAGCGGATGCAGACATTCAGGCTGTTCGCAGCTGGCTAGAACGATCACGAAAGCCATCTAGAACAAAGATAAAGGTGGCCTCTTACAATTTGTGGAAGCTGTGGACTGAATTTGACCGCCTGACCATTCAAGATGGACTGCTGTGCCGGTCAGTTAACTCCTCCCTGACAGGCAACAGGCTGAGTCAAATTGTTGTTCCTTCTTCGCTTGTCCCTGACCACCTAAGACAGCCACACGAAAACCCAGCCTCGGCCCACTTTGCAGCAGGGCGTGTATGGGAACAGGCATGACAGATTAGCTATTGGCCATCCATGTTCAAGGACATTAAGAACTGGTGTGAGCAGTGTAAAGCATGTCAGACACGGCATTCTCCTGTGCCATCTCATCGGGCCCCAATGGGCAGCTCTCGCACAACCCGCCCCTTTGAGAGGGTGGCAGCAGACATTGTTGAGTTACCATTGACAAGTAAGGGAAATGGGTATGTGCTTGTAGTTGAAGATTACAGAAACAGAACAAAAGAGATTTGTGTTGTCATGTTGACATCTGTTGATATGCTTAAGGTTGAAGGTACTAGGCTGTGTTGCTGTCTGATTTGATTAGATTTTTTTGTTTTGGATATTTTCCCATGTTTGTTTGATATGTTTTGTTTTCATTGCATATCCTTGTGTGTGTTCTTTTGTAAATGAGGACGTTTATTCTTGTTGGGGGGGACATATGTAACAGATTTGTATGAGACAGATGTAATGAGCGAATGTATTCTATCCCCTCTGGGCTTTCCGTATGTCTGTGAGTATATTCCAACTCTCATGAGATCTCTCTCTCTCTCTGGCTCCAACTTACCAGTAAAGCAGATCTGAGTTTTCTCCCTACAAATTATTGTGTCAAGTACCAACGCTCGGTTACACTAGTGTTATTGTCAGAAACAGAAGTAACGTGGTGATGAGCTTTAAAATAAAAAAATAAATTTAAAATAAAAGTGTAGGTCTAATGGTTACAAACATTAGGCTACCTTTTAAGACCAATCAATAATTTGTCAAACTAGCTCCAAAACGTTAGTTGCCTCCTACTGAATACATGAACTAGGCCTACCATGCCCTGCATAAATATGAATCTTTACAGACAATTTACAGACAATTAGCTATTGTTTACTAGGAATTGCTAGTGGTGCTACTTTTACTTTTACTAAAAAGTAGCACCATTGGCGCTTTGAGACATGCCTTTTATAAAATGCACTATACAAATAAAATTGAATTGGAAAAAAAATTGAATTTACTTAACTAGAGAATGTAATTCCAGGGAATTACATTTGCATGAAAATGCACAGAGCAATTTACTTTATGTCATGGAATTTTTAAGTTAAGTAGTTTATAGAGTTAACGCTAGATCCACCAAGGGGGTCATTTTTACCCCCTGGCATTTTTAAATGCTTGTAGGTTCATTAAAATAACATCCCTACCTCTTTAATTTCATGACTTTTCCTAAAATGGATTTATTAATCATCTTGTGGATTTTGGTGGATGTGTGATAAAAATAAAAATAAATATGACCATTTCTACCTAGAACCGCCGAGGAGTCATTTTTACCCCCTGTCATTTTTCGCGCTCCGCAACTCTCGCTGCTCCCGGTTGCTTAGCAACCCTAGACGCGCGTGAAGTCATCCGACTCCATATTTGGGGAAGGATCCAAGTCGCCCATCAACACAGAGCCTAGGGGAGAGGTTCTGGTTCTGAAACTCATGGTGCCTTTTTTGGGGAAAGGGAGAAATGTCACCACAGACAATTTTTTTACTTTTCTCCCCCTCGCCCACAAACTCCTCGCAAAAAGCACAAGTCTGGTGGGGACCATAAATAAAATTACTGCCTCCTTCTGCGCACTTGAAAGCGGCCCCGTAGAACACAAAAGTGATGCAGAGTTTATAGTTTAAAACAATTCAATAGTGTATTAGTGGTAGTAGTAGGGTAGAAGTAAGGTAGTATAATACATATAGTTTAAAGATCTCATTCCGTCGTATTTTCATTAATTTTGTTGTTGTCTCTTATCTAAAATAATGTCATGAGAGTTGGTTTCGACAAATAATATGCTGTGGTTGTCTTGTTTCAAGCTATTTTAGTTAGGTGAAAACGAGAGCAGGGATAGCTTGAGAGGATTCTTATGAATATTAATGATATGCAAATGTATCGCCTCTGATTGACTAACAACACTGTGACGCTCCATCTAGTGGGTCTGTCTGCAGGCAGCCTAACGTTTCTTGAGGGCGGGTTAACTGCGTAGCTAATGTTCAAATTGACGTACATTTGTACAGCTTTTCCGATTCGCTCGTTTTTCCCGGCAGTTTTCTATCACAGGCAAATACAGACTACAGGGGTAGGAGAGCATTTTGAAGTTGAGCATAGAAGTACAACTTGGGCTGACCTATGGTAATGTAAAAACATCAAGACTTAAACGGTTTATTTTGGAAGGAGACATTTAAAACAATTCCATAGTGTGTTATGGCAATGAGGACTTTTAATTTGAAACAGTTGAATAGAAGAAGAAACGTTACGGATACTGCTGTATCCTTGGTTCTCTGAACGAGAATCCGAAATGTACAGTGGATGATGCCTAATCATTCTCTATTTTATTGAATATCAACTTTAACCATCCCTTGAACCCTTTCAGTGAAATTTTGTAGAGTTGTATGGCCCTGGGTACAAATGACTTCCTAAGTCTGTCTGTTGTACATGTCAGGGAGCGTAGTCTCCTGATCAAGCTCTTCTGCTGCATGATAGTTCTGTGGAGTGGATGACAGTCATTGTCCAGGATGTTGAGTAGCTTGTTCAGGGTCCTTTTGTTTGATACTGAGGTGATGCACTCCAGTTCAGCTCCCACAACAGAGCCAGCCTTCCTTACCAGCCTGTCTAGTCCAGATGTATTCCCAGGTACTTGTATGTTTTCACCACCTCCACATTAACCCCCTCTATGGTGACTGGCAGCAGGGCGGGCTTGGACCTCCTGAAGTCCACCACCATCTCCTTGGTCTTGGCAGTGTTGAGTTGTAGGTGGTTGAGTCTGCACCATTGCACAAAGTCCTCCACCAGGCTCCTGTATTCCTCCTCCTGCCCATTCCTGATACAACCCACAATTGCAGTATTGTCTGAAAACTTCTGCATCTGCATGACTCCGTGTTGTAGCAGAAGTCAGATGTGTACAGGGTGAACAGGATTGGAGAGAGCACTGTTCCCTGTGGAGCTCCGGTGCTGCTGATGACAGTGTCAGAGAGGCAGTCCTTCAGTCTGACGAACTGTGGCCGCTCTGTCAGGTAGTCTGCAATCCAGGATACCAGGTGGGCATCCACACCCATCTGCAGGAGCTTGTCACTCAATCTGGGGGGTTGGATGGTGTTAAAAGCACTGGAGAAGTCAAAGAACATGATTCTCACAGCACTTTTCTCCTTGTCCAGGTGAGTGTGTGTCCTGTGTAGGAGGTATGAGATGGCATCGTCGACGCCCACTTTCTCCTGATAAGCAAACTGTAATGGGTCTAGTGCATGGTGCACCTGTGGCCTAAGTATTCCCAGAACCAGTCTCTCCATGGTCTTCATCAGGTGTGATGTGAGAGCGACTGGCCTGAAGTCATTAAGCTCACTTGGGTGTGGTTTCTTGGGGACGGGAATGAGACATGATGTCTTCCACAGTGCAGGGACTCTCCCGAGACGGAGACTCCAGTTGAAGATGTGCTCCAGTGGCTCTCCCAGTTCTGCAGCACAGGCTTTAAGCAGTCTTGGACACAGTCCGTCAGGCCCGGCTGCTTTCCTGGGATGGAGTTTCTTCAGCTGTCCTCTAACTTGATCTGCCGTGACGATGGGAGAGGGGTTACCATGGTCGTGGTCACCCTGAGGGGGAGGGAGGGGGGAGAGGTGTGTCTGTGTGGGGTTCCCATTGGTCCTGTGGGGGAGGGATACATGTTGCCTTGAGAGTGAGAGGGGAGGTGTGAATTGGGCCGTTAAGCAGACAGTGTCCAGGGGTGATGGGCAGCCCACGTCCATTGAGACTTGAGCATGGCAGTCAAACCTGTTGTAAAAGTGGTTTAACTGATTTGCCTTGTCCAGGTCTCCCTCCACTGAGCTGCTTCTCTTCCCCAGGCCAGTGATGGTCTTCATTCCATCCCAGACCTCTTTCATGTTGTTCTCCTGCAGCTTCTGTTCCACCTTCTTCCTGTGTTACTCCTTAGCCTTTTTCAGCCTGACTTTGAGCTCCCCCTGTACGCGCCTGAGTTCTGCCTGGTTCCCCTCTCTGAACGCCATCTTTTTCCTATTTAGAAGGGTCTTGACTTTGCTGGTTATCCAAGGCTTGTTGTTTGGAAAGCAGCGCACAGTTCTTGTGGGAACAACAAAGTCCATACAGAAGTTCAGGTAGTCAGTCATGTATGTACATGTAGTACACTCCAGTCTGTGGACTCAAAGCAGTCTCTCAAAGCCTCATCCGCTCCTGGTGTCCATTTCCTGAAAGTGTTTGTGGCAAACGGTAGCCTCTGGACTTTTGGTTTGTACATTGGCTGTAGATGAATGAGGTTGTGATCTGATTTTCCAAGTGGGGGAAGGGGGGTGGCGCTGTATGCGTCCCTCACGTTTGAATACATGAGGTCTATTGTCTTGTTTTTCCTAGTTGGGCAGTGAACAAACTGGTAGAAATTGGTCAGGGTAGAATCCAGTGTTTATGTGGTTGAAGTCGCCAGATATCGCAATAAAAGCGTCTTTGGCAGAGTTTGGAGCCTTGCGATTGTAGAGTGTATGATGTCGCACGCTATGTCCGGAAGTCGTGGCGGAGCGTAAACACAGACAACAATGGCGTGTGAAAACTCTCTCGGCATGTAGTACGAGACTAACCGCTAGTAACTCCACATCTTTACAGCATGCAATCTCTTTAACTATCACATGGCCGGGATTACACCATCTGTTGTTTATGTACCACAACAGATATCACCAGTCCACCACCCTTCTTCTTGCCAGAAAGTTTATTGTCTCTGTCCAAGCGAGCCACACTGAAGCCAGGTAGCTCAACGTTAGTTGCTGGGATGCAGCTAGTTAGCCACGTCTCCGTGAGGCATATTAGGCTACACATTTGTCCTGGTTTCGTTTGTAGCAACTCGTAGATGGGCTTTGCTATTATTGAAATGTCCTGTATGTAAGAGCAGTAGTAGCCCAAGAACCCAGTAAGCTTTCTGGCTAATGACCGCACTGCATCCAGGTCTGTGGGGTTGATCTTTACCCCATGAGCAGACACAAGGCGACCCACACACCTTACTTCTTGTCTAAACATTCAACACATCCTTTTTCTGGACACAACTTGAGCAGCGTAAGACAACATCAACTCGACAATCCTTTAGCAGATCTTGTACGTACTCTTTTATCTCTTTGAACAGCAGTTTGGGAAAGGAGGAATATGCTCTCTGAACTGGAATCGCGTCTTTGAGGGTGATCGACATCTGTAAACTAGGAATAAACATAATATCATGACTCTCGTGCAGATTCTTCCCACAGCATTTTCTTGACTTTCTCTTGTTTATCATCACTAAGGTGGCTGAGGTCAACTGGAAGCTACCATAATACTGAAACGGCTTGATCAGCTGATGTTAAAGGCCCACTATGCAACATTTTTCATTTAATTAATCTGTTTCATACTGTTTAGGATGCTAAAATGAGTCATTACAGTGACGGTGTAGAATGCGCCACCGTGGCCTATAGCGGTAGATACAGCACTTGCAATGTTCAGCAGCGCGGACTGCCTCCAATAGAATGCAGTGCAATACAATGCAATACAGCGGTCTTTAGAGGGAGCTCGTGAGAGGAAAAAACAGAACGTTGCTTAGCCCCTTTTTAACTACTGTTCTAGGCCTAGACATCTCCAATGGATTATTTGCAATCACCCAAGCTACAGTCTGGACACTAGCAAGAGATGTTTTTCTTGGTATAGTGACAGGATGCTTTGTACGGTTATTCCCTGGAATACTGACATAAGGTGTCTTTGTTTTTAACTAGTTTTTATTACTCATTTTTTTTCTTTTTATCTATTTGTTTATCTATTATCTATCTATTTATAACATGTTTTTATTACTTAATTATTTACTTTTTTATACCTATTTATTTATTATGATTTGTCATGTCTTTTTAATTTAACTATTAATCGACCTTCTCTTGGCTTAGTCTATCTTTACATTTTGTTTCTCCTTTCTTTTTCTCTGTAAAGCACATTGGGCTGCCTTACAGTCAGTGTCACATGAAATGGCCCGGCTGCACGCACGAACCTCATGTGCGTCATGAGTGTGTCACGCACTATTTAATTATTTTGTTTCTGAAGAAGCTGCAGTGTACCCAAACAACCACCACCGAGTGTTCTAACAGCATACAGCTGTCAGGAAATAAAGTTGAGCTGAAATAGGCTAGTTATACTAAATAGCCTACTGTTATTTTGTTACTGTAAATAGTCTGTTATTTGAGTGTTGTTTTCGTGTTTGCGTTAACCAACCCTAGGCTAAATATAGTAATTAATAATTCAATTCAATAAAAATAGCCTAATTAATACAGTGAACTATGCTGACGCATAGGCTACAGGCACGTTGAAATGAAATGAAACAAGTTTACTCAGCGACCTAAGATCATTGAACGAACGTGTTATGCAAGTGCAATTTATGATCTGGTCCATGTACTTTTTCGTTCATTCATTATTGGATTGTGGATGTTACATGGGAAACGAAAAAAGGCAATATGAATTTGTACAGGTAGCCAGTGTATTATTTCTAAGACAGAAACTAAAGCAATGGTTGCGTGTCTTTTAGGAATTGAAAATTAAATACTTAAATATAAAAAACTGGCGTTCTGAATTATGACTTGTGACCCTTTTGGAAGTAGGCTAACATTAGCAACTCTTTTGGGTGAATTGGGCATTGCATGGGTTTGTTTTGATTCTGTCACCCGCATCACATCGCTTGTTTAAGCATAATCAGACATAATGTCGCGAAGGCATGCAGCGCATGCAGATATTTCACAGCATCTAAGGAGCAGCATTGACTAAAAGATGTCTTTGTCACACATTGTCAGTATAAAGCATGAAACCAACTAGAAATATGAAGATATAATCATACGGAGTCCGGTAGTAACTGTTCATATGTGAACATATAGCCTAGTAGGCCTACTGTGCCTTTTATCTCAGTAAATTAAAATATCCAGGTTTGTGAGAATACAATTGCATGGGAGGGCAAAAAGCTGGCAAAGGTTGCAATGTGCAGTTGTTGCGAACAAAATGGGACAGGGTAGGAGTTGCTTGCCCTGTGAGTTCCCCGCCGTGGCTTCCAGTCACTCAGTATACAATTCTGCTACAACGCGCCTCTCAACAAATGAACTACGTGCTCATTTAGAACTTAGAATAAATAAAAAAAAATGCCTGTGGAGGACATTATGCGTGTTCTAAGATTTCGTGATGTTCACAAGTGCACAGTTGGAAATCGCTGTTTCTTCAGCAGTTAGGGTTTAAGAAACTTGTTCAAATTAACAGCGTCCACGTTTGGCTTCAAAATGCGGTAGGCTACTCCAAAGATCTTTTCATCAACAGTCTCTGGCTACTCTTCAGAAACTGCGATTTCTGAACAGTAACCTATCAACACAAACCCATGCAGGGCAATGCCCTGTCCACCCAAAAGAGTCAGCCTTCCAACTTCCAAAATAGACAATCAGCCTAATTCAGAACGGCAGTAATTTTAGTATTTTATTTTCAGTATTTAACAAGTCATAGCAACTGTAAAAATTCATTTACAAGTCTTTTTCATTTTCCATGTGACGTCCACAATCCAATAATGAATGAACGAAAAAGTACACGGACCCGATCTCCAGTTTATTTCTTATTTCTTTTATTTCATTTCATATTAATTAAAAAATATTCATAAAATGAAAGCCTAACTTTTTTCGATCTGTGCTGGGGGGGGGGAGACCAATGGCTGCTTTGGTCACCCAAATGCCCCACCTTGCCGCCGACTCTGTGGCAAAGGACGCGCCTCACAATAAATGAACTAGGCTACACGCGTGTTCACCTGGCTATGGACTACAGTATGGCTCCAGAACGGGGTTCTGTTATTGCAATACTTACTTGATTTAGTCAAGTCAAGTCAATTTTATTTGTCAATTTCTTCACATGTACTTGACAAAAAGGAATCGAAATTACGTTTCACACTTGTCCCATGCGTTGATAACAATAAAGTGCAGATGCACAACAAGAAAACAATTTAAACAATAAGGTACTGTTAAGTAAGGTTAAAGTACTGTTAAGGTTAAGGTACTGTTAAGGTTCTGTTATTGCGATGTGTAATTTTGAGTGTAAGATGTGTTTCAATTCAATAAAAGTCTTCACACGGACATGCATTTTGTGCTGCTTGTGAATGAGGGATTTAGGGTAGGCTCACTCTGCAGTTTTTGTAAACCATTAGTCGCCCATCCTCCCAGCAGATTGTTTGCACGTATAGCCCCCCCCCCCCCCCCTATCTTTATACACAATGCAAGTGAGATGATGGGTGCTGAGAGCCTGGTGGCGCAAAACGTCCCTTCTGTAGGGGAGAGCCGGGAAGATTGAACTGGGGGACGAATTAACCATTGAGATTTTCTCGTAAACCATTCACAATTCAAACATGAAATTTTGTCATCCCAGCGTGATACATCTAATCATAGGGAAACGTATAGGGCCGTAGTGCCATTGTGAACTATGCCATCATGACATTCACAGTATAAATTGTGACAGTTTGCATTGCTTCCCTGATGCGATTGGTTGGGACAGTGGCTGCATATGATAGGGCACTGTTGTGTCTCGTGGGTAATGTAGTCTTTTATCGGTCTTGTGATATTGTCTGTTCTCGGGCCAGTGTCGCTGTGTCGGATCAGTTTCAGCAAAGTAGGCCTACCGGAACGCAGGATAAAATGGCGCAACCCAAAAGACTAAAATACTGAAGTAAGGAACTGCGTTCTGCTGCGCTCCGGCCCACTTCAAGCACTGCCGTGACGCAGAAAAAAAGTGGCGGAACGCAAAACACGAAAATACAGAAGTTACGAAACTGCGTTCTGGACCACCGCACTGACTATAACAAATAATTTCCATCCCTCCTCATCGGTTGCCATCCATTAGTGTACAATTTGAAACCTGTTTGTGCCCTTTACTCGACTATTTTGTTCCAGTATTTCAATATGATCATGTATAGACATTTTTCTCAGTATAAAGCATGAAAGCAACTTAAAATATGAAGATATAGCCTAATCATAGGACGACGGCAGCCAAGCTCATTTAAAGGGAGTCCGGTAATAATTCTGGGGTCAGCTCAACGTGAATTTGCCTACAACAAAGATTGATTAATAACTACTTAAATATTATGAGAACTGCAGCATTGAGCAGCACTGACTAAAAGGGGTCTTTGTCACATATTGTCAGTATAAAGCATGAAACCAACTAGAAATATGAAAATATAATCGGGAGTCCGGTAGTAACGGGAGTCCGGTAATGATTCCATTGTTCATTCGCTGTGAACATATAGCCTAGTAGGCCTACTGTGCCTTTTGTCTCAGTAAATTAAAATATCCACGTTTGTGAGAATACAATTGGATGGGAGGGCAAAAAGCTGGCAAATGTTGCAATGTGCAGTTGTTGCAAACAAAATGGGACAGGGTAAGAGTTGCTTGCCCTGTGAGTTGCCCGCCGTGGCTTCCAGTCACTAGGTATACAATTCTGCTACAACGCGCCTCTCAACATATGAACTACGTGCTCATTTAGAACTTAGAATAAAAAAATGCCTGTCTTACAATAAAAATAAAAAATGCCGCTGGCCCGGAGCAGCATTACTGAACGCAATATGAGCAGAGGGCAAACCGCATTCGGCACATTTAGGTCTATATTGCATATTGCAAAAATAGAACACAAATTAACATTTTATTATTATATAACGTTTTTCATGTGTGTTTGTGGGCAAGGAACAGTCGTGTTTTCTGTGTGTCTCTCTTTGGAAATTATGTCTCCGTATTTTGTGTTATAATTCCTAATAAAGGCGGGGAATTTGCTACTTGGCGCAGGCTGATTGTGAAGCCATTGGGTCCAAAATTGTAAAGTAATTCTAGCATAAAAATGTAACCATATCAGACCAAACTGCATATTGCAAAAATAGAACACTTGACTCTCCGAATGTTGTGGAATCATTAGAGAGGTCTTGTGCTGCCTCCTAGCGGCGGCAGCTGCACTGACACATCACGTAATGCCGTGACTCATGTTTTACGTGAGTCTCGTGGCCACTCCCAGTTGGTAATGACTGTATGTATGAAATTCGCTATACAAATAAATTTTGCCTTGCCTTGCCTTGCAGTCTGTATTTCAAGTAGGCCCTCCCTAATCTCAAGCTCCACTAGATGGACGCTGTTTTTATCCATTTCGAACAGGAGTAGAGGATCTGACTGATCTACAGTAGATGGGATCTGACACTTAAGCCATGCTACCTGTCCGACTGGAACTTCAGTGTCACGATTGCCCGTTCTTAACATTCTCTGATACATGGAGGGTTTGTTAGTCTGAATGAAGTTTACCAACAGCTCACCTGTTTCAGCAGGACAGATATTGAATCCGAAAGGAGCGTGGTAATTGCTGGAACGAGTTCTGATGGTCGATTCTGGATTACTTCTTCTATTACTTCTTCATGGAAAGGCACCATGATTGGCTGACTCAGGGCACTATTTCCATTTAAGCTGACTGTGATGAGGATCCAGCCATCAAGAGCGGATTTCGCCATTAACAGCACTTCCAGCTCTTCCTGGTCATCAAATATTTCACTAAGAGGCAGGTGCACCTGGAAGATACTTCTGTTTCCAGTTTCTATCAGTCATGCTTACCTGAGCTCCAGTATCTAAAGGAAACTTTCCATGAGAAAGGCCCTGATTTCAGGGTTGCTCTGCCTATAACGTGCAAATGGACAGTAAGTGACTGACTTCAGTCTATGGCAGAATGTGCACAGGCTGAAAAGCACGCAGCTACGCACCTTTTTTTTTTTTTTACTTAAGCCACCCGGGGAATTACACCTTTAGAGCTTTCATCTCAGAAACTCAATAGAAGTCCTCTTTGACTAACTGGAAATTAGTGTTGTCCTAAATTTGCCTTGTTTCAAAAATAGTCCTGTTTTGCTTATTCTAACTTACTTTAGCTTATTCTATCTTACAACAACTATATAAAATGAGAATTTTTTAAATGAAGAATTTGTGAAAATCTTTTCAAGTGCAATTTTCTTTTTGCACTGGCAAATCATTTTTCTTTTTTTCCCTTTTTTATTTTCAACATATGCCTACATAATGACTCATTATGCCTATATAATAAACATTATCTTATTCTTAAAGCATCACATTTTTAGTAGAAATTGACAGATTGTGGAAGAAGGTAAATTCTGGTTGCAGCCTGAAAAGATTGCTGAAACAGTGTGCCAGTGTCCATAGCTGACACAAAATCATGTGCCTTTCTCTTGTGGTGAATGTTAGTACTCATTTGAATAACTGGGCCATTATTGATGACATTCGACCAGGGCAGTGCTGTGTGTTAGGCTACACTCAGTGACCCCGGACTTCAGCCTCTGTCTGGCCTAGTTCAGTTCTCCGGTGATCAGGAGCTGAGTAGAGCTTCTAATAACACTTTTGTTCTGATTCTGTCCTATCTGTGTCACTGTTCCTGCACAGATTTTGAGAAAAAGGAGATAAGCTGCAGAGGTCAGCAGGTGAGACCACTATCTTTTCAAGCCTAGCCTAGCCTATAGTTTCGTATTTGATGCAATAAACTGCAGCATTGATTCTTGAAATGCAATTTCTGATCCTTACCAGTAAATTAACTAGCTTGATAGCATATGCACTGTGCTGTATTCTCTGTTTGTAACTATTACATTGATTGTGTCAACGGGCCTCAGTTTTTGAGTTTGAGTTTTTGAGCTTTTGACTTAAATGCTCACCATTTTTATTTCAATGTTTGCCAAATGCCGACTACAGGTAGCCTACTTGAGGACTGAGGATTGAATACTGCTAAGGCTGCTTCCTAACACACATAATAATAATAATAATGATAATAATAATAATAATAGATTTGTTTTATATAGCGCCTCTGAAAATACCCAAGGTTGCTTTACATTACATTTAGGCATACACTACCGTTCAAAAGTTTGGGGTCACCTCAAAATGTCCTTATTTTCGGAAGAAAACCACAGATTTTTTTCAATGATGATAACTTTAAAGAGTTGAAAGCCAAGTGGGAGGCAAACTCAGCAGAAGATAAATACATTAGAGTGTCTAGAAAGAAAGAAATAGACGCCTCAAAACTGGCAGCTTCATTAAATAGTAAAACGCAAAACGCCAGTGGTAACATTTACAACAGTGATGTCAAAACATCAGGCAGCCAAAAAATTAAATTTGCTACAAGTTGAGGGCTGGACTGGTTCAATGTTTAAATCAAACTTAAAATAAATTAAAACGTGTTTATTAAAACCTATTAAAATTATTGCACAAATCCTATGAACCAAGACCTAACACAGTGCACCGTATATTATTTAATGATTAAATAAATGATCAAATATTTTTTATGCTCTTTTAGTAATGAATTTTTAGTACATCGCCCCAAAGCATTCATTCGAAACTTGCCTTGTTAAAATGAAAATGCCAACAAAGGCGAAAGTGTCTTCAGGGCAGAGTGACAAAGAAAAAGCCATATCAGAGAGTGGCCAATAAATCTAAGATTCAAATGGGCAGAAGAACACAGACATTGGAGAGAGGAAGATTGGAAAAAAAGTGTTATGGACGGACTAATCAAAGTTTGAGGTGCTTGGATCACACAGAAGAACATTTGTGAGATGCAGGACAACTGAAAAGATGTTGGAAAGCAAGGTGGGGGTAACATGATGGTCTGGGGGTTGCTTTGTTGCTGGTAAGGTGGGAGATTAGTTCAGGGTAAAATGGGTTTTGAATAAAGAAGGCTATCCCTCCATTTTGCAACGCCATGCCATACTCTGTGGACAGCACTTGATTGGAGCTAATTTCATGCTACGACACGACAATGACCCAAAGCACACCTCCAAATTGTGCAAGAACCATTATCCTTTAGATGGATGATGATAATGATCAATATTTGTGTGTGAATCTCAATTTTAACTTTGATTAGGACTATAAACAACAAGAAAACAGGGCAACATATTCCACCACCACGAGGTGGCGACATTATCCCATAGTCTCTGTCAATTCATGCATAGTTTAACAGTAGCTCATACCAAACCCATCTTCTGTGCGTATTGACCTGAACACATTTATTGAATTGATCACAGCAATGTCATCTTGTTAGGCACAGTGTATTTATATTTCTGTATATGTTTTTTGCTCTTTTATCTCTAAAAATGCATTATTTCCCCCTAAAATAATGTTGTGCTCATGATACAGTTGTACCAGCAGGGAGCCGTAATTAAACTTTCTGGCTGCAATTAGGCCTAAGTATCATTGCTTCAACAAATGTATGTACTTTTTAAAAGAATAATTAGATATACACTTTAAGTCAGTTTAGTGAGCAGGTAGCAGGAAGTTTTAAGTTGATAACAGCAAATCATAGGAGGAAATACTTAGGAGCTGGACAGCAAGAGTTCAATGAAGTGAGAGCAAGAGAGGCAAGAGAATGTAAACACAAAGGCACGTAATTAAGCTGCTGTATCTTCAGTCATATTTAGATTCTGTCTTCGAATCTTTTCCTTCACAAAAATGCATCTATATGCATCTGGATGGATTGTGGTAAGATCTGAAACCAGATTTTCAGTTAATTCATTAAAATGAGATCATTTGGTTTGGATTTAGTTTGGTCACAAGTCATATTTTTACTTTTTTGCATGTCAATGAACAAAAGTATTTCAGTGATGACCTAGTATTTATCATTGTTTCCACTCTTCTCTCTTTTTGCCATCCCCATCCTCCTCTCCTTAACAGAGCTGAAAGCAGCAACTCTTGCTACTGTATCATCACTTGTGTTATTTGCATGCAAAGGAGCATGCTGCATCCACCCAGCGGAAAGAGCAGTGAGTATGTAGAGGACATAGCATACATCCTTACAGTGATAGATCACGTTAGAGTGCTGCAGTCATTTCAATAAGACAAGTTGTCCTAGTATGAGAAAGTACTACCTCCATAGATGGAGGCTAGTGCCTCATCCCCTCCTAGTTGTACCCTGTCCTCATTGGCTGAATGAAAAGTGTTGCTGTCGTGGAGTGGAGTGCAGTGCAGTTGTGGAGCAGGTGGGCAACAGCTGGAGTTGAGTTGGATGAGTTGTACTTGGCCTGACACAACAGTGTTCCATTCTGAAATAGCACTGTGTGCATATACAGGACACACTGGAACTGGCGTGCTTAGTCATTTTTTCTTTCCTTAAAATGACGATGGCTGATGAGCTGCATCTGGTCATACCAAAGATTGGAAAATGCACCTATTATTTGACATTTGGTACAGCAGCAGAACTGAATAATCCTCGGGGTGGTTTCACTGTGTTATTAATCTACTGGAATATTCCAAATGTATCGGAGCAACACAGACACACATGTGAGGACATAATGAGGCATAGACCGTTAGACGGTCAGGGAGATGCAGAAGACACAGAGAAATAAAGTGATCTGACTTCCAGGCTATGAAAACAAATCCATTCCCTCCCACCACCCCTATGGCTTACTGGTTATCTGATAGACTTTTACAGTGCAGGTTAACAAGAGGCTTTGTTACATTTGGAAGCTCTGCAGCTGCCTGCTATTTTGTACGTCCTCTGAGACTGGTCCATAATCTCCACAGCCTCCAACTCTGGTGTATCTCTCTCTAAAGATTAATAATCTACATGTATATAGTGCAAGACAGCCAGGCATCTTTTAACATTAATATCCAAGCAGTATGTGATTTGAATGGGGCTTGTATGGCCTAAAACACTGAAAACCCATCTAACTTGGTTCAGCATGAGCAAACATGCAATACACCAGAGGAATTCTGCATTAGTAATGGAACATATCAGCAAGGTGCTGATAGCAGCATTTTAATCTTTTATTTCTCTGTGGTCAGGCGACAGAATAAACAGCTTGGCAATAAATGCTATACTTTTGCAGGAAAGAAAATGGAAGCAACTGTTTCTTTTAATAAAGGCATTGGCATAGAAAAAACTCAGGGTCAGTCCTCTGACACAACAAAGGAGGACAGCACCATGTAAAGACTTACAAAAATGTTAATATTGCATTTCAAAGTGGGACGCGTATTGTTGGCATTCATTGCATTGGGAGAGGGGAGAGAGAGAAAGATAACTGTAGAGAGTGTACGTTTGTTCCATTTCAATTACAATGATTGCATTAGTGTTTTTGTTAAGTGTGTGTATGCATTTGTGTGTGTGTGTCTGTGTTTTCCTCACCTGCCCTGTTGCAGGTGTATGCCGGCTACTAGCCTCATTGTTGTACGGACTAGAGTCACACATGGATGAAAGTGAGAACAGCCACTTCCTGCAGGATACACTTATGGGCAACACACTCCATCTGCTTATCAGGGTGAGGCTCACGGTCTAGCCACTGCTCTATACACACACACATACTGCATACTCATAGATATGTTCATACATACTGGCATACACACACTAAATATGAAGAAAAAAAAGAAAATATTGAAAATTGAAAGATGTGCTGACTCACCCTCTCTGTTCATACACATGCAGGTATGCATTCAGACATTAATGGCTGGTTTATATGTGTCTATTTAATTTAACTGATGTATTTTATCTGTTTGGGCCTTCTATTTAGACATAAACAGAAATCTAGCCTCCTCAAACACCCACCAAAGTGAAGATGTGGTAAAATTCTGGATTCTAAGTATACATGTAAATGTGTTTATAAAAGGAACAGATTAAAATAAAAAGATATTTTTTAAACATAATAAAAAAATGTACATAATCTAGAGTAGCAGACCCTAAGACACAAAATCTCCCTTCCTCTTTCCCGCTTTATTTTGACTTGCACTTCTCCCTCACGCTTTTCTTTCAAACATGGAAATTCTATTTTCTATTGTTCCACAATATCCGCAGTATTTCTTTGTAGACAATTGGTAATAACCTGATGGACACCCTCTGTGGACTGATGACATTCCTGAGTGACAGTAAAGTGTTTGGAAGGCAGACTTGCAGAAATACTGTCAGTAGCATCATCTGCTGGCCGCTGAGCATGATGGCTCAAACAAATGTTGTCTGGTGCTTAGCTGCCTTTTGCTCTGCAGTGCAATGGAAGGAGAGAGTGGGAAGGAAAAAAAAAAATGAAAACAAACAGGGAGTTGGAGTTGAAGGCCCAATGTGCCTGTATGCTCCTCGGTGATGAGCTGAGTATCTTATGTTAGTTACTTATGTTTAGAGCGGTGTGTAATACAGGGATGCTCATGGGATAGGTGCTGAGTCTTTAGGGCTTCCTTGAAGAGAGCACCTGCTCCAAGAAACAAAAAATTCAATTCAATTCAATTTCATTTATATAGCGCATTTTTACAAAAGGCATGTCACAAAGCGCTTAACACAAGAGGCCCAGTGAGAAACAGGGGCAAGGAAAAACTCCCTAGAAGCGTTTTTTGTTTTTACTTGTTATGGCAAAAAAAAAAATAACACAACTATAACTAGATTGCATTTCCTTGGCAGAAATTGCGGGGTGGTCTTGCCAGCACGACACCCATTGTTTTGTGTCTGTGCGTGTGTGAACTTATCTGATGTTAATTAGATTATATGCTATTAATGCTAACAAAGCTAATCATGCTAACAGTGGTACTCAGAGGACTTGCTGATGTTAATTACCATATAGGCTAAAAGTGCGAATAATGCTAATGATGCTAGTAGCTGATGTTAACACATTGAGTGCCACACTGTTTTTGGAATTTATGTCCCAGAGTGCCAGCTATTTAGATAATTTTTTACTATTTTTGTAGAGCCATAGCGAATTTCATGTTATAGTTATAGGCACATACCATGGCTCATTTGTAAGGTGATACTGTAAACTCTCAGTGGGTGAAAACTGTTTGTTTCTACGTGTCTCCATTCCTAAGAAATCCCAAGTTAAATGGTGTATGGTTTTCATCAAAATCCCTGTTTTGTGTGGCGTATTTTAAAAAACGGTGCTGTTTGGGGCTTGATGGGAGGCTAATAGTAGGCTAGGTAGGCTAATACTTAAACGAACACTCATCCAAACCACGGCCAGCTGATCGCATTAACTCAAATTTAACTCACATTAACTCACATCCCATCTTGTTGGCAAATGATTTGTTGTTGTTTGTTGTGTTTAAGTTCAGATTCACCCTATTGTTGGCGTTTGTTTGAATGGGCCATAGCATTTTGTGAGAGCTTACAAATCTAACCAGGCCGAGGCATCGTGATAATGCCACCTTGTGACGAACCCACAATGTGACGGGATGACCTGGTGTTGATCAGGCTTGGCCCTAGGACGATTAGTGAGTCAAACATCAGGTCGGAACTAGATTGCATTTTTTTTTTTGGCAGAAACCGCGGGGTGGACTTGCCACAGCGTCACCCATGTCACCCGTTGCTAACAATGCTTATCAGCCTAAAATCTGGATTCAGTGGATTTAACTGATATTTATTAGTATACATCCTAACTATGCTAAGATACTAGTTATAATAACAATACTAATGATCACTACCAAAAAATGCAACAAGTAACAAGAACAAAAATACAGTGAACATTGTAACATTATGACAGTCTAGTTTTGTCGTTATAGTGAAAACACATAAGACGTTAAACTAATTTTATTCAGCGATCTCAATTTAGCTTGTTTGCTAGTGCTACATTTCCGAAGCTAACTGACAACTGGTATTACCTTCAGAATTTAGCACAAACTGTTCATGAAACAGTTTATATCCCGGATCCAGCCTGGATTTTTAGTCACACACTCTGTGTCAAAAATTGAATCTACATCACTGAAAGCGATTTTTGGAATATATATTAAGGAAGTTCATAATTTGCATTTATGGCCATTGTTTATCACCGGATGCCCCTGAAAAACAAAATGGCGGAGTGAAAAAGGCTAATAGTGTATTATGGCAATGAGGACTTCTCATTTGAAACTGTTAAAACGGGTCAAAACAGGTGGAGGCAGAGGAAACAATAGAAGAAGAATCTTTAGTCTTCAGAGAGTCAGATTGTAGGCTTTATGGGGAGTGTCATTTAATAGAAACACTGTCTGAAGATTATCTGCAGTGCATTGTAGCAGTGCGACTGGCCAAGGACAAAAAGCAGGAAAATATATACACCCATAATGCGACCCATATATAATGTGGTATGGCGCAGCAACAACGCAATGCGGAAACAATGCAGCCACTATACACAGCAACCTCATTTTAACACTTTTATTGAAAAATGCAATGTGCATTATGTGCATATTTTAGGCAATAAACAAACTGCAGTACACATGAACTTGTCACCAGTATACTGACATTGTTATTATGCAGCACGTATAATAATGTGCCATGCAGCCAAGATAAACTTGAACTATTATTATAGTCTTTCATCATCAGTGCTGATATTATTATGTTGTCTTCAGTAAAACACCTCAAATGTAGTACGTTTGTCAAGTTGCTGGCATCAAAGATTCTAGCGCTGTCCACTAGAAGGCAGTATATGAGGCTGTTACTATGGTTACATGAACATCAAATTCGGCAGCTCAGTGTTCGAAAGGCCTGTAAGATCAGTATTCTGGTTAAAACGGTTTTAAAAAGATCCTGAATAAAAGCCTACATGTGTGGAAGAGTATTGGAAGTGCATACCGGAATATTCCTAAACACATATGTTGTTATATTCCTGTTAGATCGACGTCGCTTACAAAGTTGGTGGAGTAAAGGTTAATGAGCAGAATACAGTACAACTAAAGACGGGACGCACGATCACGCAGTTCACATTCCAATAGAAATACGTCACCTACAGAATCACAGATGAGCAAGAATAGCCTTGCTAATGAGCTCGAGATTAACAAATAAAAA
Source organism: Limnothrissa miodon (assembly GCA_017657215.1). Taxonomy (NCBI): domain Eukaryota; kingdom Metazoa; phylum Chordata; class Actinopteri; order Clupeiformes; family Clupeidae; genus Limnothrissa; species Limnothrissa miodon. Next base: position 441,332 of record JAGFZM010000117.1, on the reverse strand, counting down.
AAAACGGGATGAGTTTACAAGCAAACGCATTGGCAAAAATTATACCCATAACAGATTTGAATATTAGGCTTTTTTAATATTCGAATTATATTAGAATACTGACATGCAGTGTCAAAGCTCTAGTTCAGGCAGGTTTGGCATCATTAACATTAACCAACAAAGAAAACGCAGCCAACGTTAGCAGAAACTAGAGCTAGAAGATAATTTGATATTAGGCTAAATTATGGATATGATATGAAAGTCATTTAGCTGGACTGTACTGGACTGGACTGAGCAGAGAGAGGCAGCTCTGTTCTTCTGAAGGATGGGCTCGCAAAACTCCAACCAAACTAGCCATAGCGTTGTAATTGATGCAACAATAAAAAAATGTATCCTAATGCAAAAGCAGATTCTGCCTACCGGCTCAATAAGAAATAAAGGCCTGCGTAAAATTAATAAGGCCTGGGCTTTGGGTATTCTAAGTAAATAAAAGCCCGGTCCGTAATTACAGGACATACGGTAGGCAAGCTATTTCTGAGATTCACTCACTTCAATCTTGGAGTGAAAAACTATGAGATAATAGACATGCTAAGAAATACATGGAAAAATATTAGCATAGGCCTACCTGAACTGAAGACACTGTAGCCTACTTGATACAAGAGTAGGGTTGATAAGACCGCTTCATCCGTTCCAACAAATTCTAACGCGGTTGCATTTTATATTAGTTGACTCAGGTCACATAAAGGTTAGGCTACTCTTGCGTTATGCATTTTGGGCGGGTTGTTTTTATTATTGGTGTAGCTTATAATCGATTATGCGCACGCTTGGCTCATTGGAATAGCCTATGAGTAATGTGGCCATGCCATGCTATTAATCTCGATTGGCTGTAACTCTGTTACCAAATGTTTAACAACAATAACGTTGTTCAGTGACGTCTTCTGCTCACTTGACTTCAGGACTGTTGAACATAGACACAGTCCCAGTGGTAGAACTCAAGAGTTGTTGATAATTGTCAGTTTCACAAATACTCACACACCAGTGACAGAGGCTACTATGGACAGCACCAGCCAGGAGAAATATAGGATTTAGTGTCTTCCTTGACAACACTTTGAGGGGACCAGGTAGAGCAGGGATCAACCCTGCAACCTTCTAATTACAAGTCAAAAGACTAAACTGTCCCCTTTAAAATCTTTACTGCAGTAAAGAATGTTGTACATAAACACAAAGTTGCGTAAGACAAGTCTGAGTACCGATTCCCACAGTTAGGGTTAGGGGTTGTACTGAGTTAGGGGGTGTTAAGCTGGATTTATACTTCTGCGTTGTGTCGTCGAAAACCTTCGCCGACACCAGTCAGACCTTCGCCGACACTACGCATACACCTTTCGTGCGCATGAAAGAAATCCTGACTACGCGTCAAAGTGTCGCAGACATGGTATGCAGACAACGCAGATGTAATGGATTGTGATTGGTCCGCTTTACATGAATTCCAGTTCTCCGCCTTTCCAGTGCGTTGTGTGTACAAGACCGGCAGTTTTGAACTTACATAAATATATATAACTACCCATTCACCTGACAAAGACAGTTGACCATAGAAAGTAATGACCTGATAACTATGCTTATTAACCAGACAAAGCTTCCCATCAACGCATCCGACACAGTTTGGGAAGTTCCACAGTCTCCAGAAATCTCTGGCTATCGTTTCCCACTGGTTAGTTGACAGACAGGGCAAAAACTCGGGCTGCTGTGTTGTCCACAACACTTTGCAAACCTCTGACACAATAGATGACACTGTGGATGAGGCCAGCTTGTAGCTTGCCGCTAGCTACAGCCTGTTGATTTGCACCAGAAGCCAATACTCGCAACGCAACGACCGGAAAACACACACGCAAAGGACCCTTTCTAATCTCAATAACCCCCTAGCGTTGTAGTAGTGAACTACCACGCGTAGCAATTACGCAGAGGTATAAATCGACCACAGAAGTATAAATCAAAAACGTTGGCGAAGGTGTCTGCGACGACGCGACGCAGAAGTATAAATCCAGCTTTAGGCGGACTACACTTTGCTATATTATGTCAGTCGTGGTGGTGGAGGAGTAGGCGGACCAAGGAGTTTAAAGTATTATAGTTCAAAAAATACACTGCACAGACCACACAAGTGGTAGCTACACAATGCATTTTCAATGAAGTTTCTACTGTAGGTTAAGTGGTTCAGGCTGCATTAAGTCCAGAAAATCTCACAAGCTCCATCTATAACAGACGTACTCAACTGGCGGACTCCGGTTCGGATCCGGACCCATGCACAATGACATCCGGACCGAGACAAAAATCTATCTCTATGGTCTTTGTGTTTATGGTTTATGTCCGTTTTGAGCTGTCAGAAACGGTTAATTTAATTCACAGAAAAAAATAAATCGCTCATTTTTTTCGAACTGCAGAGCATTATCCCATCTTCAGAGTTGGAGATTGAATTTACGAATGCACCCATCAGTGTTTGTATATTATCACTATGACAACTGTAGCGGCGACCTCCAGGTTTTCCCTCACACAGCGATTTGCAAACAGTTTCTTTAGCAAACAAAAATAATGGCGCACTCAAAACATGGCAAAAAGCGAAAGGTGGATTCTGAAAATTGTGAATTCAAGACTGAGTGGACAGACAGAATCCACAAAACTCGGACCGGTAAAATAAGACAGACGCAAGCATCATACCAAGCAACATCATACCAAGCCACACAACATGAGCGTGCAACTGAAACCTTCACTTCAAGTGGCATGGGTTTTAGGCAAGCACAAAGAACCGTTCTCTGATGTAGAAATTGTGAAGAAGTGTATGAATGAAGTAGGCCTAGCAATTGCTATGTTTGAAGGAACTCAAAAAGATAACATCTTAAAAAAAACATTACTCTCTGATTCCACTGCAGCAAGACAAACTGAATTCCTCTAATTTATTGGACCAAATGAAATCTTTTAAAACGGCTAAATGCATTTCATTGCCTTTGGATGAATCTACAGACAACACTGAAAGCCTACTAATTTTTCACATACTTTTTGCATAGTTGAAATATTCCTTTTGGGGTTACTGCATTTTTTGTTTGGTTCAAAATATTTAAACCATCACTGTTCCGGACCCTGGAAAAATTGGAAATTTTATGAGTGGACCTTTCAAGTTTCTAGTTGAGTACCCCTGATCTATAATAACTAAATTAAGTAATTCCGGGGAATTCATTTTGCATGGAAATGCAGTTGCTTAAAGTTGAGGAGACAGTTGCATTTATGTACTGGTATCTAGCTTGTAAGTAGTATAAGTAGGATAACTATGGTAACTAGAGTGTAGACACAGTTGAAGTGGCTAAATAGTCAAATTGAGTTTGCCCTTCTGGCAGGACTTCCTGCCTGTGCCGTCAAGCCACTTCAGATGATCCAAAATGCTGTGGCGCGTCTCATCTTCAATCAGCCAAAGAGGACGCATGTCACCCCTC
>JAGFZM010000117.1:402370-437864 GCA_017657215.1 Limnothrissa miodon | reverse complement strand
CACCCAACACACCAGAGCAGGACAACTGAAATATGGAAAGAATTATTTTTATTAAACCAGAGAGTCTGTTTCTTTTCTTTTGTTTGTTTGTTTGTTAAAAAGTCATTGCAAAGTCAGTCCAGACACTCAGGGCATTATGGCCCTCAATCCAGTCCACGTTGGAAGAAGGGGTAAACAGCAGACCAACAGTCACTGGGAAGAGGGAGTGGGGAGGGGTGATTTGGAGCTTGCTGAGCGCACACACACTGGACAGTTAAGGGGGGGGAAGCCAATGATGCGGCCGCCAGAACCGCAGTCCTTGCTTCAGCCCAGGGTCCCGGTCTCACTGGTGAGGGGAGAAAGAGAGAAAGGCCTGATGGTGGCACACAGGGGTTAAATTGGGCCGGGGCTATCCGGGGCTGAGCCCCGGCACATAAGCTCATGCTGCATTATGACATCAAAAGCAACAAACCTTTTTTTCCACGCTTTTCAGTTAAGAGTAATTAATTAGGCTAAACTATCGTTCTAACAATTAGTAAAACAATTAGTTTTGTGTAGACTAATAGACCGCCTGGTGTTCCTGATAAAAGGACAACCTATCAAAGCTTAGAAAAGTTGCAATCAAAGATTCTAGAACACAAACGTTACATGGCTGCTTTACTTTTCCAGTCGGCTACTTTTTTGTCAGCGAGTCAAGAGACGTTAGTTGAGGCTGTCAAACAGAGCACCGCACGCTGGTACACTATATACGAGAGGTTGACACAGCGAGATAGAATCAGACAGACAAGGTATGTGCGAAGAGGTGCTTAAATGCAAAGAGTGCTTAAATGAGTAGCTGTCAGTTGAATTCCATTGTGCATTTGGCCAGTTCAGTTTCCATACACGAGCCAGCTAGCATACCTCAGGTAGCTACGAATGAAATGCTAACATAATGACATGAAGTTGACATAAGCTTAATGTCACCTTAAGTTGGGCTACCTCTGGCAAACAGTTTAAAAATAAAATCAACTTTTTTGACAACAGATCATGCAAGCCTTGAAAGTTTCTCACAAAGGGTGAATATTTAGGCTACACTAACACATTGAGCATTTCCCCTCTGCATGTGTTTCACATGCTATTTTTTCATTTTAAGTTCTACAGTACAGGTATTTGTGACAAGATTTAAAATGTTCTGACAACCATAATATCCCAATAGCAATTTGATTTGGTGCTATAATGGTTGTGACTCGTGTATCTTGTGTGGTAAAGGTATGACAGGTCTGTGATGTTTATTATATTTCATGTCAAGCATATGCCAGTACCAATTCCGACTCCAATCTTTACTTTCCCAGTGAATTCTGAGTGAGTTAACAGTACACAAAATATAGTGTAGTAAAGTGTGTGTGTATTCTGTGCAGTCAAAAAAATATATATATATTGTTCGCTCCGACCCCAGACCAGAGCCCCCTCACATAGCAAATCCCAATTTAACCCCTGGTGGCACACACACGTTGTACTGTCCGAGAGACGGCACCGGAACTCCCATCCCCCACGCTCCCAAACCTTTTGTGTCCTCTCCTTGTGTCATTCCAAAAAAAACCGCCTGTCTAATTATCTCCCAAGTTAACTGTGTGTGGGAGCCCCCCGTGTATCTATCGTGACTGTGTACAGGTACACGTCCTACATTGCACTCACACATGCACATGGGCGTAATATTGCGTATGGACGATATGGACGTGTCCATACCAATATCTGGATACGTTTAAAATGTCCACACCAATTTCGAATGGTAAATTGCACGGCATTCGGGAAACAAAGTGTTAATTCCCCCCAAAGGGATTTGTAGCTAAGCGGTGATAGCGGGATAACAGCTGACGGATCAGAGTTGCTTCTACGAGAGTCCGTTTACGGGGAGCCGGTCCACTCTCTATTAACTTGCCTGCAATCTGTTGAAATTCTGCTAGTTTTGCTGTTGAGCAAGTGAATTGATTGAATTGGTCCATAGAGCTAAGCGGCTAAAACCCTTTGTTGTCACAGTTGACAACTTAATTTCTTAATGTACGTTGTGGTGGTAGAAGCTACCTGAGCAGAAATTAAATGAAAAGTCACTCATGTCCTTTCTGCTTTTCATAGGATGGGCCGCTTTCCGCGTAACATGCTAGCATTTAGCTAATTCACTTGCTCAGGAGTGCCCTCACGTTGCAGTACCACCCGGAAGGATTCTGAGAGTGATCGTTCTCCCCATATTGAAAATTCTCTGCTTCTACTGTCTATGGAGTTATCATGTCTGACTCGGGCAGGAAAAGGAAGCTGACGGACATAGGAGGTTATTTCACCAAGTCAACGGTAGATTACTCGCACAAAATAGTCTTGTAAAAACCTGTTCAGTCCCGTCCCCACACAGTGAAATTTCACTTCATACACCAGAGGAGGCGGATGTCCGTTTGGCTTCCAACATTTTCACAACAACACAAGTTTTTTGCTTAATTTAAACGGCCTAAGTGGCTATACATATAGTGGCCACGGATTGATGTAGAAATGCACCACGAACTGATTCAACACATGTAATAATAAAGCATCTCACTGTGGTAATGTTTGAGTCACCAGAAAATTCTCAAACTTGCCCCATTTGAATCAAATGGGAATTGCCATCATTCACCCCCAAATTGGTTAAAATCCAGGAAATTGCATCTAAGAAATACAACATTTATTGGGGGGGTACCCCCAGACCCCCCAGGTGATTAACTTAGCCTAGGCTACGTGCATAGGAGGTGTCCCTCAACCCTAAGTGGTAGTGGAGGGCCAATTAATGTCCCCACCAATGTCAACACCACTGTTACGCCCTTGCACACGCACATACGCATTCCACGCATTGGACACACCCACCAACAAATATCTTGATCGCAGACGGCAAACATCTGACCCCACAACCGTTTCATGTACCAAAACACCAATTCAAAAGCAAAGTCTAAATAATGTCTAACTAAGTTCTATCAGCCTGTGTGAAGTCCGTGTAGAGTCTTCCAAGTGTATCTGGAATCTGCCTTTACTGTATATACTGTTTCAGTAGGTCAAATGATTTCACAATACTGTTTCAGTAGTTCAAATGATTTCACAATACTGTTTCAGTTGGTAAAATGATTTCACAATGCTGTTTCAGTAGTTCAAATTATTTCACAATACTGTTTCAGTAGGTCAAATGATTCATAATGTGTTTGTCATAACATGTTTCGTAAGAGCTTGACACTGATGAACCTTAATGAACTCAATGAACTCAATATAGTTTGTACTAGTCTAGTGTATGATATCAGTGAGGTCTCTGACCTAATTTAACCTCTGGTGTGTGTGGGCCAGAGACAAGAAGATAGGCCAACATCCAAGCCACATAAATGTGTGTTGGCCATGCTGCATCTACAGTTTACATGAATATAAAACTATTGCCAAATAAATTCCAATCTAAAGTCTGCAAAACGCTCATTACACAATATTTTATTTATTTATTAGTTACTTTAAAACTTTTAAAAAGGCACTTAAACAATTTAATCTTTTTACGTCTTTGTTATATGAACTTGCTCAACATTCTGAATTATCTGTTCAATATTTTCTTATCAATAATCTTCTTATCATTCTTTTCAGTATTTTGATTATTAGGCAACTAAGTATTAAATTTAACTATCTAAACTATTCAACTAGTCAACTATCCTACTATTAACTCTATAAACTATTTAACCTAGAAATTCCACAACATAAAGTAAATTACACTGTGCATTTCCATGAAAATGTAATTCCCTGAAATTACATTCTCTAGTTAACCTTACTCTTTCCTTCATTTTAGTAGATTATTTGGTTTCAGTATTAGAATGTAACTTTTTTATGGCAGAACTTACACCTGTTTAACTAATAATATAAAGAAGCCTAGCAATTGCTTTGATAATACTCGATAGTGTAGACTTTAGAGCAAGTACATTGATGCCTTACGGGCATTTTGTTTTTTATTGTTTGCACATGCTAGATCAATAATGTTTTATAATTTTACTTTTGTATACCTGATAAATTCCACCACCTCACTGTTACAGATATGGGACACAACCTTTCATATCTGACGGTGGAAAAATACAATCAAATACATTAGATTATCAAACAGTTGGATCTTCCAAAAAAGTATTACTGAGGGTGAATGAAATGGGCTGAATTTTTCTGGATGGGACTTTATATGAGGTGCAAGACTTGGCAGATGGCTGTGCATTAAGCAAGCGACACCAAGTGCTTTATGAGCACAGAGATGCAGACTGTGTGGGAAGACCTAGATGAGGGCAGAGAGAACACAAGCATTACTGTTCAAATGTATAGGTCTTGAATAGTAATGTGAAAAAAAACTATGACATCAACAAGTCCAACTGTTATAAAATCCATTTTTTATTAGGGGCTTTCACTGATGCTAGGGTCATATTTAGTGTGCACTAATGCAACGCCGGATTTTCTTTCCCCTGCGTTCCCCCCATGTTGAGTGGCAGACAGATATACATACACACAGACAGTGGACCGCTGGCCAGCAAGCCTGGACAGCAAGCTTCCTCAAGCAGCTCCTCTGTTATTCTTATGACTGATTTAGCTGCTGGGACGTGCTCTGCTTGTCCAATCAGGCATCCTCGGCCCAGTGCCATGATGTATTACTCAGACAATTCAGAGAGATCCTTGTTAACAGACACCATTGTGTCTGGGCCTTTACTCGGTTTCTGAGTTTACCCATCTGTGGCAGCCCACTTCCCCTTCATCCATTCTTTCTCCACTGCCCCAACATCTATGTTGCCACCTTCACCACCTACCACCAAGCAACTGATATGAGTTTTGCCCACCCCTCTCTTTTTTCAATCTCCATCTCACTGCATTTTCACATCTTCATCTTTTTTTCTCTCTCTCTCACTCACACACACACACATTCCTCCTCTGTCTTTGTCCCCTTCCCCTCTTTGTACACTTGCAGGTATATGAAAGGCTGCTGCGCTTTAGAGCTCAGAGACCCAAGCCCATCCAGTACAGTGCAGAATGTCTGGCAGGCAAGGTAAGTGTCCCTCTGGGACTTCCCCTCCACAGCCACTGCCTCTCCCATGCATGCTGGAAACTGGAGGCTGTGGGACGTAGACGGGCAGGGGCCGAGTGTATGGGTGGGGGGTTGGTGGTGGGAAGAGTATGCCGGGCAGTGGAAGAGGAGTTGGCTGGAGTCTGAAGTTTCACTGCTCAGCTCTGCTCTCCCTCTCCGTCCCCTGCCAGGGATTAGCAGCTAGGTCCCAGGGCAGGATAATCTATACTCACATGCGCACATACACACACACACACGCACATATCCTATGACATGAAAATGTGGTCATGCACCAAATGCTGATGACAGTCTCATCTCCCTTCCTCTCCCTATGGTTGGAGATCTTGAGTTTGCTGGGGTACTGGAGCATAACTAGAACTGCACCACAAAAGTCCAAATCCATGCTGCTCAGCTCTGAGGCCTGTTCTGAGTATATAGTTCTAAAATGACAGGTCAATATAATCTGTCCCTGGTGCGTAGAACTCGTACAAAGCAGAATTGTCTGCTGGTTGAATGTGAGTCCTGAAAAGTCAACAGCAGGTTCTTGCTTTGCTCAGCATCAGTTTAGTGATTGCACTCTTCCTGTCTACACACTGCTCTGTTTTTTTCTTTTGTTCTTTCTTTCTTCTTTTATTTTCTGTCTTTTAAAGAGAGGAAGGCCATTCAAGGATTCAAGGAATGTATTGTGACATTGTAGTGAAATTATGGATGTTGTCTGTCTATTGTGCATAAAAAAGAGAGAGCGTGTAGAATGATGCGGGGGGGGGGTTGAGATTTGACTTCTCTGCTAGACTCTACATGAAGTGAATAATATGAAAAGTGAGTAATGTTATGCCGCCTGGGGAACTGGGGTCAGGGTGCAATCACGCAAAATCAATTAACCAAATGTGAGATTTATTAAAGGACAAAGTACACACAACAAGGATTTAAGACAGGGGTGTCAAACATACGGCCCGCAGACCAAATCCGGCCCGCAATAGGGTTTAATCCGTCTATCAATATCAGGTGGCTTGTTATCAGAAATTAAAGGACTAAGAAAGAACAATATAAAAACTATCAAAAATAATGGCAATAAAGAGTGAATACATTTAACTAGGCAAACAAATACAAAATATATTACATAGAACATAAAAACAAACAAAAACATGATGGCAGACGAAGCAGCGTGACTTGCCAGCGTCTCCGTAACCTAGCAACCTCAAGTATCGCAAGGACACCTAACCTGGAACTACGTTAAGCCGTTACGTTAAGTTGTCTACTTTGAACAGTACATAATTTGGCACCCTTGTTTCCCCAAAATGTCTTTGTCAAAGAAAAAGAAAGTCGACACCAATATTGACGCACTTGTGAAAGCTAAAAGATGCCAGGTTTCATGAGTAAAATACATTTAAATTCAATTCAATTATATAGTGCATTTTTACAAAAGGCATGTCACAAAGCGCTTAAAGGTCTCCTTCCAAAATAAACCGTTTAAGACTTGATGTTTTTACATTACCATAGGTCAGCCCAAGTTGTACTTCTATGCTCAACTTCAAAATGCTCTCCTACTCCTGTAGTCTGTATTCGCCTGTGAAAGAAAACTGCCGGGAAAAACGAGCGAATCGGAAAAGCCGTACAAATGTACGTCAATTTGAACATTAGCTATGCAGTTAACCCGCCCTCAAGAAACGTTAGGCTGCCTGTAGACAGACCCACTAGATGGAGCGTCACAGTGTTGTTAGCCAATCAGAGGCGATACATTTGCATATCATTAATATTCATAAGAATCCTCTCGAGCTATCCCTGCTCTCCTTTTCACCTAACTAAAATAGCTTGAAACATTCTACACCGTTCGTTCGCCGTGTAATGACTTATGTTAGCATCTTAAACAGTATGAAACGGATTCATTAAAAAATTAATGAAAAAAGCTGCTTAGTGAGCCTTTAATGCTGTATTTTATATGAACTGCTCATGCCGGTGTATTGTATTTGTGTATTGTGCATTTTCCTCCTCCTCATAATCTTCATCCAGATTAGTATGGATTTCATCAGTCAAGTCATCTTCATCCATTTCCTCCTCCACCAAGACATCACCAGGGCTTTGGGGATAACATCACCCTCAAACCATAGCGGTTCTACCTTGCCTGTTTTTGTGTTTATGTGAAATCCATGGTCGAGAGGGGATGGGATCTTTGGATAGTCCTGATGAGCCCTCTTCCAGATGCACACTTGAAAAACAGAAAAGTGGGTAACTCTTGGGAAATCAATGAACAGATTCTCAGTGGTGTTGAAGAGTTCACATGTCGCCTCTATGGATTCAGTTATCGAATCAAGAAGGCAGATGAAGCAAGAGAGATTAAAGTCAAAAAGATATGTGGCTCAAGCCTTGAGCTTTTTCAGGGTCTCTCCGTTGACCTCTTGACCTTCCCGCCTTGCAATAGGGTCCTCTTACAGCTCATGAAACGAGTAAACTTTCAAGTATGCATGCCTTAATGACTACCGCCCAGTGGCATTGACATCTGCAGTGATGAAATATTTTGAGAGGCTTGTAAAAAACATCATCTACTTATCACTCCCAAGTTCATTTGATCCCCTCCAATTCGCCTACAAAGCTAACAGGTCAAGAGAGGATGCCATCTCAAACCCTTTGCACACCACCTTAACCCACCTGGAGGAGGGACAGGAAAATTATGTGGGGATACTGTTCATTGACTTTAATTCAGCATTGTGCCTTTAACCTTAGTCACAAAGATGAAGGCCCTGGTACTGAATGCCACACTATGTCACTAGATACTTATATTCTCACCAACCATTCACAAGTGGTTAGAGTGGCTGGTCTGACATCTGAAGCACTAACCATCAGCACTGGTGCACCCCAAGGTTGCGTTTTGAGCCCCTTACAATATCTATGACTGCAGAGCAAATAGTAGTCAAACTTTAGTCAAGTTTGCAGATGACACAGTGGTCATAGGACTTAGCAATAATAATGAACAGGCCTACTTGGATCAGGTTGAGGAGGTGGATCAGTAGTGTCTGTCTAACAGCTTGACACTGAATGTCAGTAAAACCAAGGAAATGATAGTGGATTATAAGAGGCTGCAGGGTTGTAGTTACACCCCCCTTAAGATCAGTGGGCAAACTATAGAAGGAGTTCCCCATTTTAAATACCATGGTGTTCACATTACTAAAGACCTAACATGGACTGTTAAAGGAATTGGCCACCCCAAAACGAAATTTGGTTTCTTACCAAATTCCCCTGAGTTGGATAAGTGAGCAAAGGTGTTTTTCAGTCAGCACTGTGGTTGTCCGTATCCAGAAGCGCAGCGTTAGCTTAGCTTACTGTAGCACTTGGGTCAAATAATTGTATTAATTATTATAGTATAATAATTGTATAGTTTCAAAAGATAATAATAATAATAATAATGAACTGGACCAGTGGTTAGAAGATCGTCATAAGATCGTCTACTAGAGGTAGGTTGTGTAAAATAAATAGACTAGACAAGGAATTAAAGTCTAGGAGGTTTAATAAATAGGGAATAAGAAAATATATTAGATGTTAATAAGTAAATAATAAAAATAATATATATATAAACAAAATACAAAAATGAAATTTACAGTTTCAATATCATTGATCCACCTGGGTGCACCCTTGTCTAAATTCTAATCTAATCAATCGATTAAATCAATCAATCAGCTTTTTACAGGAATTATTAATTACAATATTCAAAATGTAATTTTACTGGAATCACTAAATACAATATTCAGAATATCAGTTCACCAGTGTTGAGAATGTGTAGTGTTAATAGATCTATCAAAATTATCAAAAGAAAAGTTCGGTCAATTACAAAGAGTCAATTGCAAAGAGACAGCTGTGTCAGTCGTCCTAGCCACAGCGGTGTGCCGGAAGACAATGAAGCTCTGAATTCTGGGAGGCTCGCCATCAATTTCTTTCCGTGATCTTAAAAACCTAACCAAGTTTGACGTTTTTTGGCTTGGGTATTGACGGTTATCTGGTTCAACGCTGCCAGAGCCCGTTTACGGAGAGCCGGTCCACTCTCTATTAACTTGCCTGCAATCTGTTGAAATTCAGCTAGTTTTGCTGTTGAGGAAGTGAAAATTAATTGTGGTCTAGGGAGCTAAGCGGCTAAAACTCGTTGTTGTCACAGTTGACAACTTAATTTCTTAATGTATGTTGTGGTAGTAGCTACCTGAGTATAGATTTTCCACTAGAAATGAAATAAAAAGTCCTTTCTGCTTTTCATAGGATGGGCCGCTTTCCGTGTAACATGCTAACATTTAGCTAATTCACTTGCTCGGGAGCGCCCTGTCGTTGCAGTAGAGAGTGATCATTCTCCCCATGTTGAAAATGCTCTGACGCTACGCTAGTTATCTTCTTAGTTTCCTTCTGTCAATTCACTTCCTTCCCATTTCACTTGATCAGGTTTTAGTTTCTGTCTTCTCCTTTTCAGTTTATTGGCAAGTAACTGAGCAAGAGTTCTGCTTTCTTCAATTAATAAATCCTTATTTCATTTCATTTTTCCATTCCATGTTTGAGATGACTGATCCGTTTCTCTAAAGGTTTTGCTTACAGTGGGTTGCCATGGAGACACATAACAAGCTGTCCTATTAGCCGGCTGGTTTATGGGGGTTAACCCTTTGTTCACCGTGCTACATTAACATAGAGTGCTGTAATTTGGAGTTGCCACTTAGCCAGTCGTTCTCAAAATAGTCATAAATGAACTCGAGATTTTTCCTAATTTCGTTGTTTCACCTGTACATTCAAACCAAGTACAAATGCCAATGGTATTATCACGAAGGGTTTGTCTAGGAGTGACAAAGTCTTGGGACTATTAGTCAGAGATTGTAGTAATCTGGAGAGAGTAGTGCGTTCAGCTGAATGCACTATTAGAACTCATCTCCCAGCTCTGCAAGACATCTATGTCTGCTTAACGGCCCAATCACCCCTGCACACTGTCTGCTTAACGGCCCAATTCACACCTCCCCTCTCACGCTCAAAGCAACACGTACCCTCGCCAGATGTACCCCTCCCCCACAGGACACAGACACACCTCTCCCCCCTCCCTCCCCCTCAAGGTGACAATGATCATGGTAACCCCTCTCCCCCTCAGCTCCCCTGCCCCCCCATCATCACGGCAGATCAAGTCAGAGGACAGCTGAAGAAACTACATCCCAGGAAAGCAGCCGGACCCGACGGACTGTGTCCAAGACTGCTTAAAGCCTGCACTGCAGAACTGGGAGAGCCACTGGAGCACATCTTCAACTGGAGTCTCCGTCTCGGGAGAGTCCCAGCACTGTGGAAGACATCATGTCTCATTCCCGTCCCCAAGAAACCACACCCAAGTGAGCTTAATGACTTCAGGCCAGTCGCTCTCAAATCACATCTGATGAAGACCATGGAGAGACTGGTTCTGGGGATACTTAGGCCACATGTGCGCCATGCACTAGACCCATTACAGTTTGCTTATCAGGAGAAAGTGGACGTCGACGATGCCATCTCATACCTCCTACACAGGGCACACTCTCACCTGGACAAGGAGAAAAGTGCTGTGAGAATCATGTTCTTTGACTTCTCCAGTGCTTTTAACACCATCCAACCCCCTAGACTGAGTGACAAGCTCCTGCAGATGGGTGTGGATGCCCACCTGGTATCCTGGATTGCAGACTACGGAGCGGCCACAGTTAGTCGGACTGAAGGACTGCCTCTCTGATACTGTCAGCAGCAGCACCGGAGCTCCACAGGGAACAGTGCTCTCTCCAGTCCTGTTCACCCTGTACACATCTGACTTCTGCTACAACACGGAGTCATGCCACATGCAGAAGTTTTCAGACGATACTGCAATTGTGGGTTGTATCAGGAATGGGCAGGACAAGGCCAAGACCAAGGAGATGGTGGTGGACTTCAGGAGGTCCAAGCCCGCCCTGCTGCCAGTCACCATAGAGGGGGTTAATGTGGAGGTGGTGAAAACATACAGGTACCTGGACGATAAACTGGACTGGTCAGTCAACACAGAAGCACTCTATAAGAATGGGAAGAGCAGGTTGTACTTCCTGAGGAGGCTGCGGTCCTTCAACGTCTGCAGCAAGCTTCTCTGAATGTTTTACCAGTCTGTTGTTGCCAGCGTCCTCTTCTATGCTGTGGCATGCTGGGGAGGAAGCACTAAGAAGAGGGATTCTGGGCGACTGGACAGGCTGGTAAGGAAAGCTGGATCTGTTGTGGGAGCTGAACTGGAGTGCATCACTTCAGTATCAGACAAAAGGACCCTGAACAAGCTACTCAACATCCTGGGCAATGACTGTCATCCACTCCACAGCACTATCATGCAGCAGAAGAGCTTGATCAGCTGGAGACTACGCTCCCTGACATGCACAACTGACAGACTTAGGAAGTCATTTGTACCCAGGGCCATACAACTCTACAATGCTTCACTGAAAAGAAAAGGAGAGTTGGACTTCTCTGCATATTCTATCTGCACCTGAACCCTCTTATACACTTACAAGACATTTTTCTACAATACTGTGTATTGTTGACACTGCCTAGGGACCCTACTGGCTACATTAGCCCACATGCACAACCCCTCCTTACACTGTAACTTCATACTTGACCAATGAACAATAACTGTAACTTGATACTTGACCTGCATACTTGACTGATGCATGAACCCGTATATGACTTATATAGACGTATCCTTGCACTGATGCTGTAATTTTTATGATATTAGTCTATTTTTTTTATCTTATTGTCCATATACTTATACTAGAACTGTTAAATTGCTAAGTTTATATTTTATTGTCCATTTTACATATGCACATATTCATTGCTGGTCAATAGACTTTTAACCTTGCACTGCTGCACTATTGGACTCATTTGCACTACTACCTTGACACACACCCCACCACAGTACATTCATGCTCATCTCTACCCATAGTATTTGTATTCTATTGTTATTTTTAGTAATGTTGATCTAGTCATGTTGTTTTGTTGATCTGCTTCTTATCATCCTGTGTACACTGTAGTATATGTTGTGTGTGATTTTTAAGCTGCTGGGACCTTGAATTCCCCCTTGGGGATCAATAAAGTATCTATCTATCCATCTATCTATCTATCTATCTATCTATCTATTCAAAAAGAGTACATCGTAGGGCCCAAAATATTTTGAAGGACTCCTCTCATCCTAATAATGGTTTGTTAATACAACTAAAATCAGAAAGACGTCTACAAGGCTAGAACTAAGAGACTCAGAAGTTTTTATCCCTAGGCCATTCAAACTTTGAACTTTGAACGACTTTGGACATATTCACCCTCCAACACTCACATCCTAACTTTTTCGCTTAAATACTGTACACACACACACACACATAAATACAAATACACATACAATCTTTCAATCTCTCTCTTAAACACAAACACACACACAGAAACACACACACAAACACATACAACTGACTTGCAGTACCTGTACATCACCCCATTGTCCATGGACTACCTTTCAGCAAGTCTCTAAACACATGGTATTAATTTAAACTTTACAACAGCCTACTGTAGTTATCCATCCACCCACCACCACACTGCCCCCTACATCCACCCACCAACCTACCAGCTCCCTTTCTTCCAGGCACACAACATAAACAATATGCCCCTCACCCAACATACATGAGGACACTACCCCCCTATCTCCCCACCCAAAACTACATCAGCAGCTAGTCCACCCCCCCTCACACAACAGCACCCCACACACACAACACACACACACACACACTAATTCATCAGGTAACTCCTATCCCACAGTCACTCACCACACTGTCCTCCCCAACACATCATCAACAGCTGCCCCCCCCCCCACCCAAATACAACAGTAAAATGCCCCCTACTAATTCATCCGCTAGCTCCTTCCCCACATTCACTCAGGATACTTTCCTCCCCAACACTGCAGTACCAGCTGCCCCACATCCTCCTCCTCCCATGCAACAGTACACATCCATCCCATGACACTTAACATTAAGCCTACATACACAGCACACTGCTATTCCATCAAGCCTTCTCCAGTCTGCTCCCTTTACTATTACTAGTCCCCCCCCACCACATGCATACAGTATACTGCATCACCAGTAAGCCATTTTCCCACCCATTGACAGCACATCACGTCCTTTGCTGTCAACAGCGTGCCCTCACACCCACATACATACTGTACACTGGCCAATACCACTATATACATTAGAGACAGGTCCCCTATCCCTCCACATGACCTCTGGCAGTTGAGTTGAGTTGTGGTTCTGCCCAAGGTTTCTTCCTTAGTAGGGAGTTTTTCCTTGCCCCTGTTCCTCTTGGGTGCCCCTTTTAAATGAATAGGAGTAGTGCTTATGACATAACTGTTGCCTCTCTCCACACCTTTTTTACCTTCGTGCTGTCGGCCTTGTCACCCCTAAGTCTATAACTTGAAGCTTATAGGCCTGGGAAGTTTTCATGAACATTTGAGGCAGTGATATGTATAATAAAATGCTTGGAAATAATCACTTTTGACAACAAATTTTCAAGCGGAAAGACATTTTTTTCTCTTTTGGGCTATGTTGAGGGTGATATATGACAGTAAAAATCCAGCGATCCCCATTATCTTTTTCTGCTAGTTTCCCCATATGTGTCTGGATACACTATGCAGCATTTTAGGGTTATTTGACCATTTATGTGGTTGCAGTACCTTGATATTTACAATTACATAATTTTGCCAAAAGCCTTTCCGACAAAGGGTATTTTTTGGCCAAACGGTGCCAAGTTGGGGGTGGTCAGTATCAACTTGTAATGGCCCATGGTATAAGATAAAAAAAATAGTGAAAAAAGGTAGCAAATCATCCTGTGGAGGGGGTCTTTCTCCCGGCCTATTTTTTTTTTCATGAAGTATAAATCTATGAAAGACATTATTTGGTTTATTAAAAAAATCTGGAACAGTTGACATTTGGCGTTTTAAGGGAACAGTGATTGAATTGTGTTCAGTGTGCTGGTGCTGGATCGTGTCCTAGTTATGAGCAACTTATTTTACATCCATGCCTGAGTTAAAGAAGATTGCTTTCTAAATGTCAGCAGTTGCTCTTGTGAATGATTTGTTGTCGAGGGAACAGACTTAGCTTTATGGTGCCAGCCCACTGTGAAATGCTACTTTTCTTTTATGCAGCCTTTATGTTCTTTCTTACTGTTGTCATTTTCCAGTTGGTTGCAGAGCTGAAGGAGTCCAATGCAAGTCTAGGAGCAGCTGAGCTGTGCTACTTGCTCTCCAAGCCCCACCTTCAGGTGAACTATTATTGAAAACAAACATGGCCTCACATCATCTAAGCTAATGAGCTAGGCCAGAGAGGAGGACACTTCCATTTTATATACAGCATCCAGTTCTCCAATATCTAGAGTGGTTATTTGGATCATACAATATACTTGCAGTGCAGTGGTGATACTGTGCATCACTCACAAGCAAAAAGGTAAACTGATCAAGGCCTGGGAATTACTTTTGCCAAAGCAGATGAAAGATATAGGCAAAATGAAAGTCTTCCATTAGACTGTAAACAAGTCAAGATGAGATGACACAATCTAACACAAGCACAAGAAAACACTCCACCTTACTGTATGTAGAACCTCTATTTTCAGCAGGCCTACGTGGTTTAGTCTAGTTCCATAGGTGCCACCCACCACACACAAGAGCACATTAAGGCACTTGCTGTTTGATGGAGGGGCTGCCTGCAGCTCAAACAGACATGGAACATTTCTTGGGTGGAAAATCAATCAAGGTGGGATGTGTTTGTCTGACCACCTCTTTATGGCTCCCCAGCAAGGAAACAAATGTTCTCCCCATCAGTCATTAGAAAGGCTAATGTGCACCGTGATGAAACCACTCATTAGGGCCGTTAAAAGGGCTGTTGCATGCTTCTAAAAAGACCAGCACTCTGGCCCCTCTACGCTTTAATAACCTCACTATGTGCATCTGTGGAGCCCAAATGTGCCTGACCAATTAGAATTGAGAAACACTGAGTAGCTCAATATTAGAGTAACAGAAGATAGCTGATGATGAGGGTGTCTGCAATATGACAGGATTTATTTTGAACAAGTTTAATGATCTGTTGGCTCCTCGCTCCTCTTACTGGTGAGATAGGGTTTTTTGTATATAGGTCATGTCAACTGTAAATCTGTGTTTGTTGTTTTGTAAATGACACTCAAAGAACAAGGGCAAGTCTTCCAGACACTCATACATCAGCCGTTTGTCTTGTGCCTGATGGCTAATGTGTTATACACTCTGAATCAAAGTGCTTCTCTCCCCATAGAGTCTGCTGTCAGTCCACGATTGTGTGGCACAGAAGAACTACGACCCTGAGCTGCCTCCTCTGCCCGACAACATTTGTGAGGAAGAAGAAGACTCAGTGAAGATTGTTCGACTTGTCAAAAAAGAAGAACCTCTTGTAACTATCTTACTCTTTAGTATTTTCACACCTTATTGTTATAGTTAAGTAATCAAAGATATTGTTGAACCACACAATTAAGACTTTGCCTTGTTTGTTTTCCAAGCAAGGTCTACATGTGGCAGAGATGTTCTAAACACACAAATACTGCTGTGTCTGACAATTTAAGGAAATCTCCTGTAATTACAGTAGATCGCTACTGTATAATAAAGTGTGTTGGGTGAAGGTGAGGGTCATTGAAATGAAATGATTACAGTGTGACTTTTTTCAACGGGATTTGCTTTGTGAGGTTGATAGGAGAGGAGTAAGAGAAGAAGAAGAGTTTTTGCTTGAATAGCTGGTCAGTGATTTCAGTCGTCTGGACATGAGGGAGAGTGGGATGTGAGGCTCCGGTAATGTTGGACGGAGGTGCAGGCAAATTCTAGGCACGCTTGTATCCTTCGAGCCAGCGAGGCCAGGTTGATCCTACAGCACAGTGCTCTCTGTGCAATCTAAACATGGCATTTGTCCCAACCCTAATGCAAAACTTACCATGCTTTGTTATCACTCTTTTCTACTTGTTCCACTGTACATCTGGGGAGAGGGCTTTGAGCAATTTGATTTCACTTTATGAATTCCAAGGATGAAATGGAAAATATGAAATGTCACCACACAAATGTCAAGCTGGTCTGCATGGGACCAGGTTGCTGTCGTATTTCTGTGTTTCTCCTCTTTCCTTCACTGTGGGATGTTTCTTTCTCTTCTGTCTGCCTCTACCATTAGCGTTATTCTTATTCACAAACACATCCGATGAATTTCCTTAATTCTTGATGTTAGCTGTTACACATTTTAGCTAGACAAACAAATGATGTACCATGTTTATGTGCCTCTATGATAATATAACTACATTACCTCTGACCGCTGTCTTCATGGATAATCCATTCCCCTCCACCACATCCACGCACTGCTGTCTTTCGTGGGACTCTGATTTCTTTTGTCCCATAGCCTGCCTTTAGAAACATCTAACCCTCTTCCTTTGTCTGGAAAAGTTGTACAGGACACACAGAGCTCCAGATTTGTCATTTACTCAGTAGCAAGTCGATCACCCGATACCTGGAGATATGGCTTCAATTGGCACCAGGCCGAGGAAAGGGGGGCAGCGACTGTGCCGAGCGTGCAGCTGCAGGGTCTAGAATAACAGCCAGGAGTGATTATGTGTTTGAAGGCCTACAGTAGTAATAGCCGCCAGGCCTGCTGCCGGCCCATCTGGATCCCATCACACAGGGCCATGCCAGGCACCACTGGCCATCGCTCTGAATTTTGGGGGAAAAAATTCCCCCACTTCTTTTGGCTCGTCTGTTGATTGTTGGCTCTTGAAGTTTTTTCATTGCAGCAGGAGATGTTGGTTGCCCCCATTGTCAGCCTTCTTTTTGGTTCGTAGCCGGGGAGTAAACAGGTGGCCCATGGGTCTGTCCAGCCGCAAGACACAATGACTCAGGGCCAAAGTATTCCCATCCCCAAGGCCCTGTGGCCAACCCTGTGTTTAACCCTAAGGATGCCATCTCAGTGGGTGTCTACTTCTGGTGTTAGTTCTTTAGTTCTTTCTGATATGTGCAGTGGGCTTAACCTAAACTGTTGAGGTGGGACTAGCCTGGCTGATTGGGATGTGTTGATCAGCAGATATGACTGTGTTGATCAGACTGATATGTACTCAAGTGAAAGCATTCCCAGAGTTGGAGGTGTTGAAAGCTTCGTTTTGATTTGATTACAGCTTATATCATGTTTGACAGACTACATCAACAAACATGAGGGTGTTTTCCACAGTTAAGTCTATCTCCTTCAACTTCTCAGCACTGCCAAACATCCTAGAGCACTGCTCGGGGGGGCCTTTGTCTCCCAGTGTGCTAAAGCTAACATGACATTTTGAGTAGCCAAAACCATTTTCTTTGTGTCCCTGGATATGCTGCTGCTGAAATGATTATAGCTACTATGCCAGTGCTTGAACATATACCAGATTGCAGCAGGAAAAACAAAATGGCGGTTAAACACCAGAACAGAATAGGAGAATTTGTTGCCAAATTTGGAAGGTAACTTGACAATTGCTGTATTTATGGCATACTTCATGGCTCGCATGGTCCATGTTTCTGTGCACATGGTGATGTCTGGTACAAGCCTGGCTGTGTGTAAACTTTGTGCAAGGCAGAGTGTGTGAGCATTTGTGGAGGTATTGCCATGTTTAGCCAAAATCACCATGGCACTTCTTCCCCAGGGTGCCACTATCAGGAGAGATGAATTTACTGGCGCTATCGTCGTGGCTCGAATTATGAGGGGAGGAACAGCCGATCGGAGTGGTGAGTGAGCAGAATTGCATCTAGACAGAACAGGATAATTGCAATGTTGCCACCACTAGGTCGTCATAACAGCACAGTAAGAAAAGTAAATCACAGTTTACCACACATGATTCCTTACAAAAATCTTTTCCTATGTTAAAGAAGCAAGACTGTCTACTTACATCTAGAAGGACAAATGCATGAACTAATAATGACCCCTAGCCAGGGCAAAATGCCTTGAGATAATCCTCTAAGGAGGAATGGTCTTTTTGCTTCTTTGAAATAAAACACAGAGTCTCCCTTCAAATAAAAATTTAAGTTTTTTTTAGTGAGTGGAATCCACTGTCCAAGCCTCCCTTCCCTTTGCCTTTGGCTGGTCCAGCTCAGGTGTGCAGATGATTCTGTTTATGTTGGAGTCTTTTGTGGTTCATCTAACAAGGAGTCTCTTCACTGAAGGATTAATTCATGAGGGAGATGAGCTAAGGGAAGTCAATGGCATTCCTGTGGATGACAAGGACCTGGAAGACATTATTCCCATATTGGTACAGCAGCATTCTATTTTCAAGTTCACACGCGTGTGTCTGCCAGTAGTGTGATTGTGTTTGTGTGTGTGTGTGTGTGTGTGTGCATAATTGTAATTACTGGTAAATTGGCCACAGTTCTGCTTTCTGTCTTTGTCTATCTGCATAATGCATAGTGAATCCCAGGTCTGACACAGTGACAGATCTTTCTGGGAGACTTTGAAGTCTCTCGTTTCCTTCTCATGCGCAGGCTCAGGCAGATGGGGCTGTGACCTTTAAAGTGATACCAGGCACCAAAGGAGAGCCTGCACTCAGCAACACCAAGGTATGTTTTCACTGATTTTTACGGAAATTGGATTAGTCGCATGTATAGGGAGGTATAACACTTAGTCATCTCATTTCAACTAGTCATACAAACCTTTACCACATGCAGTTTGAAGGGAATTTGCCTGTTGTGCTGTGCTAGGTGCAGGTCTGTAGCATCACTGACAGAACCTCTTTCTAATGCGTATGGTGTGTGTAAGACTTTTGTTCGAGCTCTCTTTGATTACAATCCGGAGGATGACCCTGCCATCCCATGCAAGTTGGCGGGCCTGGCCTTCAACAGGGGTGACGTCCTAGAGGTGGTGTGCCAGGAGGATGAGGTGTGGTGGCAGGCCCAGCATCATGGCACCCACTCCCAGGCTGGCCTCATTCCCTCCAGGGAGCTGCAGGAGAGGTAAGACACACTTCACCATGTCCTCTCATACACACACGCAGTGGTTTTCTTTTTGTACTGTAATGTCATATTTATCTACTCACTACAGTATCTTGTGATTCTCTACAGTATCTTGTGACTTTTTACTCTACTTAATGTAGTAAATGGCGACACCTGTACTGAAAAATTGATGAACACTCTATTATGTGCTCCTAATACTATCTGTCACCTGGAATATTTGTTTGAACAATAACAGGAACTACACCCCCCCCACACACACACACACACACCAAGCCTTGTGACAACATTTGCCTAAATGAATCACATAAAATGATGGCACAAGTGCTGATTTGTTTTGGACAACGTATACTGTGTGGAACCTAGCACTGCTCTCAAAGTGTCCATAATGGGTCTTAAAGCCGTGTAGACTGAGAGCACTTAGCTTACTTTGAACAGCTTCACTATTCCCAGCAGCATGAATGTTCTTTTCTTTCTTAGATACTTTCTCTATGCTGTGTACAGTTATTACAGAAGGTCGTAAGCCTTTTAAGGGAAGCTGATTACTGGTCTCGGATCAGATTGTTTGACTGTGGTCCTTGGGTTTCACCTGTAGGAGAGTCACCCTGCAAAAACCAGAAGCACTCTTCCGCCCTGAGAGAAGCCTGGGCCATGGGCCAGGTAAATGTTGCCATGCAATGCAGGACAAGGTATACGTGAAACTGACCAGGTAGACTCCATCATGTAATAACATGTCTCCTCTGTGGCCATCAAAAGAAACAAGTGTGCTCACTCATATATGCTGTAACTGAACACAGAGTTGGTCTCTGTCTAGGCTTAAAGGTGCTCTATGAGATTCTGCAGGATTTTGGCACGATTTCATTTTTGTCTCAAATTGTAGGCATCTCTCTCGGTTTAGAAAGACAATACTGTACTTGGGCTGTATTTAAACTAACACTTGAACAAACTTCAACACACCACAGAATGGCAACAAGATTGTAGGGGCATTAACTCCCGTCCCCTACCCCCAACCTTCTTATTATGGATTGGTTGGCCGTTGTTTGTTATGTTTTAGTTTAGATCCCCTTGCCCCTAGTGTTTATTTGTGAATTACAGCCCCATGTGTTGTCTTTCGAGACTGTTTTTTTTCACAATGTATTAAGGTGGCAGAAAGCTAGCCAATCAAGGGGAGCTTCCTACGATTTTAGACTAAATCCTGCAGAAATCCTGCAGAATCTCAAAAAACACTTTTAAGCATGCAATAGGGGCTCGAGGGGGCTTCTACAGAGCGCTTCCTAAGCCAGTAGGGTTGACCTAGCCCAGTTGAAGGAAGTTTGCTTTAAGTACCGTGGCTCTGCTGGACACATTAAAGAGTGTTTTACTGTGTGCGAACACATCCAGCACAGGCTGCACCATGACTGAAACAGTCACACGCCAGACATTATAGAGAGGTGAGACAGGGGGAAAGAAAATTTAATTCTATTGCAGGTCTAACCGCATGGCTAGGAGACTTCAGAAATGTCTTTCGTTTGACCAAGCAATGAAAAAATGCATGGTTTATATTAAAAATCCAATCTCTATATACTATGTAATAGGCAGGGTAGCCATACTTTTTTGCTTGAGGGTCACATACAGAAAAATATGAGCCGCCAAGGGCCGATATGAATTAAAGGTGGTTTTTTTAGACTGTGCAAATCATTGTATTCATTTTTTTTTCACATGTAGCCGAATATGATGTAAATGATAGACCTACTACAGTAAATACATAATACTGTGTACTTCATTAGGTTTACAGTACACAATTACTTTTCAATTTAAATAATCATTGGAAAAGCTCAGAATGTATTCTGCAATAAAATGCATCAGACTAAGAATATATAAATTGCTGAGTGAGTCTTAGCACAAAGTGCTTCTTGGTGGATAATGCTATGTATTTTTACAGTCTCACCACTGCTTTCGCAATCTTTTCTGCACACCATAGAGGCCATTCCATTATGCATGCTAGTCCTTGCTGGAGCCCTATCTGTGGTAACTCCACACAGCTTGTCCCAGGGCAGGTTAATTTTATTATACTCAAAAATGTCCCTACCTGTTGTGGTACTCTTATCACACAGAATTGAGTAAAAATCAAATGCTGTTGCCTTGTCTGATACTTGCTGATTCAAGTTCGGTGAGAGGTCTTCAATTCGTCTGGCAACTGTTTGTTTGGACAAACTCACATTGCTGAAAACCTGAATCTTCTGGACACATAATCCCGGCAACATTAGGCTACGTTTACACATACCTGGGTATTTTGATAAACGAATATTTTCTTCCCTCCGTTTTCCAAAATACTTGCGTGCATACACCATCGTTTTCAAAAAAGTTTCCGTTTACATTAAGCTGCATAAATATGCTGTCGAGAGCCGTCACACCTACGTTAAGCCTATGGGCTGCAGTGTAGGAAGAAGGAGAAAGCCATACAAGCCAATCAGAAGCCTCACGCCATTCCTCCGGGACAAACACCTCATTTTCAAAGTGCTCCCACCAGACAACAGTCCGCCCAGGTTGGATCCAAAAACTACGTTTTATCTGTTTTTCGCAGTTTACACGCAAACGTGAATACGGAGTTTTCCAAAATCTCCACTTTGGCCGGAGTTTTTAGAAAGAATCGTTTTCAGAGGTGACATCTCCGTTTGTGTGTAAATGAAAGGCGTAAACGAAGGGGAAAGTGTCCGTTTTTAGGAGTAAACGTATATGTGTAAACGGGGTCTTAGTTAGGCACGAAAAAATGCTGCTGTTGAGCTAACAGGCTAGCTGTCAGCTGTTATACTTTTCTCTTCCTCTCCAGGCCAGTGTAAGATTTATATGACTGATGTTTAGTTTCATAGTGTCTTCGAACATTATAGTCTTTCATCACTGCTACAGACCCCTTGCAAATCAAACATCTGACATTTTTGGCACTCATTTTTCATCTTTTCACTTCAATCTTTAGTTAGCTGTAGTGCTGGCAGCCCATGTATTTTTCATCAGAGGTACATAACCAGAAAAATCAAAAACAGTAATGGCAGCATTTTTGAGTTTCTAGTACACAGGCAAAATCTTGCTCAAAATCGCAGTGCCACCCATCAGGGAAACTAAAAAGCCCAATATACACTAACTGACATTACAGCGGGCCAAATCATAGTTTTGTTTTTATTTTTCGTGGGGGGCCACATAAGAGGGCGGTGGGCCGCAGTTGGCTGGCGGGCCATAGTTAGACCCCTGTATTAGAAGAACATTAATTCCAAACATTCCAAAACACATTTTGCTAAAAACATTTCACAATGCATGCATTAGGCTAATTTACATACTGTAGATGCAAAAATGAACTTTACTTAAAGGATTTCAGTTTTTAACACTTTGAGCCCCTTTCATGGCTTGTCTGAAATGTAGTAGAGTAGGGATTTTTACAACTGGTTAGCGCTTGGCAGCATACTGATATTCGTTTTGACGATATATCGATATAATTTCAAATCAAGATAAAAATTTTAACATATCATATACCGGTATATCGGTTAGGGATTGTAGGCCGCAAGGTGAACCACAAAAAGTCTTTCAGAAATTGAATTTCGCTCCAACATCTACAGCAAAAGGTTTGTCGCCTACCCATTCTTTATTACGAAGCATTTTATACAGAACTAGAGTCATTAGTTTGCGAGTTTGTTTTGACAAAGTTTGGTGGAAAACGCTCATAAGTTTGATGAATGGAAGTCTATGGAGCACGTAATGCCAACATTATGAGCAGACTCGGGTGACGGCAGTACTCGAGCTGAGTGAGTGCCGAGACCTAGCTGAAACCTATAAACATTGCTTTGATTTGGAGTTTGAAAGCATTCCTGAGGATGCTGCCTTCCATTGACGAGTGCAATTGCAGAAGCGGAAAGTCGTAACACGCGTGAGACAGAGAAACACAGAAAGCTCCCCAAGACGCAAGGCCATCCCATAAACATCGAGTAGAACGACTCCGACAAGTCCAACAAAGAAACTAGATCCAGGTCAGGCCTGCCCATCTCGAACTCTGGCCCGACCTTCCTGACCTGTGCATTATATGTAAGAAGAAGGACAAATACATAGTCAAAGCAGGAAAACGACAAAGGATATTTTTGTCAAAAGCAGAAACCTTAACAGCAGGTAAGCAAAAATAAAAAATCCCCCTCCCCTACACACACACTCAAAGGCACAGCTGAACGACTATCCACACTGCTCTTGAACATGTAGCATGTCATAAGCACACTAATGTTATACTACAAACTACACTGCACACAATTATATCTCTGCTTGCATTTGGGTAGTATGTATGTTTGTATGGATGGATGTCATTGGGTAGTATGTCCTGACCTGTATGTTTGTATGGATGTCATATGTCTGTGTGCCTTGATGTTACTTGATACTACTGATGTTACTAGATGCTTCTGGATAACTTCTTTTCCATCAGGATAAATAGAGTCTATATCTATTTATTTATTCTACAAGGCAAGATGCGGAAAGCTGCTGAGTTAAAGGACGACCACACCATTCTTATTCACATCAAAGACAAAGACTGTGTGGCTATGGAGGTGCAGTACCAAAAAAGTTGGTAGCAGGTCCACCTTCCAGTTTCTGCAGAGAAAATGCAGTCTAGTTGTGGACTTGCTATAATATGGCAAGTCCACTATTGTTCTTATCTATTGTTCGTATCTTATTTTTATTGTGGACTTGCCATCTAGTGGTGGCAAGGCCTGTATTGTTTAAGTTTCTTCTTCTTCTTGTGGACTTGCCACTAGGTGGGATGTTGGGTGGCAAGTCCACCCAGCGGTTTCTGCCAAGAAAATGCATTGTAGTTATTATTATTATTCCGCTGGGTTTTAGATCCGTACTCCTCCTAGGGCTTTCGAGATAGAGACACCGTTCCAACTCTGACACGTCCGGCCTGATCTCGATCGTTGTGCTTCCTTTCAGATTTTTGATATCTCTTGTCGTTCACCCGTTATCCCTCTTTTTCTTGTCGTTTTTTTCCCCATTGAAATGCATGGGGTGGGGGTGGGGGGTGTTCAGAGGGGGTTTTAAAAGGGTGTTGAGGGGGGTGGGGGGGGAGTGGGTGGGGGTTCTTCATTGGAATGAATGGGAGAAATGCTTGTGTGTATGTGTGTGTGCGTGTGTTGGGTGTTGGGGAGGGTTTTTTTGTGGGGGTGGAGAGAGGGGGTTGATGGCTGGGTGTTGGGTGGGGGTTTTGGGGGGGGTGCAGAGTTAGAGTTTAAAAGAGGGCTAAAGCTAGGTTTTATGCTAACTTTTCAGTGATATAAGCTTTATGCTAGTAACATGTGTTGGTTAGCTAACAGCTAGCCTAAAGCCTGGTGGTCTTGACAGTTACATAGTTGGTGGCATCAATGTTGTAGTGGAACAACACGGATTTGTGCAGCTAAAAACACGAGACCCACGATACAATTTACCCAGTCGTCATTACTTTACAAGACAAGAACCGTGGAGATGAGAGAGTGCGACTCGCATTTGAACTCTCTGACTGACTTCGCAATGACGACAGACCAGTGGAGTAACGTTAGCAAAACCTGCGGGTCTTACACTTGTGTCACAGTACGGCTGCACTCAAACCTGAGACTGTTAACACATTAGTTTTCCTTGCACAAAATAGCTGGTTAAAATGGCAACAAAAATGCTCTCTTTAGTTTACAGTATTGCTCATGTTCAAACAACTTAGAAAGATATATATATATATATGTATAGTATATCGAGATATGAGAAAAATATATTGCGATATATATTTTAGACCATATCGCCCAGCCCTACAACTGGTCCTGACTCGACTATTTGGGAAATTTAGCATCACATCTGCCTGCTTCAGAATGGCTACCAATGGGCAGTGTCTATCAGTCCCAATTAGCTCAGGACCAGTCGTCAATGTCGGTTTCAACCAAGGTTTCAGACAAGCCATGAAATGGGCTCAAAGTGTTAAAACTATTCTTTTAATGATTCTGATTCAATAATAGTTTTCAATCAGCAGTATGCATGCTTTGCTTCAGTAATTATCCTGTGTGTGCCAGACTTCACTGCTCATTCATCATGCTGTAATTCCTTGTTGCAAACACCAACCAGTCAGTCAGTCCAAGTATTTACAAGTGTATGGCATTCACATCAGATGTTCAGACATGAGATAAAACTTTTTACTTAGAAGCAGTTTGGAGTTGGACATATAATTGGACTGAGAACCAAATGAATAGAATTGAATCTTCTCTGGAATATCTTAGCAGCCATCCATCTCATCTTGAAAAGCCATTGTGGGCATGTTCAAAGTGATGCGCTTTCTCTATAAAACCCCATCTGCTTGTTGGCTTGGAAGGAGAGTGACACCTGCCCGTAACTCAGGGCCCATCATATGGTGATGATGGAGCGAGGTCATTTTACAGTCTGTCTTGCTCACACACACACACGTGCACACATACAGTCTTTCTCTTTCACTCATTCACTCTCACACACGTAAAAAAACACATAAAAAAGTAATCTTTGGGTCAACCTAGAGCCATTCACTTGTGTATGTCCCAGGGGCAAAAGATGCCTTGAGCATTTGTGGGTGACATTAAATACTTAATACACACATTTTCATGAAATGGTTTTTGAATGCAAAATGCTAATGAATTACTAACTTGATGTCCTTCTCTATTATGCTTGCTGTACAGAAGAAAATAGTGGTATGCAATCATGTTACATGTTTGTTTGTTTGTTTTCTCATGTTTCATGTTTGTTTGTTTTCTCAGTTTTTACCAGTGCCGTATCAAAATACTCATTTGTTTTCTTGTTTCCTGTGCATGTGCACTGTTCAGCAGAAGATGTGGACTATGGGGCAATAACTGGGATTCACATAGGTAAGCAACTCTCAACTACTTCCCAACTACATTAGTGTGTTTAAAGCCCAGTGAATCTCTGCAGTTTGAATAGAGTTTAGCATGTGGGTGGGGTATGGAGTGGCAAACCACACAGATGTCGCTGTCTGGGCAGGAGAGTATGTGGTGATGTCATAATAGTCTGGGATTTAAGGCCTCCTGATTGGGTGCTTTGTGCCGCTCCATTAATAATGAAGCACATCAGAGGAACCCAGGGCACACACATGTCCGATTTCAATTCCACACTCATTACGTCACGACCACATAGGTGGAACAGTAGCCGTGCTCAATCCCTGCTTCTGCTTGGCACAGCTGACACACTCTAAACATCAGACTTCTCTCGAGGAGGGACACAATAGCAAAGTACCCCCAGCCCCTTTAGAAGCATAATGGCTAAGAAATAGTATAACGTGTTCTGCTTTTTAGAGGGATTACTGAATTCTTCTAGAAAAAATGAAACGTCAGAGATTTACATTGACTGTTTAAAATGGGCAATGCCAGAATGTGACTATGAAGCGGATGTGGCATTGGTTCCTGTTTTGCCGTGTAATCATCATAATTCAAGTGTAAATCACTTCAGAATATGAACATGCAGGAAACAGAGAGAGAGAGTAACCCAGGACAATGTCCACATCCAGAAGATGGGAAAAGGTCTCCAAAGAGGGCGAAGACGGGAGGGGAGGGGCAGGTTGTATTGCCAGAGGAGGAGGGGAGGGGGGAGGTGGAGGAGGGGGACAGAAACCTGGCAAAGGTATCAGTCCCAATAAGATCCAGACATGGAAAAACAGGGACACATTAAAAACAGGCTCTATTTACAAACCAGCTTATTTAATCAGTATGCAGTCTCACAGGCCGAGGGGAGCCAAGACACTAATGCATGGTTAAAACTCCAGATCATTTTCCTACGTCTCCAGACCCTTGGATGTTTTCAGTGTCAGGTAGCCACAGCAAGCCTGCATTTTTGGAGCACAGTTATGGGCCAATCAGAGGGCTTCCTTAAACAGATAATGGCTTTTTCAGACAAGCTGATGCAATCTCATACACTGCTCTTTTCTGATACTGGAGGCCATTGGATTAAACAGCATTACTGTACAGGGATACACCATTGGGCTTAGCTTGGGTCAGGAAGCGGGAAGACTCTAAGCCGCTGTATGAAATAGCTCCCAGGCAGGTGTGTGTGTGTGTGTGTGTGTGTGTGTGTGTGTGGGTGGATGTGGATGGGTGTATGCACGGATGAACCTGGGAGAGCTGCTGCTGCACACAATGACACGTGATTTCCATAGCTGTGATGGGACTCATCAGCACTGATGATCTGATCAGTATCAGATGGGTGGCCTGAGGAGGACTATGAAAGCCGAAGAACTACATTTTTCACCATGTGTTAGTCTTGACGGTAAAAGAGAAAGAGACAGAGAGAGACAGATCTAAGTGTGGTGTTGCCCTTGAATGTGAATGCTCGCATAGCTGTGCTTGTGAATGATTTACCTCTGTCTCGTTGAGTATTGTGAGGCATCTGATGCATCAGCTCGCCGTCAGTTGCATGGCTAGCTAAAAAGCCTGCGTTCGGGTTGTGCTATTGAATTGTGGCATTGCTGCTCCACTCCCTCAGCACACACAGAACATGCTGCATGTGAGCTAGTGAGCAAAACATGGAAAACGAGAAAGACGGGGGCTGCTGAAAAGGGATGAAGGTTTTATTAGTTTGTTTGCCACCCGTGCTTTGTTAGCAGGCACAGCGCTGGGTGCGTCAGCTACTTGTCTCTCTCTTTCTCTTTCTCCCTCTCTGTGTCTCTTTCTTTTTTTCTCCTTGAGCTGTCTTTGAATGCTGGCCTCAGCAGCTGGATCCAAGAAACAGAAAGTCCCTGTAGCGTGTAATGAGAAAAAGAGCCGGCACATCAGGGCAGGGGTGCCCACATCATTTGAGACAGACGGGCTGGGTGTCTCGGCCCTGCCACGCTCAGCAAAGACCCAGTGCAGTGCAGGGGATTGGGATTGTATGAGGGTGCATCAAACCACCTATGTGTGGTGAGGCTGGCCTTGAATTTTGTCCAGTTGATAGGAGTGTGACGAGATCTCGCGAGATGTGTCTGGTCGCAATGTTACGAAAAGGGATATGTGTTGTTTATTATTTATTTTTATTATAGCTGTCAAAATTAATGCGTTAATTGTGGTAATTAATATTTGGAATTAATTAAAAATGAAGGCATTTTAACGCTTGTGCAGATGACCCGCTCCCATTATTTCACTTGCTCAATTTACCGCGCCCTCTCGATGGGGAATTTGAATATGCATAAATGTCTACAACAAGCATCGCTAAAAGTAATAACCAGTTAAGGACCGCACCTTGGTCCTAAGGACCATTTGACCGTGTTCTAACTTTCTCACGGGAGACACCTATTAAAGACAGTTAAAGATATTACTGATTTCAGTCTTACCCGAAGGGAGACAGTAGAAATAAAGATAAGCAACAAGGAGAAACGTTCAGAAGCATAGCCTATCATGTCAAGGCTTTGGTTACCATATTTCTCCAGTTAGGCTACGTCTTTAAAAAGTCTGATGCCTCATCTTCCCGTCTCAAGACTTTGTATTCATTCACAGAGATCAGCCTCAAATTTGTAACAAAAACTATGCACTTAATGGGCTCAAATGAGCTGTCCTTTATGTGCATAGCACCGTGCATAGCATAACGTGATATTTTTAAGTGTGTTATGAAAACAGGTTGGAAATGATTGAGAGTGTGTGTGGTTTGTGTGTGCGGAGGGGGCACACACATCTGGCCTAAAATATCATGTCAACATTACCCTCGGTTAGGTGTAAAAAAGGGTAAACTGTAAAAACTTTGGACATAAGGTAGAGGGGCATGTGCTTCAGCACCACCTGTCTCTATCTGTGCACGCCAGTGACTGTAGACCTATAAGCATTGTTGCGTCTCAGTAACAATTGATTTACAGTTTCAAACACTCAAATCAATTGAAACCTTGTTCTGCTTGTAGTGTACTGTCCAACCACAATAAATAAAACAAACAGTTGTGTTAAAACACTCTATCTTTCCCTATTTTTGCACATATTTTGGACATATTTCGAGTTGTGATTAATCATGATTAATATATTTTTAGGCTGTGATTAAAGGGATAGTTTGGTTTTTAACACATTGAGCCCCTTTCACAGGTTGTCTAAAATGAAATAAAGTGGTTGACACCAAAATCTTGATGATTGCTCCTGTCTCGGCTATTTGGGAAATATAGAATCGCCTCTGCCTGCTTTTAAAATGGCTAGCAATGGGCATGTGTTGTTTCTAACCTTAAAACACTGGTTTTAAAAAAAGTGCTACTCATGGAGTGATTAGTGGCGCTTGCTGATGTTCCAACCCAAGTATCGTAGCAAAATACAGTTTCTGTCAGGTTTTATTTGCCATTTTGTAAGTCCCATAGGGATCTATTTGCTCCTTCATATAAACAAAGTGCCAAATAAAACATGACGGAAGCTTTATTTCGCTACGATACATGTTTTGGAACATCATTGAGCACCACTAACCACTTGGTGAGTAGCACTTTTTTAAAAAATCGTTTAAAAAAATCGTTTAAAAAATCTCGTCTCGTCTCATCTTGTGGGGAAAGCATCTCGTCACACCCCTACCAGTCGATGTGTAAAATACCTCCGTCCCAGAGTGCTGGACCAGAGATAGGATTATGTGTGTGTGTGTGTGTGTGCGTGTGTGTGTGGTGGCAGTGGGGGGCTTGTTGGTGGTCAGGCCTGGTCCCTGTCATTACATGGCCCCCTGCAAAGTCACTTCCATGTGCCAGAGGGCCAGTTGATCCCACATAAGCTCTGGCCGTTGACAGAGGAGGTTTGCTTGAGCTTGTAGCCATCTCGGTGGCCCATATCTTCTTACTCTCCAAAGATGCTTCAGAAGAAGAGGCCCACAAGTGATCCCTGTTGCATATGATTGTATGTGTGTGTGTATGGTTGTGATGGCCAAGGGCCAATTCCTCTTGCATGATCACTCAGATCGTCCAGCTGCTTCAGGCTGTGTGGAACATGAAATCTAGCTTCCGGCCTCATCTCTGAGTACCTCTGAGAAAAACATAATGATAATTTCGATACCCTCGCTACCCTCAATCACGTGATCCGCGTAAACGTGCCCTGACCTGCCCTGAGGCTTGGCGCTGTAGCCCTGAAGACTTGAAGGAGTACGCCAAAAAGCGACCGCCAAGGACCGGTGAGTTGGTTCTGCAGCGGTATTCATAGTGCGATGTGCACATTGTTTGTATTGTTGTAAGATGACAGACAGTGCTGTGAGAATACTGTGTGAGCTGTGCGAGCGTGCGTGTGCGTGTCTGACACCCAGATTGGGTGGATATGACTTGTGGCATTGGGCTGCTTTTGCCAACATTCAGGCCCGTGCCTTTGATATACTGTAGGCAGGTGGGGCAATGGAGTAAACTAACGCTACCTACAAAACCCTGCTCCAAAAAAAATAAAATAAAATAAAATATTTCAATGGGTGTTTTTAGCGACGTTTTTTAGTTTAGTTTTAGTTAGTTTATGTACAGTAACGTTAGGTTACAGTGTATAGGAGGTTTATTTTGAAGTGGTTGGTCTTTGGAAGTTATTGAAATAAAGCCAAGGCCATCACAATACTTTATATAATACAGGCTTTAGGCATACCGAGAAAAAATTGCTTTAAGCCCAAAAATATATCTCTGCACGGCCCTGCTGGGCTGCATGACTTGCACACAGACAGACATTTAGTGGACAATCGCAATGGGAGTGCGAATGAGATGCATGTGCAGGGACTTCACTGATAGACTGCACCTATAAAAAGGGGCAAGTGTTTCTTTTCATTTATGGTACCACTGGCAAAAAGCATATCACTTTTAAAAGGGCTTGGACATTCCTCGGAAGCAGCTAAGCCCAAACCAAACAACATTGTGAACAACTCCCCCCCCCCAATCCAGTATTACTCTTTTGTCAGCTATTACAATCTGACGACCTTTGGCTTTGTCACCAATAAAATCCCTGTGTGTCCACAGGCAACACTCCAATCTCAGAGAGAGAGTGAAGAAAGACTCCCAACTGTTACGCCAGTCTGTCCAGATGAAATGAATTTGCAGGCCTTGGATTAATTACTGGAGTGTCAGACCAGCCTTACTCTTGTTTGATTTATTTATACAGAAGCCGTCTGGCCACGGGGGTGGTTATTACTCTCTGACTATGGACAAGCTGTCTGGAAGAGTTTAAAGGATTGTGAGAGATGTTTGCTGGGGCCCATCAAATGCCTGTGTGCATTTCAGGACACTCCCAATAAACCAAAAGTGCATCTCCAGCATCTGCTTGTAACATGTCTGTGGGAGGGACATGTAGTGAATTTCACCCACTGCCAGAGGGTTACTGACACGTTTGGTGTAATTACTCACTAACTCATTTATGGTCACCCACAGGGCTGATATGATTGGGCCTTCATTTCTGCTGAAGCGTGCCTTCCTTCACCCTAGCCCAGTATCTTGCTATTAAACATTTCAGCTCATTTCATAATTCTGCTTCATTGTTTCTAACCAAAATGCTGAAATATTAGAGAGTCCATAATTAGTAACACTACACTCTATTGAATGCATACATTTGTAATAGTGTGTTTGACGTACAATGTGTTTTGTTTATGTGTTTGGACTGGACAGTAAAATCCCCTAATGGTTTTGGAAAGAACAAGAGCTTGACATGGTTCATTTCTGTCCTTCCCTCATGCTCTAAGCCTGTGGCTTTGCTATGTTGTGGAAACTATTGAAACAATGCAACATTTTTTCTTTGCCACTTCAAACCTCTCTGCTGCCTCTGAGCATTCAGCAGCATTCTGATGTCATTAATCATGGCGTTTAGGGCCAGACGTAGAATATCAGGTGTCTTGTGTGTAGGGATATTAGTTCAACTTCACATCCGTCACTGTGCTGAGGCCGTTTGTGAAGGTCTGTCCGGGCGGCTGCCTCTCTTTACAGACAGTAGGACTTCATGTGCAACTGTCAAGCCGACTTAGCACCATGTGTGGGTGGTAGACTGGATACCCAGGGAAACTAATTGGTGATTACATGGGTGGGGGGGGGGGGGGGGCATACACCTACTACACACATTACACTTCAGTTGCAGTTAAATGTCTACCTCTTTTCAGATTCAAAAAATCTGTAGACTATGAATTCTGATCTACATAAACAGTGTCACAATTGATGCTGTGGTCTTCATTTGCTAGATTGTTAGATGTTACTAATTAGTGAAAAAACGATTACTAATTAACATGTGAGTGTGCTGCTTTTTCTAGCTGGCCTCAGGAAGAGCTTTCGTTTAAGCAGGCATAATAGTGACAGCCACCTGTCAAGATGGAGGAGGTTCAGGAGACCTCGGCAAAGCTCGATTCCCACCTATCTAGAGGTCTTCCCGTATCAGAGGGGGTCAGGAGACCCTCACCGCCTGGTGCTGATGTTTGGTAAGTTCGAGGAAGACCAGCTTCATTCTAATGCTGACATCACGGGGGCTGCTTCTGTTTCCAGATTCCAGCTTTCCTCCTCTTGCTGCCAAGAGGATCCTGAAGGAGCTCCATGTTCCCTTCTTTCAGAAGAGGGATGGAATGTGGTGTATGTGTGAGAGAGCAGAAGGTAGGGAGGGAGGGAGAGTAGGAGACACAGCATTGCATTCCTCTGCGTCCCTCCAACAGAATTACTTTGCTGGACACCCTAAATAAACAAACCCAATTAAATCTCCTGTTGCCAGGCCTAAAGTTAATAATGTCAATCAGCAGTGTGTGTACTTTGGAGGAGGCACAAAGGGTTTTCCGTTTTGTCCAGTGAATGGGGCGGTGGTGGTGAGATGGTGGTCTCTGCTCTGTGTATCTGCTTTTGCCACTGCGCCATGGAGCTCAGGTTTCTGAAGTCTGCTCAATGTTTGCTTTAATGGCATCGTCAAAATGGCTGCCCACTTAATGAGGCAGGCACACTGGGTGTGTGTGTGCCCTAAAATCAGAGAAACGCTTGAAAAGGCACTTAATGGCTTCCTGAAGATCATTAAGGCTCTGTGTGGAACAATTTTACACAGAAAAAAGGCCATTTACTGGCAGAGAAGGTCCTCAAAACATTTTGTCACAAGCAGGAAAAATTTTGTGGTAAAATCAATTCTAAACACCCATGTGTGTTAACTATAACATTCAAAGGTTATAATGTTCGGTCATATGAGTAGCATATGTTATGAGTCAGTTGACGAGCTAGCTACCCTTGGTCAAATTGTATTGGTTGCAACAATCAGAAATATGCCTACAGATATGCCTACCACGGGCCTTTTCAATGTGCTCAAGTTGTTTTGTTTGGAGCCCTTGGGTCTTACCTGACTTCCACATTCCATTGGGTGGCAGACTGTGGACTGATTAGGAAATAGCCACTCTGAGAAATAGCACATAGTGTTGTGCAGTTGTGTTGGGGAGGCAGCATGAATGCATGTTTCTAATAGCCATTCACTCTGTGTGCTTTGTTATTGGTCATGTCCTTGGCACTGGTTTCATTAGTCTTCATTACACCACCAGAACTGTGCTCTGGCTTTCCCACATCTGTCTGCAGTGCTGGAGGTATAGCAGAGTTGATACGCCATTGACCAGATTTGAAATGAGCACAGGAAGAGTGCTGAGGGAGGAACAGTAGCTGTATTTCAACAGAATCACTGTACAGAAAGTCTGATTCATTGTTCTTCCTGGAGGTGTTGCTCAACAGAACTCTGACCTTGGCACAGTCCTCGATGAGAGCATCACTTCTTGTAAAAGGTGTTCTCCACAGCATCGAAACCTCACCAGTCTGGGAAATCCATCCCAACACCAGTTTGCTTTGTCCAATCAATTCCATAAAAGGGTTTCTGTTTTTCTTGGAAACCTCGAATAGAGATATTCCATGTGCATAGAATACACAATTGTCACTTGTAATTATATACACCAGAAAATACATACTATTTGATCCAATTCCTAAGCCAACTTAAGCCAAACTTCAAACTGTCTTATCTGTCCTTCTGTTGTGTGGCTTTTTTAATTCTGTGGTTTTGTCTGTATGTATGTGACTGTATTTCTTTACCCCACAAACAGCCACCTCATCCCACTAAATGCAATGCTCTGGCTCAGTGTTCATATGGTTAGTTTCTATGTTCAGTTCATGCCTTCCTGCCTACTTCTTAACCAAATCCACTGGCGGCTGGACAGACATCTAACATATTGCTGCCTGCTCTGAGATATGTCCTGCTCCTGAATGACGTCAAACGAGGAGAGATTAAACCCCGTTTTCTGTCACCCTAAACCCTCTGCACCCCCTATTCATCTGTTCCCTCATTTGTTACCTGATATGTTTCTCTTGCCCGGGTGTCCTGTGGAAGCCATTTTCCACTGAAAAATACAGAACCCTGTACAGAATATGGAGTCCGGTGAAGCCGTTTTATGCATGATTAGAATGGCAGGCATCCCAAGCATCCCGGTCTATATCAACAGTCTATTTGTGAGTGCAGCATGCTGGGACTTTATCCTTGTTGACTTTGACTCTTAAAAGATGTTCCCAGAGATGTAACCCTGTCCCCCTACCCCTTGAAGACGGCAATGTTGAGTTTGCATGCTTTGATTTCTTGCTATCGGATAGAGAGTTCATCTTGTGGAAATAATAATATGGCTTTTCCAGATATCAAGGAGCATGGGGGTGAGAGCAATAAAGAGAACAGGCAAGTCAGGCAGACAGAGAGAAGGGGAGGGAGTGGGGTGGGTTGGGGAAGGGGGGAGCTGGCCAGGACAGAGACTGGGCCTCTGTGTTTTTGGAGAGGCGCGGCTGGCCCAAGCCACAGACTGAAATCAATACGCCACTAGTCTGTCTGCCGCACGCTCTGATGGGAAGCGCAGATGCCTGCTGGGAGAAGGCTTCATGCCTCTGGGCGCACCCCATACCCCCACTCATTCATACACACACACACACACACACACACACACACACACACACACACAACAACAAGCAGTTCCCCTCTTACCCTTGAGTCCTGAACTGTTGGCCTGAGCTGTAGGCACCTCGGCACCTCTCCTTATGTGGAGGCTCCAACCACCCAGAAACCAAGTCAAAAACTCTTTTTTTGGTGTGATTTGATTCAAGATTTATTACAGCTTTGTTGACTGCGGTCGGTGGTCCTCTTGATTGCATGGCTGTGAAATAGAAACAAACATTATTTTATTAATGGGCAAAGTGAAGCAGCATATGCTCATAAATGGGAACTTGGGAATGGCTGTAGCACGAGTAAAGATTTACAATTTGTCATTGTGTACATGATGTACCATGGGAGCTAAGACCCTGGTCCTGAAACAGCACTGCCACTCTTCTGCTTTTATTTAGAAACAGTAAATGTGCAGATTATTTTCGACTGAATTTTCTAATGGTATTTAAAAAAAAATGTCTGAAGCAGGCGAACATGTGTTTTTTGTGGGCTGGGAGAGAGGTTGAGGGAACCAAGCCCAAACCAAGTTTTGCACAACTGATGTTCCCCTTGTTCTCATCTAAACCGGGGTAGTGACTACACCGGTGTGTGTTTGTGTGTGTGTGTGTGTGTGTGTGTGTG
>JAGFZM010000117.1:368123-402360 GCA_017657215.1 Limnothrissa miodon | reverse complement strand
GTCCCAGACACCAGTCGTGAACCGAGGAGGCAGGAGAGAGAAGGGTTGGAGTACCACTTTGTCTCCAGGCACACATTTGAAAAAGACATTCTCAACCACAAGTAGGCACCACACAGCTAAACATTACATGGCCACACTAGAGCACGGCCACATTTTCCCCTCTTATACTGGTTTGATACTGGGGGCATTAGACTAATGTCGATGCTCCTGGTTTAGAAGGCCAGCAAGTGGTGGCATTTTCCTCAGCTTTTTCCTCTAGTCTGAAAAATATTGTAACCTCATGTGAGAGAGAGACAAAGACAGAGACCAAGCCATCATTTGACTAAGCCTTCTGAATTTACAACTTTGGCCTGATAACAACTTCACCAAGCTGTTAATTACTGGCAAACTTAGTACTTTTGTATACTTAGCCAGAAACAAATGACGTGATGCATTTTCAGAATTTTGAAAATCGCTGTTTGTTTTATTTGTATTACTTTCTTTGGTCCAAATACTTTATTATAACAGAGCCCATTTTTAAATATAGACTACCAGTGAATATGAAACATTTGCAAGGATGTATGGCATTTTTGTTTGTTTTTATCTCTCGGCAGGAGATCTGGACAAAGATTTTGGCTCCTACCTCTCAATGTTAGAACACACAGGTGGCTCTAATTTCAAGTGTAACAGAGAAGATTAGATAAAGTATTACTGTGCCAAACCGTCTGGAATGATGATCTCCTCAAATATGTTATGTCTTACTCATAGTGATCCTGCTATCCTCCAGTGGTCCAAGCCACTTTTTCCCTTTCTTTTTCTCTCCTGAGAAGAGGTGATTATCTCCAGTGCTAAAGCAGAACAAGAGATGAGAGCAGTGTAGCTGTGGCGTTTTCAGCAATGGTTTGGGTCAAGTCCCATTTTCCTCTCCACCAGCATTAACACATATCCCTTGGAGTAGCACAGTTGACAGTTTCATGTGTGTGTGTGTGTGTGTGTGCATGTTTGTGTGTGTGCGTGTGTGTGTGAGAGAGAGAGAGAGAGAGAGAGAGAGAGAGACTGTCAGGGTTCCTATGCGGTATGGAGAAGTATGGAACTAGATTTTAGTGTTTTCCAGGACTAGAAAAGTATGGAAAAAGAAAATTAGGTTATGGAGAAATATTTATGTTTAAAGAAACTTTCTTTAAACTTTCTTCAACTTTCAGAATGTAGGCCTTTACTATCAGAATTCGTTGTGGAGGGGGAGAAGTGGTGTTCCGTAAGCAGCGCGAGCCACATACAGTCGAGAGCATACAGTCTTGGGGAGAGGAGCTAGTGGCAAAATTGAGCGTGTTTTAGGTGTGTTGAACTTAATGGTGTTCCTATGCGGTTGTAAAGCAAACCTTTTAAAATCGATTAGCTTCTTTGAGACTTTTGTTAGGGGCTCGCATGTTAAACAATTAATTATTTTGAGTGATCATTGTTCTAAAACAGGCCTACCTAGATAACCAACTAGGTTATTTAGTTTGCCAGTTAAGTTACACCGTTCCCTCAAATTGACTGGTTCGCTTTCAACAATGCAAATAAAGGACTTGCAAAATTTGTGTCACATCTTAAACTTTTGAGGATGTGTGAGGATTGTCAGGGTTGGGTCATGTACTTTGAGAAGGGTATAGTTATGACAAAGTGTTAGGCCTAGCTAAATATTGTATGCATTTTGGTGAAATGA
Organism: Limnothrissa miodon; assembly: GCA_017657215.1. NCBI lineage: Eukaryota > Metazoa > Chordata > Actinopteri > Clupeiformes > Clupeidae > Limnothrissa > Limnothrissa miodon. The sequence goes on along the minus strand of JAGFZM010000117.1, from coordinate 400,676 downwards.
GTTTGTGTTTTATTTTCATGTAATTTAATTTAATTAAGTACACTGAAGTCTCCAAAATCTGAGAATCTAAGTATGGAAAAAGTCTGAAATTATCAATTTGAAAATGTGTAGGAACCCTGAGCTGTGTGTTTGTGCATATGTGTGCCTGTGCTGATTGGTTTCAGCTCACTCAGTGCATAATGTGGCAAGCTCAGCCTCAGCCCCTGCTTCATCAGTCCGAGGCAGGCTGCTTTTGGCCAAGCTAAAGTTTATGTTTTGATAAGCAGCCATCATTTAACTGTGCTCATCGACAGCTTTGTATTATGGACACTCAATGTTACAGGCTCATTGCAAAGGCCAAATGGGCCAACAATTCTCTTCCTCTATCTTTCTCGTTTTCTGCCTGTTTATAATTTTCCTTCTGTCTCTCTCTCTTTTCTTTTCCTGTCTGTTAATCACTCCCCCCTCTCTCTCCCTCTCTTTTCCCCTGTTTGTTCATACCCCCTCTCTCTAAGGTTTGTAGAGTATGGAGAGCATGGGGGGAACTATTATGGGGTGTGCATGGAGTCGGTACAGAGGGTGTTAGCGGAGGGAAAGGTGTGTCTGCTAGACGTGAAGCCCCAAGTAAGTAAAACACATCTCCATCTCATCTAAATCTTCAGGCCCCCACGGAAAGCTGTGGTGTTTTGTTTTAGTTTTGTTTTTCTTAACCATCTATCTGGTTTTCAGATGGGGTGAGGGAAGGACTGAATGAAGAAGGGGGCAGAAGGGAGGGAAAGGAAAGAGAGACAGAAGCAGAGAACAGGAGAAGGGGAGGGGGATTATCTGGCTTCTGAGCAGGGGCAATGCTATGTGTCATATTTGTTGACTTTGGAGGCCCGACACTAATGGGTAGGAATTATGTCATTTTGGAACCTGCTGCATGTGTCAGTCCTCATCCAAAATGGCACACTCCCACCCTTCCTCAGCCTGATTATTTTTCATCGGGCTTGTAACATTTATTGAAAATGTCTTGCTATATTAACAAACATGCTGCACAGGCAGCCAACAGCTGAAATGATGTGTGGCCGGCCCCAGCCAGCCGTCAGGCAGGTTAGGCAGCCCAGCGGACCCTGCTTGCTACCCCGCCTGTCTCTCCCCCTCCCTGCCTGCCTGCCTGCCTGCCTGGGGTGAATTACTCCATGCACACATCCACCCCCTTCCCCCTCCCCCGGCTGACACCACTGCTGCTCAGTTATGTGCAAGATGGCTGTAAATTGGGCTCCCCATGCCACTGGTCTGCTACTGTGAATTGCAAATGAGTTAAGACCATTAAGCGGCGGGCCAGGGCAGATGAGGGTTAAAGATGCTGGCCAATATGGTTTGGGCCTGCAGACACTTTCTTTGCAATGTTGGTTTAATTAGATATCTGACAATATTTGTGGTGTGTGGTGTGTGTGTGTGTGTGTGTGAGAGAGAGAGAGAGAGAGAGCAGTGAGAGTGGTGTGTGGCTGTGTGTGTGTGGGTACATTGGAGTAAAGGGTGCTGTGTGTGTTGTTTTGGTAGACAGTGGAGAAACTGTACAGCAGGGAATTCAAACCGTATGTGGTGTTTGTGAAGCCACCTCCAGTGGACAGACTGAGACTGAGCCGCAGGAAAACTAAAGTCATCACCTGCCAGGATGAGAGGACACAGACCAAAACCCTCACGGTACAACACATGCACACACACACACACATGCACACACTCTCTCTCACACACAGACTCACACACACATACACACATGAACACAATGCACACCTGCAAAGAGACATTCACAGGCACAGGCCCACACATATACATATATACACACGCACACACACACACACACACACACACACAAAAACATAGATTGGCACATAGTTCATACTGTATGGCATATATCATAGCATGTACCATCATGCTCACATAAACACACAATACTTACATTGCAAACTGTCTCTCTCTCTCTCTCTCTCTCTCTCTCTCTCTCACACACACACACACACACACACAGTAAGAGTCATGTTTTCAGGTGTTTGTTCACCCAGTGATGACATTTGAGGTCACGTATGTCTGAGCATCCCTCACTGACGTTTAAGACGCTAGAGGTGACAGAGGTCAGCACTGGTGCATGACTTCAGGGTGGCCTTCTGTTCACTCCCCTCCCAAAAGCAGCCCCCAGAGAGCACTGCCCCCACCCCTCCACACCCGACTGCTGGATGTTTGTGGGCAACTTCACGCCTTCCCATCTGTAATCTCTTCGACTGCAACTATGAACCACCTCTTTGACCCCCAGGGCTTATAAACTTTGCCCACCACTCTGGACACAAGCTGGGCTTGGAGTGCCGGCTCCCCCACACCTGAACCAGGCTTGTAAATTGGGGCAGGGTCACCCCATGCACACCTGGATGTTGTTTTGGGAAGCTGTCTGAGTGCCTTCCCTCATACAGTGTGTGTCCGTGCCGAGCGACTACATCTAGTCCACAGACCATCCTCTTGTCCACTTGGGGTGGACTTGCTGTGGTAATGGAACTTTTGGAGTTTTTTATTGCCTTGCAAAGCTTTTATTTTGCAGTTACCTAAATGAGAGCCGTACGCCTCGCAGGGTCAAGTGGTAAAGTGGTAAAGACGGCTCAGGTGTGTGCTCCATGGATGAGATAAGATCCATGCAACCCTCTCTGGCTCAGGGTGACTATGTGCTCCGTGAGCGCCTGTCTATTAGTTCCACATTTGTTTTTATAAATGTGAAGAAATAACTGAATTATATGGTTTGATTTGCTATGGGATCTACATAAATTAAATCGAAAGTAATTCAGGCTGTATGAAATGCATGGTTGAGCTCTTGATTTATAATGATTTTTTTCTGGTCTGGCCATTCTTCATCAACTGGCAGACAATCCTGAGTGATTAAACAAGACAGATGTTTTTATGCAATGATACGCATGCTCCATGCTTCACTCGCCGTTCTAAATCAGAAGGGCATTCAAGCAGATCATAACTGTGTCTTTTATAAGTGTTTTTTTATGACTGATATGTGAATTACAGATTGTAAGAGAAGTCTTGATATGTTTCCCAGGAGGAGGACTTTGAAGACATGATCGCCTCTGCCCACACGATGGAGACCTGTCATGGACACCTGGTGGATCTGGTCATCGTCAACGACGACCTGGCACTGGCATTCACACAGCTGAGGGACGCTCTGAGGAGGATGCAGACAGAGATACAGTGGATCCCAAGCGTGTGGGCAGAAGATGCCAAGACGTCCCCATTACTGAGTGACTCACATACTGAGTGACTTCTTGATTAAGTATAGCTGAAAAGAATAAAAGGAAGTGGGTGTGGAGGAGCAGTGGTAACCTAAGCTATATAACTAAACTAAATAAAGAAACTGCATCAACTAAGCAGGTGTTTATCTTTTTACAATGACTAATAAGAACACAACAGTGTAACTGTGGCACAACTGAACATTCACAAAGAAATGTCAAGTGTTCTGCCGCTCTATAGTGTTGGATAGGCCTCTGTGTAATGTTGCTGTCCATGTTTTGAGATTAAAACCTTGCAGACTTTGGCATTTGTTGGACGAGGTGTGTTCTCAATTCTCAATGGATTCTCACAACAATAGGCTACTGATGCAGAAGTTATTGAGAAGGTGATAGTGATAATGTTGTAAAATATGTCGAATTGTTTTTGACAGCAAAAATTGGGCCGGTAATTGCCGACCAATGCTGTATGGACCTTGATGAGGCACACAAACTCACCCCACACTCGTTTTCATTCTCCACAGTCATCCTCCCAGGACCCACACACATGCACACACACACCCTAATCATCTTGACACCTTAAAGAAGATTTTGACAATGAACTAAAGTCAAGTCCTGAATGGAGCAACCATCATCTTTAGTCATCTGGATTCATCTTTACTCATCTATTTTTTGATTAGACAGAGAGGGGGAAACGGGGGAGGGAGAGGGATCAGCAGAGAGAGCATAGAAAGAGAGACTCGAGAGAGAGTAGAAACAAGCCAAGAGTGTTAGCTGGTCTCTTTAAAAACCCGGACCCATTTCTGCTTATTGGAAAAATATGGGGGGGGATAAAATAGACTCAATGGATCTCACTGAACACATTTCTGACATTTTTTTTTTTGAAATGCCACTTCCTATTGTCAGACATCTGTAATGTTACATATATGTCACATTGGGTGTTAAGAACTTCATCAAGGAAAATTGGGTGGTGGAGGGGGGGGGTATAAAAAAGATATATATAACACACTTCTGACCTTTTTTTGTTCAAAATAACACTCTCTAGTGTCAAAGGTCTGTCAGTGAGTGTTAATGGTAAATTCCTTCCTCATTTTAAAATCAACATACCTTGGTCATTTTCCATTTGATAACAACATTTTGTGTTTATATTTGTTTTTCAAGAATATTATAACTTTAGCCTACCTCTTAGGTTTAACAAAAGCATCTTTAACAAAATTTGCATTAACTTTCAGAATACATAAAGTAGAATTATAGCTGCCTCATCATATTTGAGGTGTTTTTAAGCCACTATAGCCGTAGAATGTGGAACTACGGAGCTGTTTTCAAGAAAGATAAACAGAGATTCAAACCACTGGTAGTATTCCTGGTGGTTTTAAACAATTATCACCATAATATGATAACAATATTTGTTTTACAACAGAAAAATGAATATTAAAATAGCAAATTGAATAAAAATAAAGACGACATCATATTAGAATGATATGTCACTATAGCTTTATAGAAAACATAGAAAACAGACTTGTGAACATAAAAAAGTGTAATATCAACTTTTTTTTTTTTCAGAAAAACATAAAACATTGATCAACATGTGTGACAGTTAAGCCTAAGCCAAATGAAAAGATGTGAAACAACTTCTTCAAAGTCACTGTCATCTGGATGACTGCCAATTCTTCCTGAACACTTTATCGCTTCTTATCCATACTAAATATAAAATTAAATTGTTATTTTCAATTATTATTCAAATACATTTTTGTTATTGTAACATATATGTCACATTAGATTTTCCATGACAATTTTATAGTTAAAGGTCAGATGTGACGTATATGTCACAACGTTATTTACTTGATTTGTTTTATATAAACTTGTTCTTAAAAAGAATTCACAACAGGTCAAAAACAGTTACCAAAAACAGTCTTTCAAAATTTAGCTAGCTCTGCCCGTAGCGGTAGCCTAGCACACAGAAATGTTTGAAATGTTGTTCTGGGAGGACTAAATCACATTGCCTGTCATATGACCCACCAAAATGTTTAGTAAGTGCTACTCCGGGACTTTATGGGTGAAAGTCAATGATAAAACTGATCAGGGAATTTTCCAGAACATTTAAAAGGTGTGTGCCACCTGTGTCACCGTGGGTCCTTATGGGTTAGCCGGGGAAAGTTGATTTTGATCAGAACGGGAGAAAGAGACTCTGTGTGAAGTGAATTGAGTTGGAGAGTTTTTGGAAGATGAGAGCAGGAGTTTTGAAGAGAAAAGGGAGTTGATTTCTCCTGCTCTCAGTAAAGGGGAAAGGGGATTTAAAGAGCGACAGGAAGACTTTCTGAGATGACCTTGGCCCATTTCTCAGGGCTCCAGCAGCGAAGACAAGCCCCTTGCATATTTGACATTCACTTTCTTGGCAAGGCACAGCCACAGAAAATCTAAGACATTTTCAATTTGTGTCTCAGACATTTCAGCATGTACTTTTCAAGAGGAGCATTAAAGCTGTTGCGAGCAGGTGGGGTTCGCTAGCAGAGTTAGTTGGGCGAAAATCAGCTCCTTCTTTCTGTCTGCCCTACAGAATGTCACTTTCCTTATGATGGCTTTCCTTATGAAGTTCTCCTCAATCCATTCAACTGCTGCGAAAATCCTGGTGTGCCCCCCATAGGCTGGGAGGAGGAACAGTGCTGATCTGCTCCAAGTTTCCAAACACCTGCAAAATCCCACACAGTTAGGTCAAACCCCATTCCATCCATATGCCGGTGTGTGTCTGCTGAGTACTTCTGCTTTCCCCTCTCCTGGTAATTTATTTACAGCAATGGGAAGAGAAATACAGACAGAGGGAGAGAGAGAGAGGGAGATTGACAAAGTAGCCTGGAAGAGATGTGCATGGTCTATGCTTTATGGAAAGGGGGAGGGGGGGGTGGAGGGGGTAGCACCATGCTCAGTGATTTTAACAAGGGTTCAGACTCCCTCACGAGTGATGTCATCCCTCATAAAGGGCTATCTGCACAGCGAATTGGGAGAGTGTCGAGCAGACGCTGCAGCTCGGCAATGAGGGTGTCACGGGTCTGGCTGATATATGGGCAGGTCTGGGCTGAGGAGGGCAGGTGCGCGAGGAGGAAGAGCTGTCTGTAGGTAGGGCTGGAAGCAGTGCACTTGTGAGATGCCTCTGTGGTGATTGGTGTTAGATAAAAAATGCGGTACCCCTGTGTAAGGGCTAACGCCAAGTTATTCAGGTGCAGCAAGAGGTATCTTGCTTTTTCCATATCCATTGGACAATTTACAATCTCCCTTCCCCCAGAAAAGCTCTGCTTAACTGCAGTCTACTCTGAAAACATCCATGATCTAACCGCAATTATACTCTCTCCAACCAGCCTTAAAAAAACGGTCTATACTAATAATTTTATCATCCACTATATGATAAGGGTCTGGAAGCAAATCAAAACATCCTGTGGAGTGAATTCATTTGCATTCATTGGCATTCATTGCATTGGGGATCTCTACTTAAATGGGAGATTTGCCACCTTTACAGAGATCCAGGAGAAATATGGTCTCCATAAGAATAATTTCTTCAGATTTTTGCAATTAAGGAGCTACATACATGTACAGTCACATTTTAAAGATTTTGTGACAGCCAGTCCCTCCTCTTTGGATAAGTGTCTTAGGAATTATTCCATCACCTATTCCATCTCATCCTTCTATGGCACATTACAGAACCTCCACCTACCTTCAACAAATGCAATCAAAGCAGCTTGGGAAGAAGAACTATGATTAGAAATCTTTGATGGAGAGTGGAAAAGCTACCTAGAAGAAATTCAACACTGTTCCATACACGCCAGACACTGTCTTATCCAATTTAAAGTGGTACACAGACTCCACTTCTCAAAGACTAAATTACACAAAATATATCCTAATGTCTCTCCGATTTGCGATAAATGTAATGCTGGAGATGGGTCATTAGCTCACAGCTTTGTTCATTGCCCCAGCCTTCAGGGATACTGGCAGGGCATTTTTAAAGTCTTTACTGATGTCATGCAAAAGTACCTTGAGCCAGATGCTCTTCTCATATTATTTGGGCGGTCAAATCAGTTGTTCAAATTGTCAAAATACGAACAGCAATTTCTGTTATATAGACTGCTGACAGCCAAAAAGCTCATATTGACCTTTTGGAAGAAACAGCAGACTCCTTCCCTACAGGACTGGCTTAGTGAACTCACTAACACATTACATCTTGAAGAAATCAGATTTTTCTTAAAAGATAGAAGACGCCATTTTGATAAGATTTGGGCTCCTGGATCTTGGAGTGAATACTTAGGCCATAACTGATACTCACAGACCCGGAATTTGTTCTTTCTCTCTGGAACTCACACTGACATGCAGGCAGATGACCCCCCCCCCCACCCCCCCCCCCCCCCCCTTTTTTCTTTTTTTTGGTCTGTTTTGTATGTATGTTTGTTTTAATTTGAGTGGGTGGGATTGGGTTAGTGGATTAAGTATGATGATTTTGCTCTATGCTACTACTGTACATGATTCACTTGTTCTTGTGTTACATTGTGAAAACCTGGAGATTAATCTTGTTTATTGTAACTTGCCAAATGATTCTCCAATAAAAAAAAACCTGTTTGGGAAAAAAAACTCATGCAGAGAGTATCTTTCCATGGAGTAAATCTCTTAATCAAATGTTGTAGCAATAGCTTTACTCTATAGTAATTCCTTTAATAGATAACAAAATTTTCCAGTGTTAAATATTTGACTGTGGATTTTTGAGGCGTATAAAGTTGGATCTGTCATTTATTCATATAAAGTTATGGTCCTTTACAAAAGAATATACTCAGTAGAGCGGCATACCAGATTTCCAGGTTCAACACAATGATTTGTTCATGTTGTGTAAGAAATTTTTTTATGAATCATAACTCATGGATTTTTATAAATACAGAAAAATCAGAACTAAAATAATAGGGGAGAGGGAAGTTTGAGTGATGGGGAGACACAGGGCTTTCTGTGCTGCTGAATGGTTTGATTTTAGCGCTACAGACAACCCTGCTATATTTGACACAGTGGTCCTATAGGCTGGCCCAAGTATATGCTCCTTAAACAATAATGATCACACCCAGAACATATTGAAAAACTCAGAGTAGAGAGGTGGTTCTCAAAAGTTTCATAATGTTTTCTATGTTTTCGCCCCATGAAGCATTGTTATCCAACTGTGATTCTTTAATGAGAGGTTCTGAATGGGCAGGCATACTGTATGCTGCAAGCAAGTGAATGGGTAGGTCCAGATGAGGCGGGATTGGGAAACATTTTTTCATTTATTTTGTCTGCTGTTGTTACGCCCTCTGTCCTGACTATTTGGACGAGGGACGGGGTGGAAAAGAGTTTAAGAAGACACTTATGACAGACACAGCATTCAGATGTCTTCACTCCTCCATGTCTTTTATTCCAAAGAGCCGGGAAAACGTACAACGACAACTTGTCAGCTGAGCAATACCAATTGATCCCAGATCAAAACATAAAGCACTCACCACTTTGCTTCAAACAATAATTAACTAAAATCTTGTAACTGTAAATTAATTAATATTTATAGTTTTTAATCCGTAATATTTCCCCATTAATAGAATTAAACTTGAACTTTTATAATGAAATAATGCATATTGATTATTAATGTCTGGGTGATACACATTTTAACCCAAGTGTACCTTTGTCCATTTCACACTAAGGAATAAACCAAATTCAAAAAAATAGTCATAGATATGTTTTATATTCTACATGCTACACACTCCAACATGTCACACTGTTGGTCTGCTTGTATTGGTGGATGGCAGGAGAAACACACACTCCTTTCATACTGTGCAGTGAAGGCCATAATAGCCGCCACCAAAGCGTTTCAGACTGGCCAGGCTAATGTCAAAGCCAAAGTGCTTGCCTGTGAACGACCCATGTTCATACCTTTATGCGTTTTCGATAGAGGGTGTTCCTTTGCCACAAAAAAATTTTTTTTTTTTAGCTTGCTGGTCATTTGTTCTGTAGTGCATTATAACCTAGCCCTTGCCAATTCCTCTAACACTTCAGCATATACTTTCTAAATTCCAGCATTCTTCTGTTGGTCTAAAATGCCTCAAGTGCCTCTCACATCATGCAGTGTAGGCCTTAACAGCAGTCACAGAGAGAGCCTCTCTTTTAGCAGGAGCTAACAAGCTGAAAGTGTGTGATGACTCTGACAGCTGGAGCGCTTTAAAGAAGTGTTATTTATGGGGGCATGAGGTGCACAAGTCACAGAGGGAGCAGCGTCTCTAAACAAGTGGGCTGGCCAACCACAGCACAAACATGTACATCCCACACTGAGGAAGGCCCTCGGTGGCCGGGTCTTTTGGGGTGGACGGGCTCTAGATGTTAGAGAAATCAGAGGCCACTACCCGCTGCTGAACATTATCTCTGTGACAAGAGCAGACTGAAGGCTGGAACGGGCCTTGGCACAGTGTCTGGTGGAATGCCAAGTTGCAGTGCAGTGGTCAATATTCCACAAAGCCATGTCTGATGAATGAGTCATCAGTGTGCCCTAGTTACACATGGGGAAATAATCTGGCATTAGTTAAATCTTTATGATGCCAGAACCAGGTTATCCATCACACACACACACACACACAGACACACAAACACAGAGCATAAGTGAAGCAAATAATATATATATATATGTGTATATTCACAAAAATATAGGCTTCTAAGATTAAATTGGACTACAAAACTGTAGTCCTTTTGCATTGAGCTGACTTTATACTTATTGCACACTGTATTCATGTATGCTGTAATGCTTAAAAAGTCTTTCACCCTCCGCTGGTGAATAGGAGAACTGCACCCATTTTAGAGAACTTTCTTGAAAAGATTCTGAAGTCAGGCCACACTTTTTATCAGCAGCGCTCTCACTCCCGTTGTCTGTTTCTGCCCCCCCCCCCCCCCATCACCCTATTCCACAAGGATATGTCAAGCGCCGATGGCTGTGTCTGCGAGTAATATTGAATAACACTGTAATACACTCATTAATCACTCTTCTCCTGCAGATGAGTGCAGAGTGATTAGTGTCTCTCAACACGTCCACTCGTTTTTCACCTCCTTTTGCCTGGACCTTGTCACACCAAAGGAACAAATATCTCTATGCACTTGTTTCTTTTTTCAGTTTCTACTCCTATTTCACATTTATCCTCAACCTGTGATTTATGGCAATTTCCGATCAGGTCTTATTAATGCTCTGTGGGTGTGTGTGTGTGTCCCTGTGCTTATTTTATGGAGCAGAACTGGTGAGGGTGTAAAGCGCCTGAGAGACTTGTCGTTCACCTTTGACCACAGTGCTCACTGGACCTTATGACTCGCGTGGGGAGTACAGGAATGTGTTTTTCTTACTGTACCTCAGGATCTATCCCTGTGTACTGTATGTGATGCTACTGCATGTGCTTGTACTCAGTGCTAATATCTGTCACAAACTTGATTGGTATGCCACCAGATGAAATTGTTTAATGACAGAATGTCAAGTTAATTAAAGACAGAAGATGAACATACTATTTAAAAATTGATGCCAGAACTCATTTTAATAGGGGAAAACTGTAACAACACATTATGTAATAACTCTGCATTATGTAATAGCCTTACAAAATGTAATAAATTTTCACTCCAATATGTAATAATTTAAGCATTATGTAATAATTTACGCATTTTGTAATACATTTCTTGAACGCCATATGTAATATATTTTTTTGCATTTTGTAATGCATTATTACAGATTGCGCAGGCTATTTCAAAATGCGGGACCTGATTTTTTTTCCTAATGGAAATGATGTCCACCTACAGGGACCCCTAGATAATGAAAGCAATGGAGAACGTGGCTTGCCTATCCTGCCTACAGAATTGCTATAATTTATCATCCAACTGACGCTTGATGCAGACATGTCAATGCTTGGGGTTATTTAACAGAATTTGTCAACTTTTTCGAAGTCTTGCTGAACCATTCTATCCTCAAATCTACCTCAGAGAAGCGATAGCTCGTAATTTTGCCCTGGATTATAATATTGACAATGCTGTTAGTATGATGAGGCTCTACAAATATGCGGGACGTAGTAGTGGTCTTGCAATGACACTAAGAAAGTTATTTTGCAAAAATAGCAATTAGGTGATGGCCTGGCTTCTGCTTAAGCATGTTGGTCTTGGTCAATTTAAAATAATTTATATTTTTTGGAAGTAGTAGTGTTATTATTTGTCTACTGTATGAGCAATTATTAGATGACCAGGTGCTATTTTACTGAGCCATGGCCTATTCTAGGTCAAACCCATGTTGGATTGTAAACATGTTAACTACAGTACTCTTTATGAATAGTTCATCTTGGGATTAGTGTGTAAGCTTCTGTGCCATAGGTGCCTTGTTTTTCATTGAATTGTAAAAGTTAGCATTTGGCCCCTGAAAAACATTTTTTGTAAATTTACCACTTTATAATCATGGGATAGTTGAGTATTGCTGTGACATAGCTACCTTATTTTATTGTTTGAATACATTATTTTGGATTGTAAAGGTTATCGTTTTTGTAAAATTTCCACTGCTTTAGTGCCAAACTCTAACTCTGATTAGCTTAAGGTGCCACCGTAACACACAGTAGTAGGAGGTCTTTTAGGGTTCAGCGCAGCATAAAAGGCGCAGGATTTTAGGAAGGAACTCAGACAGGTTTCCTGGATGAATAACCAGCCTTCACTGCAGTGACTATTATATACATTGCCAACACATTGGGACTGCTGCTGGACACTTTGTCTATGCTCTTGTCCTGCTGGTTTTGTGAATAAAGAGAGTCTTTCTCAGCAATCTACTTCGGCCTCAACTGTGTGTTGTTTGTCTGAGTGAAAGTGCACATTTGGAAGAATTGGTGAAGATTTCACAACATGCACCATGTTATTACATTTCCATTAGAAAAAAAATCAGGTCCCACATTTTGTAATAGCCTCCGCAATCTGTAATAATGTATTACAAAATGCGGAAAAATATATTACATATTGCGTTCAAGAAATGTATTACAAAATGCGTAAATTATTACATAATGCGTAAATTATTAAATATTGGAGTGAAAATGTATTACATTTTGTCAGGCTATTACATAATGCAGAGTTATTACATAATGTGTTGTTACAAAAACCTGTGCAATAACTAATGTGACAAAAAGTCGAAATGGCAGTGGTAACTGTAATATTTTGTATGTGATCACTACCTATTACAAGTTGGTGAACAGTTCTATTATAGTCTGACATGCTGTGTCTAATTCTTTCTTTAAAGGTATAGTTTGGTTTTTAACACCCTTTCACAGGTTGTCTGAAATGCAATAAAGTGGTTGACACCGAAATCTTGACGTTTCCTCCTGTCTTGGCTATTGGGGAAATGTAGAATTGCCTCTGCCTGCTTCAAAATGGCTGGTAATTAGCATTTGTTGTTTCTATCCTCAAAACACTGGTTTTAAAAAAGTGCTAATCACCGAGGGGTTAGTGGTTTTCACTGATGTTCCAACCCAAGTATCGTAGCGAAATACAGTTACTGTCATGTTTTATTTGCCATTTTGTAAGTCCCATAGGTTTCTATTAGAAGACTCTTTGCTCCTTAATATAACCAAAGTGCCAAATAAAACATGACAGAAGCTTTATTTCGCTACGATACATGTTTTGGAACATCAGTGAGCGCTACTAACCACTCGGTGAGTAGCATTTAAAAAAAAAAAAAACTACCCAGATAGCAGGCAGCCATTGAAACAATGTAGAATCAACATTGATTTGTCAACGTTAAGTTATATAACATCAGATTTCGATGTTGATTTAATATCAGTTTGCACCCAAATTTAATATGGAAACGATGTTGATTTATCAACTATAGACCAACAGATTTATTTCAATTGATAGTGATATTAAATCAACATTGAATCAATTTAGGCTAACTATAGATCAATGTGATTTCAATTATATTTCAATTAATAAAACTAGAAGAAATTGTTTAGTTATTTAACTATAGGCTAAAAAAATACTACTACCACACATAGGCCTAACCAGGATGTCCATAACCTACAGCACGAGAGTTTAGTCAGGCGGTGGTGGCGGCACAGGTGGTAGAGGAGCCGTTGGTGACCCCAAGGTTGCAGGTTCGAGCCCCACTCTACCTGACCCCATCGAAGTGCCCTTGAGCAAGACACTGAACCCCAAATTGCTCCTGGTGGCAGGCTGGAGCCTTGCATGGTAATCCCCTCCACTGGTGTGTGATTGGGTGAATGCCATAGCAGGTGGCGCGCATAGACACAGCTACAACTCCAGGTTTATGGATAGGCCTATAGGATCAGATGGTTCTGCTGTGTAGCGCCTAGACACTAGGCCAGAATTAAGCACTTGTTGTAAAAACTCCAAGCTCATGCTCATTGTCTGATTTTCAAAGCTCTATGTCCGGCCTATTCAATAGGCGGCCCGCGGGCCACCTGCGGCCCAGATGTGGTGCACATGCGGCCCGGACGACGCTCCAGCAATAAAAATTAAACATCATTCACGAGCCTCCAGAACGTAAATTGGGTCTTTTACAGAGGGTGCTTTCGTAAACTGACACTCCGAGCTCTCCGAGTACACTCTCCTTTAAAACTTTTCTGAGTGTGGATAGAATTGTCGTTCATTTATTCAGAGCGTCACACTTTCGAAGTGTTTAGAGCGTGTTCAGAGTGTACACCGACCACTCCGGCTGAAGGAAGAGAGCAGCAGAGCGTAACGTCAGTCTGAATGAAAACAGTGCTAACTGCTAGACGAAGTTTTTAGGAAATAGACCAGTTCTGGATTGATTTATGAATTAAACCTCATAATTGGCAGGTAAAAAAGCTTGTGAACTGTGGAGTGTTATTCCATTACCAGAGTGGCAGATTGTAGGCTTGCCTATTTCTCAACGCACCCAGAATATCAGAAACAGACCAAGCTAGTTAATGCCTCCTCCTCCACCCCACCTTTTAGAGATAGCCTATAAATCCCATGCATTCTCAATATTTTTTAGAATGTCGTCAATTTTAAGGGTAAAAATTAAATGCTGAAAATGTGCGGCCCAACTTAAGATCTTGGTTCTGAAATGTGGCCCAAATGAAATGTTAATTGAATAGCCCTTCTCTATGTCATTGCTGAAGCAAACACAAAGACCTACCGACTTGAAACCTATTCAAAAGTAAAAACCCACTCATATCCATTGTCTCAACGAAGTTTCAGACCTCTAGCACCCACCTTCAATGCTTACCAATATTATTCTCACAGTGCGCAGGCCCTAACCTTCAACACTTAGGGGCCAAGTCAGGGGCAAGAAAGAAAGAGACAGTTTGCAGTCGTATTGTATGTTGTACGGTTCAAAAGATACAGCACTTGAAATGTGGGGAAAAAACACACAAGAGAAACAGCTTAAGTAGATGCAAAGGCTGGGTATAGTTTTAAAAGTAAAATGTAAATAAAAGTAAGCGCCCCCTAGCTACTTACAGGAAGGGGCTACTATTTACCTAATCAGAGTTTTTCGGGTCGAGGTTACTAAGACCTTTCTGTTGATACCAAACTTCTGTCTCTACAACAAAATATGACCAAAATGGCCTCGTTCAAAAAGCTTCCTTGGATAGGGCTTCAAAACATGTGCCCCAAGAAAGCTTTGGGGTAAAAAAATAAACTTGAAACTCTGATTTTTACACATGTTCTACTGCTCCTCAAGGAGATTCTAGAACAGCTTTCCTTTTTCCCTACTATTTTCCAATCTCAAGTTACAGCCTCTCAAAAGTCACGTGTTTTTTAACGCCCTAACATTTAGAGTTCAATGGTCGTTCAGCAAGTCCCAGAATGGACTAGGCTGTTGGTCAAATATTTTTGTTGAGCTTTTATAGGCTGACATTTTTATTCAACATTTGTATAATTTCGCATGTTATTTATTCCGGAAACGTGTTCCTAACTCAAATTTTAAGTAAAGCTCAAAGCTAAAATCTGATTACAGATTATGATTTGTCACTAATGAAAGGCTCCAAATGCAAAAAACTATTCGCTAGTGTGATTTTGGTCTGATTTTGTGAGCTGGCCATAACTTTCAACAGTCAGGTGTCAGTGACGAACTCAGAGAATAGAGTAGACAGTTGGCACTTCTATTGTTTTACTAAGCTTGCCAGTCTCTGCTTTAAACTAAAATATGAACAGGCTGTATTTGAGTTTTTAGAGGCCTACATTTATGATGGCTCCTAAGGATATGAGACTATATCCTGGGACTATAATGGGACTCTTATATTGCTATATTTATACCACAATTTTCTCATAATGTGTACCTAATGGAATAATAGTGGACTAATCACCATCTGAGAGACTGAAAACCTGCCCTAGGCAGTTGGGCTAGCCCCTTGAGCTGTCGGAACTGCCCAAGATTTCTTCCTTTACCATAACAAATAAAGGCTTTGAGACATGCCTTTTGTAAAAATGCGCTATTCAAATACAATTTAATTGAATTGAATTGAAAGTTGAAAGATGTTTTATGGTCTTTTTAGAAATGCCTGTGAAAAGACCATTGCAGTAATCAACCCTACTGGAGATAAAGGCATGGATTTGTTTTTCTAAATCATTTTTTGACATTAGACCTCTCAGTTTGGTGTTTGTTTCTTACGTGACACAAGGCTGATTTGGTGATGGCTTTCATGTGGCTGCTGAAATTTAGATCACTGTCAATGATGACGCCAAGACTCTTTTGCTTTAAGCCCTTTAGTTTCAAGGGCAGAGGAAAGTTTGAGCATTGACTCCACAAATAATTACTTCAGTTTTGTCTGTGTAAAGCTGGAGAAAATTGTGTGACATCCAGTTGTTAACTTGGTCCAAACATTGATAGAGACATTCAAAGGGGGCAAAGTAAAGCAAAATAAATCTGGGTGTCATCAGCATAGCTATGATAAGAGATTGAGTTGTTCAAGGTTAAAAAGCAATGGTCCAATGATTGACCCCTGGCGGACACCACAGGTCAAGAACATAGGTGTTGAAGTACAGTTGCTCATGGTAACACAAAAACTTCTATTTTGTATGATGATTATGTACTGTAAGGATTATAAGCAACAGAGATTTCGACTAGGAGACCCTGGAACTGACTGCACAACAGAGCCACCAACAAGGCCATCTGTGACCTGCAAACACTGCAAGCTGCATGGAAGACAGGGAGGTTGAGGATGACTATGGCTGATCCTCCCTGCGACACTCAAAGATAAATGGAACAGTCTCACCAAGGAGACCAAAATCTAGAGTTGCCAACCATCTTGAATTGTCTGGGACATCCCGGAATATGGGTGGTTGACCATCAATAGACTACTGTAAACATGGCAAAATATGCATATAGAGCCAATACGAACGTGGCCAATATGAACGTCAATTATGGAAACCACTCTGTGTACAAGTTAGAAGCTACTCTGCAGCACGATCAATGACATGCTTATAGCTAATTGCCCGGCCCACATTGAGCATAAGCACCCAGATTCTCCCAGTCGGTTTTTACGTGCATCTGGTTATGTGGTGGCATTTGTTCTGTGTTTCAAAACTAATAATTAACCCATTTAATCGGGAGTTATAAGATTTAGCTATATCAAACATTTGACTGGATAGCAACAGTAAGACTAAGAGCAAAGACGATGCCAACAGAGACCCAAGAAACAACAGAAACAGGTCAGGAGAGCAACACCAATAAAATGTATTCGAGAAAAACAGTGATCACAGATGGGCAAAAAAGTTCTACACCCTTTAAATGACATGTCTTAAATGTCATTTAAATGTCAAAGTTATAATCAGTGTCGGGCAGTAGCTTCACTACAAATAACGAAGCTAGTTTAACTACATTTAGTAGTGTGACTGTAGTGAAGCTACAGTAGGCTATACTGAAACTGAATATATTCTGAATCTGATAGCTTTGCAGGAATTAAGCTATTTTTTGTCTATTAAGTGTTCCTTAAAGTTATATTTTCAGAGCATCAGCTCACAGCAGTAAATCCTCTGTCTAGGCTGTACATGGAAGATCAGTTCCTTGCAATATTGTGATGCATTTGATGCGTCAGTCGTGCCTTAATTAAAAAAAAAGGTCCGCAATGTATGATCACATCACAGTAAACAGGCATACAGTAGGCCTATATTAATAGGGTACATAGTAATCAGTATTTATTGTATAGCTATTGAGAGAGCTGTTAGTTTAATCAATACAGAAATAGAGCCATTTTCAGCTTGCTACATTTGGACTTCAAGTAGCTTTGGTGTAGTGAAGTTTCATCTTATGTGGAGTAACTAGTTACTGCTTAGTTAACTACATCTCCTGATTAGTTTACCCAACTGGTTATAATAAATTGTTACACAGGCAACTGAGGATAACAAAAGAGACAGGCAATATTATTACACATGAAACAATAGAAAGAGGTCAGAAGAGGAACCAACAAAATGTAGGCTACAGTGAGCCTATGAGACAGATGGACAATGACAAAAAGTTCTACGCTGTTAGACATTTTTTTAATGTTTACAAAAGTTGGACCTACTGTAAAACTTTTCAGGGTCTGTTGCATATTCTAGTGCTACAGTATTTCAAGAAAAGGAGCAAGTAGTGGCTTGTCCTTTTAAACTGTGAAATTGGTGGATTTATAAAACTTTTTACGATTTGGTGCGCATGCACCTGCAAGAAAGTGTCCCTCATCTTTTTGAGATTTCCGGAAAAGTGTCCCTCATTTGGGGTTGAGAGAGTTGGCAACCCTACCAAAATCTGTCCGAGGTAACCACGACTTAGAGTTGAAATTTTTGAAGTTTATTGCCAAGTTAAAAGCCTTCTATTTCAGGCACATCCTTTACTATGAACTTTGTCACAGGGCCTCTTGGCCAGTAGAGACTTAACTTAAGAGGATTTTTCAATTCCCAACATTGTGTGTTTTAGTGGCTGTTCTTTATTTAAATGGGAACAAACAGATGGCTTTTAAAATAGAATATTTCCTCTGAATATGTCATACTTTGCGCAGCTACAGTACAGTAGCCCAGGCTACATTGCATGTTAGAAAACAAGTAGAAGAACTGAGAACTTACAGGTGAACGCTAAGATGCCCTTGCCCTTGTCAAGAGATTTTAGACTTTTAGTGCGATTCATTCCTTGTCGTCTAAGTGCTGTTCTCTGAGGTACGCTCCTAGCATGACTTCAGTGTTTTTTGGACCTCGAGTAACTCCCATCATAGTGATTTAAGGATGTTTATTTTCCTGCACAAGGGAAGGGTTAGTGGCCATCTGGACCTATTCTCACTCGGGCATTAATTCACTCCGCCCCGTTAGCCAAATGGTACGACCTGTGTTTACACTGCGCATCAGGAACTTGGGAAGTCGCTGAGGCCTGCCAAGAGTGGAGCAGGAGGTTTATGCGCGAGGACTGCAATAATTTAGCCAATCAGGGTTTTGATACTTTGAAATCAAAGGGTGTGAAATCCTGCTGCCGTCCCAAGCAGACTTGGAAAAATAAACTTGTTTCAGTTTTAACATGTGTTGTATAAATGGTAGATTTCTTTGCAGGATTGTCGCGATGGAAAATCAGATTAAATACATCTCTTTGAAATGAAGTCTAGTGAGATGAATGTGTAGGTTTGAATTAAAACAGTCAGAAGTTCCATGAAAGTAGATGCCTGAAGTATGAGAGGTATCGCTCTGATTCAATGTGACTTGGAACATTATTTACTTTCTTTAATATATTATGCAATACCTAATAATGAATTAGCCTATATTTATTATGTAATTATGTCTTCAAAAAATATTTTCTGAAACTGGACAATCAGGAACAGCAAATAGAGGGATTGGGATTGGTACTAATATTTAATTAATCAAATTATTACTTTCACAATATTAAAAGATTTAATAAATGTTGGCAGTAGCATGCCTTGAGTCTAAATGTGAGTGGGGCAGAAACAAGTAGTGTCACAACACTCACTACTTTTTTTGTATTTTTGAGCTACATTAAAACATGCTAGTTAAACTAATTATTAATAAGCATTAAATGAAGGTGTCGGCAGTAACACTGGTCATGGGCTATAGTAGAACTAATAATGGAGTTGGTATTAGCTGGAACACAATTAAACAGTTTTCTTTTGGTAGACCAAAAGCCTGTATTTTAAAGTATTTTGATGCCCTTGGCTTTATTTCAATAGCCTCAAGTAATATTAGACAAATCACAATTCAAAATGAACCTCAATGTAACCTACTACTGTACACAAACAGCAAAGAATTGGATGAATGGACATTACAACAGTAACAGAAACCTAACTGCTCTTAAAAACACTATTTTTTAAACTATTTTTGGAGCATGGTTTTGCAGGTAACAACAAAGTTAGTTCGCTGCCTCACCTGCCGATATGGACGGCAAACAGCAAAACAGAAAACACAACGCCAAAACAGAAAACACAACGGCAAAACAGAAAACGGAAAGGGTAGGTCTCTTCTAAAAATGTCTATCAGAAAGTGGCAACCAATCAGGTAACTGTGTCTTGACGGGGGCGGGAGTAAGAAAAAATCGCAAACAATATGGCGGTGCCCTGGGAGTTCTTTACACAAAAACGTATTTGTTTGATTAAAGGGTGTATGGACCGCAGTTTGTATTTAATCGTGTCCGATTGTGTTTACAGTTTTCACCCAATTGCTTGAACACTATTGACACATGCTCAAACCAAAGGAACATAACTTGAAGTTGTTGCAGCTATACCTTAAACAAAGTGTAACCATACCTTAAACAAAAGTGCTGCTTTGCACTTTAGTTGCAATTCTGCAACACACTTGCTCCTTTTTGCAACACACTTGCTCCTGCACACTACACACTATTTCATACATAAGACACTTTGTTCAAAACTGAAATCTCAGGCTACCATTGGGAAAACACATCTATTCAAAATACAAAACACACTGGGCAAGCATGGAGAAAGGTAGAGGTAGAGGAAGAGAAAGACAGAGAGAGGGACGTGTTCAAAGAGGCCATACAAGGACTACACATACAAGGATTATTTCAGATGATGTCAGAGCAATTCACAGTACTGCATGTACAGACCATGTTGTAAACCATGTCCTGACTATGAGGGACTCAAACAACTTGGTACTTGCCCCTTACTCGCCATTTCTAACTCCTGTAGAGTAATTTTCTGCTTGGAGATGGCTTATGTATGAATGCTAACCATATGCCTGTATGGCTTGGTTGAGGTTGAGGTTTGGTCTACCCAGGGATGGATTTGACACACAAGTAGATATTACTGTAACCCTTATGCTTAGCAAGAGAAGACATTTCTTCTGATGTAGATGAGATCCTGTGGCCAAGCCCAACAGACAGCAGGATCCACAAGCCCACTGTGTTTACAGTAGTGTATTGTTTGTTTCATTTCTGATTATTTTTTACTTTAAGTTAAATTTACTATACTGTAAAATACACCAATGTAATTTATTGATGTTGATTTGACAATTTACAGTAATATTGGTGAAAATGTGCCCTCCCTGGAATTGAATACAAACAGAAAAAGTGTTGTGTATAAAGTAGACTAGTGTGTTGCCGCTGATATGGGAGTGTATTGATATGAAGCAAGTGGCTATCATTTTGTCATCAAAGTGAGGTTTTGGCAGAGGATTGTATTTGGCATAGATGTGAATGTTTTATTTCCCAGTGTTCTTCCTTATTTCCTTGTGTGTAGAGTTTTGGCACCATGAGCCAAGTTTTGCAAAATGTGTTCAAGCAATGGACAAAAACTGTAATGTGATACACAAACGTTATCGAGACAAATAGAACATCATAGGTTAGAAGATTAAGCATTCTAACATAAGTTAGCCGAACGCTACACATAGCCAAGCTGTAACTCAGTGGTTGCAGCAGAGACGGTTGATGAAGCCAACTGAACGATGAGTGGATACAGTCTGTGGTGGAAACGCAGCGTAAAAGGCTGAACCAATGGATGCCAATTTTTTAGTTTCCCCAAAGAACCTCTAAAAATACAGATGTGGATTTGTATAATAAAGTGAGTTTCATGAACACCAACGTTTGGTTTGGTTTTGCAGCTAGTAATGTTAATGCTAGCTTGTAGCTAATTTTAGCTAATGCTAGCTGTGTGGAGTAAAATAGCATAGGTTTATCAGATGATTAGAATATTGGTAAGTTATTTATATTCAAATGAGGCAGGTTAAGTATATTCCCTTATGATACATGTGTACATCATATGACGTTTTAATGGTATGTTACCTGTTAACTTCCATGCCAATATTGTCCATGCCCTGGCTGACTGAACAAAATAGTCTAACTTTTTTTTTGACAGTTCAAGACATTAAAAAACGGTTTGCACTTACATTGCTTTCAATCTAAATGTTGCTGGCTTCCACCAAAGTTAATTATTGCGGGCTGTCCAGTAGCTTTTACCCTGTTGTTGAGTGAATTCATTGGTGTATCGCGGGGCACGGTAACGTCACACACGCAACGATCGTTCAGTGTAGTCTTTTATCAGCTTTAAAAAAAAAAAATTACGCAACCAGCAGGGGGCGATGAGATTAATTTCCCTCCCTATGTAACGTTACCTGATGGCCCGGGTAATGCTGCTGACATTGCATTGTGTGCTGGATGTTCTGTGCTTGTAGTATCCCTAGACTCTTCGACTTCTTCCTCTTCTTTCATTGCCAATCTCAATCAGATTATCATCACCTGGTTCCTTCTCATTCTCCCCTGTTTGAATTCTGCAAAGCTAGCATGAATTCAACAATAAAAAAAACGTAGCAATGTTAATTTGAGTGGCATATGCAAAATAAATGGGCAAATGCATTTATTACTGTACTACTGAATATTTGCCATTGTGTGATACACATACCCAATACAAGTTATCTTTTTGTAAGCGGTAGATACAGCACTTGCAATGTTCAGCAGCGCGGACTGCCTCCAATAGAATGCAGTGCAATACAATCCAATACAGCGGTCTTTAGAGGGAGCTTGTGAGAGAAAAAAACAGAACGTTGCTTAGCCCCTCTTTAATGCTGGTAAGTGACCATTTACACGGACCATACATAGTATTATGTTCATAACGACTTTACATTGTTGACATTGTGGAACAATAATGCATTTAATACAATATCGGTGATATTTGCCTGTTGGATAATGTGTCGTTATCGCTTCAATTTAACAATAATGTTAGCTGGAGCTAGCTCGTTGATACAGTATTTATCCCGATGTGCGGAGATAATTATAAACATTTTCAGTTTGCTAAATTATGCAACATTAGTTCGAGGTCAATATGAGTTCGGCATGAAAAACACTAACGTTAGTTTCCAGTGTTGGCCCACATAACTAAATTAAGTTAAGCTGTTACGGTATTGAATCTGCATTTAATAGGCTTTAGTCATTGCAAGAGTTTTTGACTGTTGGCAAGGACTTCCCCCTATTGTTCCTAACAAATTGATCGCATACGTATCATTGCTCCAGACAAAAGGTTGTAAGATGGGATCTACAAATGCCCATACTGCAATTTCTCAACAAACAATGAATATAACTTCACAGGCCATACCACATACAAAATCACATTAAGCATGCTGTACATCATCGAGGTAAGATTTTAACCATTTAAACACTGATTTGGATGTGTTAACACCATTGTATGCTATAATTGGAGTTATTGTGAGTGATTTTGTTTTGATGTCACAGAGTACTTTACAAGTGTAACAACAGTGCAGGTCAATGGCACACTTCCATTGTCTGTTCTGCACACAAACGTTAATTCGTTATGACCAGGTTGCACCACATCAATGCTCCTCCAACAAGCCACCTCTCTCTTCCCCCTCCCCCCATGATGTGCCGTCCAGTGTATGTCCTTAGGGTGGGCATTTGACTTCAGTTAGGTATGATTTTGTGGAGGCTCATTGTGTAGGACATTAAGTAAACTACTCTCAACAATGATATTTGCACACAGGCTTTGTCATACTGACGAAACATAACTTTAGTTTTAACTGTATCCTGAACTTGTCATTTGCCTTTTTGCTAGAATAACACTGGTTGCTAAGGTGGTGGTGTTTGCTAAGGTGGTGGCTACTTCAAAACCTGACTTTTGCTACAGAGCATGCATGATTACAGGAACAGCAAGCTTATTCCTAACACTCTGCATATACTAGTTTATTGTGATGGCGCCAATGAGCCAACTGCCAACACTACCAGCGTTTGATCCCTTGGAAGAGGAAGAACCAACCAGGTATGATGAAATGAGAAAGTAAATCCAATCTAAAAAACTATAACATACCATACTATACTCCTCACAAGGTCTGTCTTTCTTAGAAAGAAAAGGTGTGTGGGTGACAGAAGCACAGATCCTGTACATCCCATTGAGCATCCAACTGATTCCTATTGAGAGATGTGTTTGGTGTGTGGGAAGCTGTGACTGAGTGATACTGTAAGATCTTTAAAGTGATTAACAGCCTGTATGTAATGTAATGTATTGCCTTCTGTCTCTATCCCAGACACATATTCAGTATATACATGCAGCATGGTTCCGGGTTAACAGATCTCTGCTTCAAGGGCATGTGGATGTGCCCAACACATGGCCGAGGCCGAGGGACAGTGAGTGTTGAAAAACATTGTCAGTGATGTTCCACACCCCTATCCTTTTATAACCTTACGGGATTTACAAACATTTTCCATGCGCAAAAAAGTTCCCAGGTTTCCGCAATCTTTTGACCACACGTATAATCTTGCGTAACGCTCCCGCAAAGTTTTCTTGACTAGCACCCTATAGGATGTTCTAGACTGTGTTTTAGTGACCTCCAATGGTAAAATAAAATATCACATTGATAAAGTAGTCGGATGCACAGCGCAGAGGCTGCATGTGAGCACTTTAAAATGTAATGTAGTATTCGTAACATGCCTAATAAGAGAAATATGCAACAAATTCTATATTCATAGTCAGTGCTTGGTTCTTGGCGCTGAACTTACTTTGTTGACAACATCAGTTGTACGCTGCCTCTCACTTTTGTTATTTCAATTTGATATTCATTTTTTATGGCCTTCAAACAAGATTTTAGTGAAGATGTTCTACCTCTGTTAGGAGGTTTGTCTCGCATTTCCTGAATTGTGTTTTGTTTTCACATTTACCGTGACATGATTGTTGCAGACATTTTGTAGCCTATTTGGTGGAGTATGTTGGTGGTTTCGGTCAAAAATAAAATTATAACAAGTTTATTATAAGTAAGACAAAAGTAACAGACCGATAATAAAACGAAAGGTTTGCTCTTTTATCGTCTTGTTTCTAGTGTTTGGTTAGCGTTAAGTGGCTAATGGGTTGCTAAGGATAAATTTGGGGTGGCTGTAGCGGGTGCCGCCACTGACCGTCTGTCATCTTACAAGAATACACCAAACAATGTGCACATTGTTCAGTGCAGTTCAGTGCAATTCTAATCATAATTATGATTGCAGTCTTAGATTGTACAACATCCATTTAGCATCAGCTGCTGCCTCATTTTTTGGTCTGTTGTTCCAACTTTTCTATGTCTCCTTCCTTCTGACAGCACTAGGCGAACTCATACAAAAAGACCATGATAAGAAATATTTCAACTACAACATGAAACCTCTTTTTTATGACCTTAGTCTAGGCCAATTCTATGCCACTCGCCTACTTTATAATTGCTATCTGCACACACTTTAGGTTGCCCTACCCCAAAAAACATATTATGGATGGAGTAGTCAAGGAGTGGGTGCAAACAGAACTGGCATTGTAGCACTAAGCTAAAAGAGAAAGAGAGAGAAAGAAGCATGTGGTAGCGCTAGGTTAGAGAAAGACATGGTTTGTTAAGTTAATGATGCATTAGCAGGAGATGTTGATTGATGTCATAAGTCATAATTAGATCATCGGGGCTTCAACAGTATTTAAACACATGCTGAGCTCACAGCAGACGTGGCACAGCACAGCTCATTCAAAGAGTGATTGATCACAGACAATTCAGTCTGGAGCCACTTTCCAGCCCTTTAGCACAAAACTGAAAATGAGTTTCAGGCAGACAGAGTGTAGGAATGTAAGATTTTTGTTTTGTATTTCATAATGGTGAGGACAGGAGTCACATTTGTATGCTTACAAATCTCCATGACCCCAAATCATCACCTAAAGTACAAACCTTTAAAAACTACAGGTCACATAATTGTCAGTGTATTTAACCCATTCATGTCATTATTCTTTTTTCTAGAATACTCCATCCATATTTCATGATGCCTATGGCAAATGCACTGTATGGGCTATAAATCTTAGGTCAGAGCAGTGTCATTTTGGATAGACTCAATAAACGTTCTTGTAGTTGCAGGTTTACACACTAGTACCTTTTTACTGTATATGACATGTTTTGGGGAAAACAACCTCAGTACCTTTTGTACTGTATATGACATGTTTTTGGGAAAACGGCCATTTAATTTCACAGTAACGTCTGTCCCTGGCCACTTTTAATAGCCACTGTAAAGGAGTGGGCCTTCCATTTTGCTGCGATGATGGCTGCCCTGACATGCAAAAGGGTTTTAAAAACATCATGAAGTTACTTGGTCCAGTTGGGTGGCAACATAAAGGTCCCAACAGCACATGAAACTGCAGGAAGAGATAAACCCCAAACTCTTTTTTGATGAGCCCTGAGGTCTGCGGTGGTTTACAAGGTCATCTCTGCATCTCTGCTCATATCTGCTTAAAGGCTTCAGAAAAATTCTCATTAATGAGATTAAGACTACACTCAGGAACTATATGTTACCATAAGATAATGAGCTATTTGGTTGCAGTTAGTCGGCTTGTTTGCGAAGGCCTTACTTGTCCCAATTTCTGAAGATTCCGTACATGAGTATGGTGCCAGGCTATTTCTATCCACTGCAAAAGACCCTTGGCAAGGTGGGTCAAAGGGAGAAATAAAACACTCAGTTTGCTCTTGGTGCTATAAATCTCATTGTCTGGAGTTCCTGTTTGGTTGGTGGTGTACTGCAGAAGACCAGGGCAGCTGTGCTGCTCCTGAGGTGAGAAATGAGGTGATCCGCTGAAATGAGGTTTGGACCCTGTGGAGTTAGCCACTAACAAAAACCCTGGACGGATTTAAACCTGTCCCACTTAGTGTCCTTACCCTCAATACCTCAATAGACCTGCCAGCAGAGCCTTCCCATGTGAAGGAGTGGGTCAAAGAAGGAACACAGACCTCTACTCTGTGTATTTGTGTAAGCCAGCTTTAAGCATTTAGCATGTACATCAGATAGATAGGTCAATGCAAATTTCAGTTTAGTTTAGTTCTTCTTGCAAACTACTTTTTTTCACATAGAGTCTGAATCTAAGTATCTGTTTGGGGTCTCTAAATTTGATGGACTAAACAGCAAGCAAGGATGATGTCCACATGAGTATGTCATTAGGGTCAACTTCAAAGACCCCACACAGATCAAGAATGCTTGATGGACATGTTAGGGTAGGATAGGATAGGATAAAGTACATGATGTAAAGCCCAATGGGACTAAATACTCTGTTAGTCATGGAGATATTGGTTATGGCGTGTTTAAGTAATTATGACAGAAGACAATGTTCGGTTTCTTAGTTGCACACATGGAAATCATATCGGTCTTGTGATGTTGTTGGCACAATTGCAGATTTACTTCAACAGACAATATGTAGGAAGAGACTGATTTTGAGATTTTTGTTTTCAATCTAAACACATTTTCATTGAAATCACTTTACTTTGTTACTTTCAATAAATATAATTTAAAAGGATAGTGCCAATTGGTGTTAAATAACCTATTTATGTCTACACCAATGAAGAACGTACACCATGAAGAAATGTGATAGTCCCAGCATACTGGTTATTTTGATAAGACATGGATTTGGTTAGAGTTTGGTTAGGGTTGTCTGTGGCAACATTAGACAGCAGCTGATGCTTCTCGTAGACCTTAGAGAGAGAGAGAGAGAGAGAGAAATATTAGCTAACTCACTGCGTGATAAATCAAGTTGTGTGATCAGGCTGTGTGCCTTCTCCCTCTTTGAAGAAAATATCAACTTTACTTTTAATCACATTTGAATTACTATTAGTGCTGCTGAAGGCTGATGTTACTTCTTTCCTTGTGGCATATAGGCAACAGGACACCTTAACAATTCTCTTTGTTGCAAAAAGGAATCTGGGTTGTCCAAATTTGTATTAGAAATGACAATTATGCCAAATATGGAGACGACTTAGACTCTATTATCAATGCTATATACTTGGAGCTTAATGATGGGCAATAAACATGGTATTTCAAGGTGAGACACATTTTTGAGTGAATCAGATTCCAAGGGTGAGGATGAATGGTGTCAAGGATGAATTGGAATCAAAGGAAAGACACAGAGCACGATTAACGGTTTTCTTATTCTGTGCAAATGTGTTCAGTCCTTTTAAAATTGGCTTGAATTTCCAAAAACAAGTTGACAAATCAACAGTTGCCAATCATTCTGAATTTTTTTTTAATTCGATGAGTAGACGAAATACAAACAAACCTCTGTCTGAATGTTTTTCTGGAATTGTCATTTGTGCAATTCCATTGTAGCCTACATTGTACAAGTACCAGAAAAAGTTCATGTTTTACTGCAGATAGAGGATATTCAATTAGGATTTAGCTGTAATACAAATGTTTTACCCAACAGTCTGGCAAGAATTAATGCTACACTATTAAATATATGTGTCTATAAGACATGGGGTGCAGCCAGGTTTAGGATATCACCATCACCTCGCTGACTAAAAATGTTAAATCCCCCTAGGCATAAATAAATTGGACTGTCTACACAGACAATAATCTAAATTACAGTGACAACCGTAAAAGTGACAAATGACAAATCTGTGTGGCTGTGTCTCTCTCTATATTGTAATTCTCATCCAGAAGGTCTGATCTTCAAGTACATCTCCGTGTGCTCTTAATCTGATTGAATGGAACACTTGTATTTGGAGAGCTATTCGAGTGCCTGCCATACACTTAGCTCGTTTGACCCCATAGAACCCTGCTGGGCGGATGTGGAGATAGAAATGCTCTTCATAAAGAAAGGCTGGGATGAAGTCTCGATGCTGAATGTCGAACGGTCCCTTGAGCCGCTGTTTTTTGGGCGAGTTCCAGCAACATAAGAGCCAGACGGGCAGTAGCTCGGCGATGCTCGACTGACTCTTTCACCTGTGCCGCGGAATACGCATTCATCATTCCCATGTAAATTCAGAGGTTGCTCATTTTCACTGAATATGAGATGGGCACCATATTCATATTCCGGGGCGCAGTGCCACAATCGTTATGTCGAATAAAATAGGGGGACTGACGAAGATTGTAGTGCACGCAGTAGCACTCTGACTTCACAGAGGGAGGATGTTCAAAGAGGGTCCAACTGCGCACTAGGACTCACTCCGTTACAGGACTTAGCTCATTCTTCAGGAGAGATGACCTACTGTCCATGTTGTGGACTACGCTGATCGTCTTGGATTACTATTCTTAAAGGATTCTATTGGGGGTGCAAGTGTGAAATTGCCGAGATGAATTTTCAAGATTTGTAAACTTAAGGTAAAAGTTTGAAATATTGTATTTAGGCGTAAGTGTGATACCCATATTTGCATTCAGTTTGGCGACCATAGAACATTATATTAATATACTGTTTACTTCACAAATAAAAACAATGACCTCTGTCTTTCGTAGGTACGCGACCTGGATTGTGACACCCATCATTGCATCTTCTCAAGGCTTAGCCTCTTGATATCAAAATGAGTGCGGTGGTTTTCGATAACTTTGACAACCATATCATGTATGAAAAGAACGCTAAAGAAGTGGAGATGAAGAGTCTTAACTATTTGGAAGTTATCGAAGGACAACATCCTGATTTATTGTCAAATCACAAAGTCGTTGATGGTGACCCTTCCATCAAGCACAGGAGAAATGGGTGTGTAATTAATGTTATCGCCTTATTAAGACCAATTTTAGCATTTGAAATGCACAAGAATAGCCAAAGGCGTTTTTACACATTTCAAATCCATGCACTGAACTTTTTTTTTCTACGGAATTCTTGATGGACATTTTTTTGTCTTTCTCTTAAAATTTTAATTGTAAACAAATTCTGATATTTTTCAAATTTATTAGACCTACACTAAATGTGTGATCTAAAGAGTGCCAAGTCCAACAGAAAGTGTTGGCTTAAATCAGATTACAATTTCAGTAGTTTTTTAAAAAAAATAAGTAGTAGACTACACTGTATGCATTCAGTCCGTGGAGAATCTCCATTTGTGGGCACATGTTAGGCCTAATATAAATAGATATGTGTGCCAAATGCTTAACATGAAAGTAAATTGTCTTTCAGGCTGTGCATACAGATCAAGATTACAAGGCAAATATTGGCAGAGTGTGACCCCTTGGCAAACCAGAGATGGAAGAGAATGTGTTGCATTTACATAGCATTGTGTTGCAGTCCGAGTACCGAATGTCTTAGCAGTGTGGTCCGCCAGCTCAATAGTGGCCTCTACTGGTCGTCTAAAATACAGAGGCAAAGCCATGTACAAGAAGCTTCTGTAAAAAGAATCTCCAACATTTTTCTAAACAAATATTAATGTCTTGGTAATTGCATTTATGGATGTTCTCTCTGGAACAAGAGTTTCAGCAGTGACATTTTGCAAGAGATCCGTAAAAGAATGACCATCTGCACTGCCCTCAGGTCACGGTCTGGCGCGGGGAAGGTCCGACACAAACGTCAGGCTCTCCAGGACATGGCCCGACCTCTCAAGCAGTGGCTGTACAAGCACAGGGACAATCCCTATCCCACTAAAACAGAGAAAATCCTACTGGCGCTGGGCTCCCACATGACCCTCGTGCAGGTTGGTTGGGATGTGGGCTACATAGAGCGGACCACATCTTCCTAACCCTGGAACACCCTCTATCACCCTTTAAATAACAAATAGGATGAAGCTTGTCATCCTGGACAGAAGCTAGATATTTGTATGTAGATACCATCAGAACATTAACTGCAAAAGCCACAGTTGGAGAGCAGCATGTGTGCTTGGTAGAGTGCATAGTCAACATGTGCCATCTGCGGTGGATATATTACCTGTGTTTATGATGTACTGGATTTATATTGCAGGTGTCTAACTGGTTTGCAAATGCCCGACGGAGGCTGAAGAACACCGTAAGGCAACCTGACCTCAGCTGGGCTCTACGGATCAAACTCTACAACAAATATGTGCAGGGAAATGCCGAAAGACTCAGCATCAGTAGTGATGACACAAACTCAGAGGGTAGTGGGCGTGTGTATGTGTGTGTATGAATAGATAGTGTGTGTGTGTGTGTGTGTGTGTTTACATGTGAGATAACACACTGTTCTGAATGAATTTTGTGTCACTGTGTTTTATGGCATGTGCTGTAGATCAGCCTTTTATGTTCAGCCTGTTATGTTACCCTCATCTCACCACATTCCCCCCCCCCCCCCCCCCCCACTTCAGCATGTCCACAGGCTCCTGGTTCATTTTAGAATCAATTTCAGAATCCTTCTCCTCACTTTTAAGGCAATCCACAACCTCCCCCCCCCCCATCTCTCAGATCTTCTCCACATTGGCACTCCCTCTCGCTCCCTCTGTTCATCCTCCTCCACCCACCTCTGCTTTCAGCCGCTCTGCTCCCCATCTCTGGAATTAACACTCTCCTGACATCCGTGACATTGACTCTCTCCTCCTGTTTCAATCCACACCGAAAACTCATCTGTTCCAGATTGCACACTCCCTCTGACATCCCTCTCCTTCTGTTTGTGCCTTGCTTTTATTGCTGTTTCCTTTTTAAAAAATGTTGTGTAGTGTCCTTGAGAGTTTTGAAAGGCACTTTTAAATCAAATGTATTATTATGATTATTTAGATGGTGAGAATGCCTCCCGAATGCCCTCTGGCGATGGTGAGTTCAGCCGGCCTCTGTACCAAGGTGTCATCCAGCAGGACAGACGAGTGAAAGGGGCGGGGCTCAGGATGGACCCCACCCTTTGTGACGATTATGTCTCCCCGCCAAAATACAAGAGCAGCTTGCTGAACCGCTACCTGAATGACTCCCTGCATCATGTTATGGCCTCAAATCCAGTCACAGACTCCAGACGGAGGAACCACTCAGGGTCCTTTAGCTCAAACGAGTATGACGATGACCTCCTCTCACCTTCATTATCTGAAATGGAGGCCAGTGGTGTGTACAGAGCCGGTAAGAGCCTTAAGTCCTCACATACGCTTGTTTTCCTTGGAGCATTCTAGAAGTTCATACTTGGTGGATGCGTTTGAGATGGCTGATTGGCTGATGCTACAGTATGTGGCTGTCATAATGTGGAAAGTTGCTCAGCAAGCCAGGTACGGGAACACCTGCCGATGTCTAAGAGCTGTGTCTTGGCAAAGTAATTCTTATTTATTGTTTGCATAATTTCCAACCAGATGACTTAACATGTTCCCCTTGGTTTTGTACTGTTTTCCAGACGGTTACTTTCCACTGCCAACTTTAAGTTGCAAATTGTTTGAATCATCAGCACATCTGTACCATTCAAGTAGGCTAAGCAAGGCAGGCAGGAAAGGAAAAGGAGAGCACTTTTTATAAAGATCAGGAACAGGTTTAACAACTCAAACAATAGAAATGTAGACATTTGTGAACATTCACTGGTGTTCAAACATGGTTTTATATTGTATTGTAATTCATGAAAACCATGAAAAAATGACTTAGCAAGGTGAAGACACCCACTGTTTGATGCTTGATAAAGGACTATTCAATTTATTGGTAGTAAAATGGAGATGAAATATCAACCTAGTAGGAAGTCATGGATTTTAGTGTATGTTTTTAGTGTATGTATTTAGGATGTTTGATTGATTACATACTGAGCATATTAAACAATATGCTGTATTTTCAACATCACAGAAGAATGAACACTTCACCAAAAGTATGGTTGGGATGATTCACATGGTTTTATACATTGCTGTCATCTGTTCATGGGGCTCTATTTTTCAGCTACCTAAAAAAAGACAGACTGACTTTACCCGTCCTGCTAGTCAGTCTTGCCATGTCAATGAAGCCTTTCTGCGTGCTATTTCCTTTGTTACTGCAAATCATAATTACCCCTGGAACTGACTGATACCAACAACCAACAACTTATCTTGGAGTCTTGTGTGAAACCACTGGAATACAATGTAAGAGTGACGGCTATGAAATGTGTTAGGTTAATACCTGGATTTGACTGGGCTACAAAGACATTTAAATTTGGTTGCTGTCTGGGAGTTATTGAGACTTGGGGTATTTTTGCCATTGCTCTTAACCTGCTAAAATTGCATCATCCTGGAATGTCAG
>JAGFZM010000117.1:337244-368113 GCA_017657215.1 Limnothrissa miodon | reverse complement strand
AAAGAGACTTTCTATAGAGCTGGGACAGAAAATGTGTTCTGTTGTGCAAGCATGTATGAAATTAGTGTTCTGACACCACATAAACACAGAGTTTCCAGCATAGCATTTGCACACAGTTTTTATTTTTAAAGAAGGATGTTGGGGACGAGTAAGAATTTGTAAATTCTTCACATTTCATAGCTAACAGCCGCAAAACATTGATCGCTTTATGCATGAGACTGTCTGAGAGCCCATTTCCTCCAAACTCAGGAGAAGCATGAGCAGTCATTGTCTGAAGAGTCGTTGCTCTTTTGACATGTGCATGCAACCAGGGTTGGCTTTCTTAGGCCACTACTGTGTGAGGAGAACAAGAGGGCTACTGACGGGACCACTGAGAGGAGCAAAGTAAACCTGGAGGCTATTTAGGGTCATTAGAGCACCCAGGGGAGGCAACCTGAGAGCCCACAACATGACTGCTGTTTAGTTAAGGCAACAGGGTGCGAAACGAAAGAGCAGAGAAGGTTTTGTTATGCGTGCGTGTGTATGTATGTGTATGTGTGTGTATGTGTACCTGATTCCAACACTTTTAGTTTAGTTTTTCCCTTACAAGGGCCTTTGGTGGGGTATGGGAGATTGCCTAAGATTGCTCCTCAGAAACAAAATGAACGAATAAAGCATTTTGTTTATGGTAATTTATTCAATTAAATATTCATTAAAAGGTAACCTTAAGCAATAAACTGGAGGGAGAAAAATCTTTTTAATCTTGAAATTGAAGAGGAAGTTTATTATCTTTAAAGAAAACATTGCCTCTTCCCTGTTCCTAAAGAAATATTTTCCCTTTTAGAAGTGTGGCTGAGGAGCTGCAGATATTTAGTTTGATCTGTGAGACATTCAGTAGCTCATAGCAGCAAATGGTAAATGAATTATTAATGGTTCACAGTAGTTCTTGGCAGGATAAATGTTTTAAGAATCCAAGTTGAATATGTTTCAGGCAAAGAATATTGAAAAGTTTTGTTATGTATTAGTTTCCAGTTTTTCTCCCTATGGCTCCCTAAAGATATTTTCCTCTCAGCCGATCTGAATTGCTGTCAACTAAGCACAGAGCTCTGAAAATCAAGGAGCTTAGTGTAGCCTGGTTCTGTAATTGTATCCTAGCCAGACAGTGAGCTCAGAATGGTTAGGCTTGCATGCATAGCAGTGCACATTAGCCACATACCTTTAAGAATCTTGTGGCTACAGATAGGTGGAGATTAAAAATACAGTCAGTCAACACTGTTTTAAGTCTTTTACCTGGTATCCTAGTTACATCACTCACGCTGACCTCAGAGCAGTCTGTCTTTGAAGCAGAGTCACAAATGCTCATGGGTACTCAGCACTAGCGTTTGCACTGTCCTGTCAAGACTTCTCATTCTGTCCCAAGTCTCCAGTCCCTTGCCAGTCAATAATTCCAAGCTCTTGCAATGAAATTGCTTTACCTTGAAAAACAAAGCTTTTACCAGAATACAAATAACTCACACAAGCCTTCCTATACAGTACAATCAATTGTTTGTGTGATTTTTTTCCAAATAGATATTATCTTTGTGTAGTCCTCTTTCAGATGATCTATATTCAGTGTGTATGTGTACATTTTACATGTACGCTTGCTGTACATACAGTACTGTATATGTATACATACATACTGTGCATCCATATGCATATGGAACTCTGTGTGTGCAGTGTGCATGCGTTCCACCGCTGAGCCAAAGAGGAAAGTGCGCCAGGCGTGGCTGGGCTTAGGAGCTCACGCCAAAACAAATGCAATTATATTTCTCTGGTGCTTTTGAGACGGAAAAATGATATCTGCTCTGTGTCAGCAACACAGGCGTTTGGTTCCAGTGCTGCACAGCTCATTTGCATCCCTGAAGTTGTAACATTTTTCAAGCCAAAATCTTTTGAACTTTGTGTCCTTCATGGACTGTAGAATGTCAACAGCGAGATGCACACGGAGACTAACTGTCATTTTTCTCCCTAATGGGTAGTTGTTTAGGAATGACCATGACATAAGACAGAACTACCTGACATTAACCATTGAAAGCCATTCTGTGGTTCTGATTCTGTGGTCTAATTTAGTAAAAGCAACCCAATCTGACAAAGGACATATTCTGCATGTGCAGAAGCCCAATCCTTATTCAGTAAATTGAATGTTGAACTCCTCTATTTCCTCTACAGAACCCTTGGACTGCAGCTCAAACAAATGCGACAGGTGAGTGAAAGAGACTGAGAGAGTCTGTGTGTGTGTCATTCCATGTAGTCTAAGAGCCAAAATCCAAAGATCCAGCCCAACATTTAGTAACAGATTTTCTAGTTAGTGTTTCTGTTGAAGGTAAAATGCAGTAGAATTGGCTGGATTTGGATTAGGTATGGGGGATATGAGGATATATAGTATACTTTTACAGCTCTCTAACCATATGGTCTTATTCCCTGCATTGCAGTAATAAGTACAAGGAAGGTGGCAGAGGCCAAGACGAGACATACTGGAAAGAGATCCACGCTGCCATGGCCTTGACAAACATGGCTGCCCAGGGAAAGGATAAAGGGAAAGCAGCCACAGGGACAACCAGCTGTATCATCCAAAAGTCCTCCCATATAGCCGAAATAAAGACTGTCAAAGTGCCACTGGTGCCCAAACATTAACTTAAGTTCATTTTGAAATAAGAGACAATTGCCGTGGTATTTTAAATAAGATTAAAAGACATTGTCCTCACTTCCGCAAATATGAATTTATTATTACCGACTACAGTGTTTTTATGAAAAGCAGTAATTTTATGCTCAACATGCATTGCATTCACTGGCGTGCCTTTCCATGACAGCTAAGAAAGATGAAGAAGCTCCATGATTTTTTTCCTGTGTCCATTTGGTCATTTGAAATCTTTGTCATCATTGTCTCTGAACCTGAAAGCTCAACTGACCTGTTGAAGAAAATATGCAGAACTTTTTCTCTGTTCTAATGGTCATTCATCATACATGAACAAAAAACCTCATGTCTCTTGTCGGAAAATGTAATATATTCTTTTAAAATGTTCACAGTTTTTTTTTATTTATATGACAGTCAGTGTTGGTATGGTAGACTCTGGATTTTTTCCCTATGACTGAAGGTATAAGAAATTTTTGAGTTACATCTTTTGCATACAACCCATGTTCTTGTAAGTGTTCCTATTGTGGAAAGATTAAATTGTGTTAATGTCAAATGTATTTCTTTTGCTTGGATGGAGTGATTTCCAACAATATATATCTCTACTATTATTGTCAGCTTATTTGCATGAATAACTGTTTGGAAATAACCTCTAACCACATATTGCTTTTCTAACTGCTGTTCCTCTCCAAAGAAATAAGAGTGATCTACAAGAATGTCTATGTCTCTGCAAAGTATGGCGCACATAATGGGGACTGGGGCACTGTCAGTGGTCAAGGCTTCAGTATGCCTGTGCTTCTTCCAAGATTTCCCTCCTGACGTCCCTAGCCACTTTTTCCAGAGCAAACAATTGTCCCAGATTTACGCCACTGGCTTTGCTTTTGTAAGAAGAATGTGTTCCCACAAGACCTGCTATTTGAGAGACACCAGTGTTGTGAACGGCTGCATGGAAAAGGCTAATTATTTCCACTTTAAATTTAGTTACGTGTAATGTGGAAAATAGAGAACGTGCAGGACATTTTGAGCAGTAATCTAGGAAAAAGTGGCTTCCAATCTGATAAAGTGCTCATGCTGAAACACACAGCCCTGTGTATGTGGAGCAATGCATGGATGCTGGCATGGTCTCAGCTAGGAGTTTTGCACCACTGTAGGCTGATGTTACAGATCTACTGTACATCTGAGGAACACATGGCTGGCATGACAACGTCCACCAGGCCGGAGCTGAAGTGGTTTCCATTTGATGATGCAGATATCGGATATGATTGAGTGCATTTGAAGGGTCTTCCATGTGCTCATCCAAGGCAGTTAAAAGAACAGTCTCCAAACGATAAAGTGAGTGGAAAAGAATTGTCACTGAAGCTCAGCACAATCTACTTGTCACCACTTCACAGGACACTGATGTTTACACTGTCCAGAGTAAAAACCAAGGGGGCCTTTCTTTGACCTTTCTTTAAATGTCATCAACCTCCCTAACCATTTCCCTTTGCCATAGATGTATCAGTGTAAGCTCCATGTCTGAGTGAAATAGTCTGATTCACACCTGGACATGACATGACAGTAGGCCCCAAATAGACCTACAGTACCTGCATAAATCCATGCAATATGATGGCTCGGTCTGATGAGATCCTGCTGACGCATAATACCATTTTCTTTTAAACCATCTACAGTATGTTCATATAAATTCACACAGCCTGATTCCATATGTTGTAGTCTAGAAAAGTACTACAACTGGACTTATGACCTTGCTTTTGTCCAAGGCTCCCCCAATTCTATGTGGACCTTAACAACTCAATTCCTTACAAAAACATATCCATATTACATCAATTCCTCAATTCCATTTGTCATCTGTCTTTGCCACGGGCTAGAATAGCTTACTATATTGCCCAGATTGGGGAGGGGAAAAATTACAAGGTTTAGAAGGAAATTCATTTTGGAAGAGACAGATTAGTGTAATTTGGTACATGTTAGGAGAGTTCAGTCAGGACGACGTCCAGATCCATTTCATGAATATTTGGGGTGTCTACCAAAGACAAGATCAGGCTCCTGAAAAACACAAATAAGCTCAGCTGTGTTCTAACAGACAGGTGGTCAACCATAATATCACATTTATTTTCTTATGGTTAACATCATCTAATTACCGTCTTATTAATATTTTGTAAATAATCAATGGCTATGGAATCTTTCCAACATAAATCCAAGGAGGAATACCAGATTTGAATGACTTATTCTGCTGTCATTTAACAAAACAGACAACTGTAATTGTTGTTTTTTCATTTTCCAGAAAATGAAATCTGAAATCTGGGGGTTCTTTCTTTGATGAGGAGAATGACTCTGGAAGAGTCACTTCGGTGTGCTGCCTGTGGAGTGCCACACATGACTTCAATAACACAGGCTTTGCTGGAACATGAATAGCTGTACTCATGTCACTATTTATTTCTCTAGTATGGCCGGGTTTAGGGTCCCTCCTGAGCTTGTTGGCCCAGTAAAATGATACTGGACACACAGTCTTCTGTCAATCAGACTAATTGGTGGTGAAGGCCCAGTTCCCACTCTGGTGAGACAAGCTTGTTTAAAGAGCTAGGCTCATTGTTCAAAAAGACTTACATTTTGTACTGGACACAAAGATATATGGTATGTATATACTGTATATAGATGGAGGTATTCC
Organism: Limnothrissa miodon; assembly: GCA_017657215.1. Classification (NCBI taxonomy): domain Eukaryota; kingdom Metazoa; phylum Chordata; class Actinopteri; order Clupeiformes; family Clupeidae; genus Limnothrissa; species Limnothrissa miodon. The sequence goes on along the minus strand of JAGFZM010000117.1, from coordinate 362,798 downwards.
CAGTATCTACACTTTGATTGGCATTAGCATTTGATTGACTTGAGTAGTTTTTTTTTTAAGGAAAAAAAAAACAGTTTGCTGACTGGCCCTTGTCACAAGGTCTGGAAAGAATTACAAGCAAGAGCAAGGATGGCACTTTTTGTTGTATTAGTAAGAGAAGAGTGTTTTTGAAACCCTCAACTGCAACACAGGCCAAAAGGTCTCATACCGCAGTCCCAAGTAAATACCAAGAGTGGACACCATGAATGGATCTGAACAGACTATCCCAACATCAGAACTATGCAAAATGATTACAACTGCCTGGTGAACATCAACATATTTTATTGCAAAATAAAAGAGCTGATCTAGTGTTCCAAAACACACTCTTTTTCTTTTTCTGCTGACAGCTCAGATCCAAATACAGGAATGGTTCAATCAATACCTTCTTTTGTCAGGCCAAGGCAAGTATTAAAGCAACTCATAATGTCCAAACAGATCTGTTCAAACAGAAAAAAATAAAATCAATCTAATCTTACAATGCTTCTTACATATCATACTTCCTAGTACTGTGTAATTATTGCACAGCATTCTCAATCTGGTGGATTTTTGTTGAATCACAAAAGAAAAGTGGCCATAGTGATAGAAAGATTATCATGTCACAGTCAGGCATTAAGGCATAATTGTTTTAAAGAGTCAAGTATGGATGGAGAAAATTCAGACAACAGTCACAAAGTATATTGCTTTAAATCAGATGTACATAGAAGAATAGCACACATCTCAAATCATTTTCATTTAACTGGAGTGAAATATGCCAAATATATGAACATGAAGTGCATATAAAGCATGGAGACGTATTCTGCAACAAGGTAAGAGTGTTGATTGCGGGCAGACATATTTGGATGCCTGCCTTGGCTAAATATTATACCTCTTCTTCGTAATACTGCATGTTTGAGACATGAGCTCCAAAGTGTTATACTTCTCTATCTACAGGTCCTGGTCAACTGCAAGAATTATGGATGAAATATGGGTGAAAATTTTGGCATGCAAAATACAAGAGGCAGAAAAACAAACAAGACAGAAGGTTTTTGTGCTTGCTTATAAAAGGACAGCAACACCAGATTAAAAATCCAGAGAAAAGAGGCAAAGTACACAACTAAGGCAAGGCTTTCCAATGCTGAGAGAAACATCAATAGGCAATACGTTTAGCATGGTGAGTCAGTGAGTAGGGTGTGAGGTCACCTGACCTGACCTAAAAGTGTCTGTCTAGCGCCTCCCCATCCCCTCCTCGCACTGAGCACAGGGCAGGAAGGTACAGACTGCATAAGGAAGAGAAGACAGGAGATGAACTCACTAAGAAGTGGCCTCCAGGGTTGAGAGCGCACATACATACAGAGGTATACACAGTGAGACCTAACACGCAGGTGTCAGCGCTAGAACATCATTGAAGACATGAAGCTTGATTTGTGTTTTAAATAAAGCCAGTAAAAGAGACAGTACATAAGGCGTGGCCCATACAACATGATATGCTAGGTATGAAGTGTGCAAACACTGGAGTCCCTCGGATTTGGCCTCTCCCAAATCACTATATATGGGACGGGGAAGAGACGTTTAGGGGGAGGGGGGGCAACACACAGTCGGTCTCAGTTTGTTGTTTCTTTTGTTTGGGTGGAGGTGGAGGTGGAGGTGAGGACGGACGGAGTGGTTAGAGGACAGAGCAGTACCCCCCACAGCTGCCTCCACTGGTAGGCTGGCCCTGGTCGGTCAGACGCACCCCTTGGCTCTGCATGCTGCTCTCCCACAAGCCTGGGGTCTGAAGGATCTTCTCTACCAGCTCCTCAAAGGCACACTGCACACCGTCACGCGTCTTAGCACTTGCCTCTGCAGCCGGCACACACCACCACATCGATTGGGAGAGGGAAAGGGAAAGAAAGGGGAGGGCGAGTCTCAAAAAGTACAAACATTTATGAGACTGAATGCTTGGGAGGAGAGAGTTTGCTGCGGAGGCTTCAAATATCAACTTAACCTAATCTGCTTAAACATGGCGAGATGGCACATTTTATAACTAGTAAGTACCTGAATCTTGGATCATACTCAGAAACCATTGACATAACAGTGACATATCTATGAAAGTGATACCATTTGACTCCTAAAGCATAAGCAAATAAGGGAAGTGGCATGATGACACAAACTGTGACAGAGGGGAACAAATGACGGTTCATGTCAGGAGTGGTCATTTAAACATGACTACCTTTAACTAGCATGTAATCAGTGTCCAACGCTTGAACCTATATTACTATATATTACTATTTATTACTAGATATGACTATAAATATCTCAAAACCTGTGATTAGTTTTTATGTCACAGTACATGTGATCAACAACCTATCAATCAGATTGCATGAAAAGTGCGTGGAAACAAGGAATGCTCACAGGGAACAATCTTACACAGTCTACTCACCTATAAAAAGCATTGAATGTTTCCGTGCAAACTTAAGGCCTTCATTTCTGTCTACTTCCCGATTGTCCTAAAACAAAACAAAACAAAAAAAAGTCACAAGCTCAATTGTTTTGGAGTAAACATCTACCAATCCTGCATATTGAAAAGCAATGACTGCCAATTGAAAACAAAAACACTTGAAGAATGAAGAGAGAGACAAGACAGCAAACCTTATCAATCTTGTTTCCCACCAGCATTTTGACAAGGTCATTACGTGTACAATACGTCTCCAGTTCATTCAGCCAGTTTTCCAGTCTGGTGAAAGTGTCCCGTTTTGTAACATCATACACTACCAGAGAGCGAGAGAGAGAAGGCAAGTTTGGTGAGACCTCAGGAAACATTAAGAATTCTTCTGGTTTGATGTAAGACACTAAATATAGCTAAACAGCAAAGTCAGTGAAAGTGAGGCAGAACAAAAGTAGCAGTGCTTACAAGCTGGCAAATGTCTGCTACCTGACTGACTGGCATCACAGAAGCCTATACTTGGTGCAAGCTTTTGGAAATCTTGAATATTAATCTTAGTTCTAAAGAAGCATATTGCCAAGAAGTATCAGCTTCAGAGGATTACCCAATAACTACAGACCACTAAGGTTTTGAGCTGGGCAGTTGGGCAGTTGGCTGAGCTGTGCATCCAGCTCAAAATGGAGCCACAGACACTTATTGACAGGCCTTACACCATCAGATGAACCTTGATAGTCGGAGATGTTTTTTTGAAGATATTTACCACACTATGACATACATTTCTTTCTATCACTTGACTGAAGCTGTGATCCCAGGAATAGCAAAATTAGTGGAAAAATCGGAAGAGCCTTCTGCACGTATCTAGAATAATCACCTCCCTACTTACATTCAACAATACTCAATACTGGTACTTTAAATCTAGACTGACTACCTTTAAATCTAAACCTTCCTCTTTATGGCTCCCCATTGTTAAAGGGATACGTTGGGTAATGTCTACAGAAAACATTGTGATAGACAATATTATTGTCCAAAAACAAAAAAAATGCAGAGGGCTGACATTACGCTGGAAATCCACAACCCATGATAGAATGAAACACTTTAAGAATGTGACTCATGCAGTCACATTGTTACATGCCGTAACAATGCATAACTCAAGACAGGACAGCTACATGATCTGAGTGAGAATATATTTTTGTAGTCATTTGTTATAATCTACAAGTAGTTTAGATGATAATTTAGAGTTCAAGACTACCAGATGTTGTGATGGACTAATCAGCTGTTAATGTCTGTGTAAAGTGCCAGTATTCATATTAGAGATACACCCATCCAGCTTTTTTTTTATTTATTTCGATACAGATTTAGATATATGGATTTTGCCTTTCAGTCGATACCTAGGGTATCCCAATCCTGATCCGACATCACCACTGAATTAATAAACACCTACATAACATAAGACATAAAAGTCCTATTAAAAAATAACACAGAAGTAAATTTGATTATCAGATTTGCTGATTGTGGTTGTGTATCAGCTGTTTAGTTTTAAATGAGCTCAACACAATTTGAAAACATTACCGTTGCTGTATAACTTAAAAATAAATGTCAAATTACATTTACTGTTTATGATATAGGTATCGACTGAAAAGTAAAATTACAAAGCAAAATTACATTAAATTAGAAATCTCACATGCCAACCCTGTTGTCAAATAGCAGGTTTGAGATCTGATGGAATGAGACTATTTGAATGTTACATGCCATTTCTTAACAGAGTGATATTCTCAACATACCCAAAATGACACCTTGTGCCCCGCGATAGTAGCTAGGCGTCAGAGTCCTAAACCTTTCCTGTCCCGCTGTGTCCTGCATATCAACACACCACAAAGGTCATTAGTTTATAGTACATGGAAACATGCTTGACAAAAATATATTAGTATTATAATAAAACTTTGTTGTTGACTGTAAAAACTAATTTTAGAAAACAGACCCTGAAGTGCATTTGTTGAGTCTGTGAAGAGATGGCCTTGTTCTCTTTATATCGATAAGACTAAAGCTTTATTAAGGAAATACGAGTGTGTTCTGGTTTAGTTCCGGGTCAGTGTGTGTGATTAATGCAGTTTCTAACTATTGTTGGTTAAGGTTGACTATCTGAACTACAGGCAGCTCCGACACTTAAAGGGAAAGTTCGTTTTTTTAAACATTGAGCCCCTTTCACAGGTTGTCTAAAATGAAATAAAGTGGTTGACACCAAAAGTTTGATGATTGTTCCTGTCTCGGCTATTTGGGAAATATAGAATCGCCTCTGCCTGCCTTTAAAATGGCTAGCAATGGGCATGTGTTGTTTCTATCCTTAAAACACTGGTTTTAAAAAAGTGCTACTCATGGAGTGATTAGTGGCATTTGCTGATGTTCCAACCCAAATATCGTAGCAAAATACAGTTTCTGTCATGTTTTATTTGCCATTTTGTAAGTCCCATAGGGATCTATTTGCTCCTTCATATAAACAAAGTGCCAAATAAAACATGACGGAAGCTTTATTTTTCTACGATACATGTTTTGGAACATCATTGAGCACCACTAACCACTTGGTGAGTAGCACTTTTTTAAAACCAGTGTTTTAAGGATAGAAACACCACATGCCCATTGCCCGCCATTTTGAAGGCAGGCAGAGGCGATTCTACATATCCCAAATAGCCGAGACAGAAGCAATCGTCAAAATTTCGAAGTCAACCACTTTATTGCATTTTAGACAACCTGTGAAAGGGGCTCAATGTTTTAAAAACCGAACTATCCCTTTAACTGCTTACCATAGGTATACTGAAACAACATTGCTTCCCACATGAATCTCATAGCTGATTAAAAGGGCCATATATGTGTCACATATACATAACAAACAACACATACCACATGTGTTGTTTGTTAGCCTTATTCCGCAAAATTACACAAATAAAAATCAAGGCAGCATCTCCATGTTATGGCTATGAAGAATGTGGGGTAACAACATAGTGTCCAATAATAATGTGACAGCCTCTTAACTAATAACAGGCCATACAACTTTCTCACTATTATTTACACAAAGCATCCACATGCTTGTGTCAAACTTTTGTATTTTGTATTCTATAGCTCTTCTTAGGACTGTGTTTGTCCCCCTCTAGTGTCAGTAGTTAGTTGTGTGGAGTTTGGTACCTATTGCTCAACAATGTACATGTCATCCTGTTTGAGTGAGACTGCAGACTGATGCAAGTCTGACTCATGAACACTCACCCATATTGCCAGCTTTGCTCTGTTCCCATCAATTGCAATTGTTTTTACTTTAAAGTCAACACCTGTACAAAGAACATGCTACATTTAATTATATTGCAGGCTGTCTCCTCACAAATGAGAAATTTAGGTTATGTTGTCCTTTCCCGGTGCCTAACTACAACGGGATTCTGAACTCACCAATAGTTGCAGCTAGTTCAGGATCAAAGGTGTCTTCAGTAAATCTTAGAAGTAAACTGTAGAAAAAAGGAGAGGTAAAGATAATAAATAAACAAAAGACCACACAAAGACGAAACAAAAACTTAAAAGAAAACTTGTAGATAAGAGTACCCTCTTTAAATCGATCTACTTAAAACATTAACGTTAAAGTTATGAGTAAAAGTTACATCCACTGATGCCATTGCTGGCTGCTGGTTAACGTTAGCCTACGCATAACGTAAATACGTCCCTGGGGCACAACGAATGGTTGTTATTGTGGAATACCGTACAAAAAAGCGTCCACGTTTTGATTTAACGTAAACATAAACAATGTTGCCATCACATATAAGATTAATAATTAAAATACAGTTCATAAGGCCGATATCATCGTAACATTTTAGTTAACAGACTGTAACGTGACTGTGCTTTGCCTTGCCTTTAGATCTATAAACAAACCAGCAAGTGGTCCCGATAATAGTATGCAGAGTGAACAAACTAACGTTAACGAACAAGACAGCTAACTTAACGTTAACCCAGGTGACAAGTTGTTGCATAACACTAAATAATATTTTGAAGACTGATCTCATTAAGGATATGGTGTATCAGAATAACAACATTACAAATATCAAACAATATAACTGACTGTCAAACTATTTTCAGCCGACATCATCCTGAGGTACTTGTTTAAGAACTCGTCCAAATTAGTAACCAACTAGGCTAAGTTCCAGGACAACAACGATAACGTAGCTAACGTTACAAGCTAAGCAGGGATATTAGGCCAACTAATGTTAGCTAGCTAGCAGATAAATGCGTTGTTCTGACAGTGTAGCGTTAAAAAATCGTTATAATGAAACGACATGCAGTAAATCGACATACCTCGACTTCCCAACACCACTTTCTCCGATAATTAATATTTTTAAAGTTGTTAACACGTCGTCGTCCATAATGTCTCGCTTGTTTACAGATGTCTGATTAGACACTGCTATGCTACTGCTGAGACCTTCCAACCAGAAATGTGACGTCGACTCAAACCCTCCACCAGATGTGTTGCATAACAGGGATGTTGATTTTCGTCGGGACTAGAGAATTCGGGACCCAAGAACTAGGTCTAGGCAAGGGCGTAGGTTTGGTCTCAGCTTTGGTAGGGACAATACCACCCCCCCCCCCCCCCCCCCCCCCAAAAAAAAACCCCTTCCTCACAGATAAATTATTCAATAATTTTGAATCTGTACTATGTTGTATAATGGCAATAATACAATACATAGGCTACCTAAATATTAGCTATTACCTACAGTAATTGTGAAAAGACTAAATTATGAATTTGACTCCGCTTGACAGTCAGTTAGCTTAAACTTTTAATAATAGTCTACAGACTAGGCTACTATTAACTGCAGACTATAGACTACACTAATAACACCAATTATAGCCTAAGCCTACAAATTTATACCGGAGATGGTTAACATAATATTCGTCACCTACCTGATTGAACATCATCTCTCAGGGTTGGTTTGGCATGTAAGCTGCAACACCTCACAGTAAGGGCTGTACACCTACTCTCTGGGTGCTAAAACAGTAGATCTTTTTTCTATTTGCGTGGCACTGTAGGCTAACAGCAACAAGGAAGAAAATCGGCCTAAATGATTTTCAGTACCAATGTAATAAGTTTAACACTTTTCTGAGAATATAGCAAAACGCACCTGCCTGTGCTTTTCTACTTGCTACATAATTAGCCTACAAAATGCATTACGGCATATTAGCATTTTGCTTTAACTACATGAATATGACCCCCCTGTCATCAACCCAGTCATCAACCTGATTGCTATCATCATCCAACACCACACAACGATTTATCACAGTAGGAAGACGGATGATAACACTTGCTAAACCAATTGTATGCACTACTTACGCTCTCTGTGTTGAAATAGGTCCATATATCTTTTTTCTTTTTTGGTGGCATTCTCTAGGCTATATCTTTAGAAAGCAGAACAAAGTGAGTTTGAATAACCAGGATAAGTTTAACACTTTTCTGAGGACATATAGGTTAACAGATAACGTTATCAGCACAAAACAAACCTGCGCTCAACTCTTGTAGACAACTTTTAACGATTAATGCAGGCTTTGTCCTTGTGAGTGGAACGTGAACCTGCAGGCGCGTTAGAGCCAATCAAATCACAATATGGATAAGTTCGATGCTGAAGCTCTGGCAGATGGATTGCTAGCACGTCAAAGGAACAAAACCTACTGTCTGCAACTTATTCTATTGCGTCCGCAAATAAATATGTTAATAAATTCATATTGATATATAAAATAAAATGCGAAATATTGGTAGGGACTATTTTGTCGTTCCAAAATATTGGTTGTGACTTGTCCCTATGGTCCCTATGCAAACCTACGCCCATGCTTCAGTGACTAGCTGACAACAGGTCAGAATGCATTTCCCTCAAACTAAGATTTACATTAAAATTAGTACTGTTATCTAAGTAAGACAATTCAAGACAAAATATACTGAAACAAGCCAAATAATTCTGCATCAATAAGTAAATTAATCTTAAAATTGGTATAACAAGATAAATATATTGGGGATATATACAAGATAAATATTCTTATATCTGGGGAAATACACTAGTAATGATTTTCATTTTTTTGCAGTGAAAATATGTGACCTGATGACATCAAACCAACATCTACAGCATAGAGATAATTGTCCTACATATGTCACAAGGCTTGATTTAGCAAAATTATAATTTATACATTTTTATACATTGTCATACAGGTCACATTGTTTAGGAACAAAATGGATTTATATGCATTTTTATGGTATTTTTAATGTAAAAAAATGAAAGATAATTTTGCTAAATCAAGCCACATAATATAGGACAATAGTGTAGAAATAAACAGCAGTTACAGTTACTGTAGTTAATGTGAATAAAAACAACGCAACCTCAATTTTATAGGTTAGACAATAGGAATAAGGTGTCTTTTCCACCTGTCTCACTCTGCTGAGCAGCTTTGGCCTGTTGCTTTGGGCATAGTCGGTGTCATAACAGTAGGAACAGCACCTTTCTTAATCCTTGGTAAGTAAAGAAATATTACATTTTAAGGTAGGCTATTTTCATTTTGTTTGTTTTTGTCCTTACATTTTTTAATTCTTTGAAAGGAATTGGGGTAGATTACATGTTTATTATGGTCTCAAGCTGGTAACAGACCAATCTAAAGGACAACGTGCCAGATCCCCTGTCCCTCACATACAAATCAGCAGCCATCTCTATCACCATCACCACCCTTACTGACCATTATATGTAAAGACATACTATAAGAATGATAATAAATTCTTCTCTGAATATGAGGCAATAGTGATGTTAGCAGTGAATGGCAACTACCTCTACTGGGAAGAAGGGGCTTGGCTCAGACTGAACCCATGCTTGGAGTATTATCAAAATCTGACACAAGTCAGCTTTACCTTTTCTGTGTCATAGCTTCAGTCTTGAGTTTACATAAAAAGCACCAGATTGTAAACTCAGAAGCTACATTCACAGAGAGCCTGTTGTCCTTTTTGGACCATAATCCAATGCTTAGACAGGACCTCAACATCTCATCTAACAACATGATTTACGCATCAAACGTCTTCCTCCAGACTGTTAACATCACTTCGTCTGAGGATGAAGAGTATGCTGGAAGACCTCACCATTTAAGACTGTTGTGGTGGTTACCGTAGTGACGCTGGTGAGATCATCACTGCTTATCCCCAGCCCTGTCTGTGCCCTCTGGGTGACCTTTGCTTCAGTCATCATGGACGTGACCGATGCCGCAGTGTGTCATGAAGCCAATCTAAATTCCATCTCATTGATCAACCTGATCATCTGCACTGGCTTTGCTGTAGAGTACTCTGCTCATATGTTTAATTATTTGTACAAGTAAACATGGAATTCAAGTCGTTTACTGTAAGCAGTTTTGAGGAACTATGAGACCTCATAAAGGACCACACATGAATAGAAAAGGAGTCGTTCCTTTATTTACTGTATAGCATGTTTTTGACAAATTTGCCAGATTTGGGACACAGAGAGCAAATGAAAGTTAAAATAAAACACTCATAAAATACCTCTATACAGCCATGTACAATATTACCATTGAAGTGCTTTAAATATGTACAATACATAGCATGGGTAAAAAGCAAACACAAGGACATGATGCAGAAGCGAGAGACAGAACTATGCTCTCAATAGATTTTGTGGATTGAACACAAAAAGCCCAAAAGTGCAAAGCAAATGAAGAATGACATTATATAACCTAAAAAAAAGAAACTCTTCAGGTATGGCTGCAGTCTTTCCCTTAACCTAACCAAAGCAGCATAAATAAATCAGTTGGTTTTAAATTTGAATTATTGAGCATAGAGAGGCTCCCTTGATTGACAATAACTTAATGAAATAATTAAGGGCTCAACGATCTTTCAACATACTCACACAGATATGTATGGAATAAAGAAGCTGTATAACACAGGGTTGGCTTTTCATTATGCAAAACATCTTCCTCTTACATCCCTGAGTCTCATGTTTTTTTCCATGACCTTTCTTCAATTTGGTCAAACACACACATAGCATTTACACTCACTCTGACTGTAGAAGGGACATACAGTCGACATGCTTGCATTCTGATGCTTTAAAATGATTATTCACATGGACAAGGATTTGGTTATACATTTCCAAAGTGCTATGATGCAACAACTATCTACAGTTTTCTGAAAGGCCACCTTTTACAAGAAACACACACTGAGAACTGTAATAAAACACCAATCAATCAATCAAAGGGCATCAGGTTTTGCCTGAAAGTAACCTTAGTTCATTTCTGTTATATTACCAGAGAAATGATGTGAAAATCTGCAGCTTTTTTTCCTTCCATGGAACTGCTGAGTCAGTCCAGTGCAGAAGGACATGCTGGGCAACAGGGGGTGAGACAGTCAACCAACAGCCTAAGTAGTCACAAGAGTTTCCTAGGTTTGACCTTGTCCAAGTAAAGATTCTCAGGCTCTTGAAAAGTCCTTATGTCCCCAAGGCCCATGGGATAGTAACGGATGTAGCCTAAACATGCAACTTGGAAAGACTAGTTTGTGCGGCTTGGTGTAGTTCTAATGATGAAGGTACATTCAAGACTCCTGGTGTTCACGTTAACACGTTAACTTTTACAGCCATGTCGCTTATCTGGTCTCCAGTGTCTTCCCTTCCAGAACCATCTGGATCTCTTTGGCGTCCAGGGTCTCGTACCTGAGGAGAGCCTCAGCGAGGTTCTTGTGCTCCTTGTTGTGGCTCTTCAGGAGTGATTTAGCCCGCTCATAGGAGTCCTGACAAATGACAAGAAATCTATTAAGATATACAGGAAAAAAACAAACAACAACTCTTTTCTTGTTGAGAAACGTCTTAGTAGGGACTAAACGTGATGTCAACGTGACTGCTGGCCACCGATTGGTCATAAGGAGTGTGGTCACACACGCGGCCTAGCTTCTTGTGGTGGTGGGAAGTTGTGTTCTCTCCCTACTCTAAAATAATGTAATTAATACTGCATTGTACTGTTCCTTGTTATGTGCATAGCACTGTTAATACTGTATAGTGGTCTTTGTATTGTTTATAGCACCGCTCTGCTTTGTATGTTAATCAACTCCATTTACCACAATTTCTTTTCGGTTGATAGATCTATTTTCACCGTTCTCATCTGACACTGTCTGACACCAATCAGATACATTTCTTCTGTGTTTATTTGAATTTTATAATCAACCAATGATAATTAGCACATCTTTGATGCCCCGCGATATCACGAGAGTCCGGGTGGAGATGTATAAGATCACGGTGCTTGTGGAGATGGATTGATTTCCCCACCGGATCATTCTGGTACAGTTGAGACCGTGTGTCAGTGGTTACCACAGCTGTTCCGGTGCCTGGCCTGGTGATTGTTTGCCTATTTGTATTTTTTTTTTTTTGGTGTGCTAAATGTTTGTGTAGCGTAGTTTGTGTAGTTGTTACCTGATCGTTTGACTTACGGCAAACTGGGAGTGCAGAGCAGGCATCACAGCCTTCTCATGCCTGGTGGTGTACTCTACTCGCTCTTTGTAGCACATGCTCACACAAACCATTTCTTCTGCCATGTAAGACTGCCATCACTGGTAGCTGGTTCGTACGTGACGCAGTAGCTCTGCGCCCCTTGCCAAAGCTCTGCCTTCCGTGCTCCTCCTCAAAATTGTAACTACGCGTCAAAGCAACGCAGACAAAGTACGTAGACAACACAGACCTCGAGAGTTCTGATTTGTCCACTTTAAATCGGGAGACGGTGTCTAAAGTTTGGATACAATTTTGGAGTCTAATCTTGGATTTAAGGCAAATATCTTTTTCATACTTCCACATAAGCATTTGTTTACCTGCGATAGCTAGCAAGCTAATCCATTGTAAACACACATGGCACCCCGTGCTTACAGTTTGTGCAAACAGTATTTTATAGGATCATAGTTTTCCTTCGCATTTTGATCTACACATCTATAACTTACAAGTGTATAGATGCTAATTTTTTTTTTTTTTTACAATTTCTTTATTTATCCGCATGGCTTTAGTTGTTACGCAACTGCTGTATGGCAACCACACTTCAACAGAGCAAAGAGCTCCAGAAACGTTCCAAGAACGACCCAATGCCCCTTTGTGTTGTGGCGGTAAATTGCCACGTGTTGAAATGACTCCGACACAGAAGTATACATCAAAAACGTTGGCGAAGGTGTCTGCGTTGCTGCGACGCAGAAGTACTGTATACTCAAGCCTTAAGGACCTCTAAAATAAAGTCCTTAATACTACATAATACTGTTCCTTGTTGTGTGCATAGCCTTAATACTGTTCTTTGTATTGTATAGCACGGCTCTACTTTGTATGTTAATCAACTCCATTCACCACAATTCCTAGTGGGTTGATGGATTTATTCAGGGTATCTGCAGGAATCATAGAGATATATGTACTACCTTTTTTTACTACCACCAAAACATTTTTACTACCAACACGTGTGTGCGTGTGCGCAACCCACAGTCCTGTATACATGAATTAAAGCACTACAAGTGGTAGGAGCAAAGTTATAATAATTAATGTTTTTTTTCACCAATGTAAACCATAATAAGTGGTGTGTTTCCATTTTGGTGGTAGTAGGCTACAGTTCATAAAAGCAAAGTTATACGTTATTCGGAATATTAAAAAACATAGGGTAGACTACATTTCACCAAACAAAGGGTGTGATACGACCTTGAAAACATTCCAAAAGCTATTGGTGATTTTGGTGGCTCTTCTCTTTGGAATTGAAGTTATTGAGTTTATTACTTATAATTTTTTATTATTATTATTATTAATGTTTATTTATTCATTTAAGTATATTCAGTTATTATTACCCATTTGCGTTTTGCACTTTGCATATAGTCCCTAAGCTTTCCTCTTACGGTACACTGGTCATCAGGATCAATGCCGTCCGAATTTCTTTAAATAGCCTACATATTGTTTGGACAAAAATCCGGTTGTAGCTTGTCTACCTTACTGCTGTTGGATAGACCCGTATACTGTATTGTAAGATTGCAGCTCAATAAATCGTAAACAAAACAAAGTTTGATTCTGTCAACTTCTTTCTAACTTTAGTGAATTTCTGTGCGGTAAAAATAATAGCCTAATTACTAACAGCATTCTTACTCAAGCATTCTTATTTCTGTACCTCATTAAAATGATGAGTGCCTGGCATTCAATTTTATGTGAACAGTAACATCTTGTAGAACCATTCAAACCAGGGCTAAGAAGAGATTGGTAATTCTACATCAACTTACAGCAGTAATTGTTCTCTAAATGATTAGAAATTGGGGTTAACATGTAAACATCCACGGAAGTAAAATACCGTGATACAGTGATAATTTAAAAAAATACCGTGATAACAATTTTTGGTCATACCGACCAGCTCTACCATACCACAACTGACAATGGCTCTAATTTTGTTAAGGCCTTTAGAGTATATAGTCATGTTGATGACTAACACTTTGGCACCTGCAGCAGAGAATGGTGAAGGAGACGCTGATGATGATGAAAATGATGAAGGAATTGAAAATGCTGAAGTTGACTACGTTCAAATGGGAAACATTTTAGATGAAGATCACTGCTATGAATATCAGCTTCCAAAACACCCCCGGTGTGCATGCCACCTCCTGAACTTGGTGTCAACTGATGATGTGTCTGAAGCAAATATTAGCAGCACAGTCTACAAGCGGTCATCTTGTTCATCATTTGCAAAGTGCACAAGTCTCTGGAACAAAAGTGCAAGATCCACCATAGCTGCTGAGGACATTGAGGATAAGTGCAAATTCCACCTCCTAAAGCCAAATTCCACCAGGTGGAACTCGCTCTATATTGCTGTTGAGAGAATCATTTGAAACTCCAGAGAATAAGGAGAAGGAGCCATTGCTGCTGTCTGCAGTACACTGAAGAAACCCATGTATGTACATGACTAACTTCTTTATAAAGCTTATGATTGTATTATGTTTAAGGGTGGATTGACATGTAAAATAATATTAATTTCTACTAATTCTCTTTAAAAGTTGATAAGCAAAGCATAATATTGGGACTGTGTGTTTCCTTTATTTACTTTTGAGATTCTTGTAAGTTGCCTCATGTGGTCAGGTATAGAATTAAACCAAATTTTGTTTCTACTGTTTTATTTCTTATTTTAATAGGTTCAGTCCTGTTGAGCTGGCTTTTCTAGCTGAGTATGTAAAGACTATGAGCCCTGTTGCCAAAGCGCTTGATCTTCTTCAGGGAGAGAGAGGTGTTTTGTCCATTGCAATGTGCTCTATGGTGCTCTATACTTTTGTACCGTTTTGGAGCATGTACTTTTCACTTCAACTTTTTGACTTCACTTCAAAGTTGAGTCGATACTTCAACTTTTACTAGAGTCTTTTCAGACACAGCTATCTATACTTGTACTTGAGTAAAGAACGTGTGTACTTTTAAACACCTCGGGTAAGGTCACAGCGCTCGTGGAGTTTGATTTCCCCACCGGATCATTCTGGTACAGTCGAGACCATGTGTTGGTGGTTACCGCAATTGTTCCGGTGCCTGGCCTGGTGAGGAAATTAGTTTTCACCTCTGTTTTGTATGTTTTTGTTTGTTTTCTTTCCCTAATATTATTCATTCTTTTTTTCTTTTATGTATTTTGATAGAATTTCATAACAAAGAATACTATCACTATATTTCAATATTTTTTGGTGTTGGCAGTTCACTTTTTTACCATTCGTTAGATTTCTTCTAATTTGTATACTGTAATTGAATACACTATTATAACTTTATTAAGGCCACACCAATAAACTTAGTTGGTTCTCGGATTTCTTCTGGAAAAATATGGAGCGAGCGAGCTAAATTAAAATAAAAAAAATGTTCTGATGGTAAATTAGCACATTCACAGTTAATTTTCATTACTGTGATGATTGCTCACAGCACACTTTTTGTCATGCAGGTTTTAGGCAATGTACAAATTCATAATTCTGTCATTCTATGTTATGTAAAGGTTTGACGGTTTGTCATTTATTTAAAAGTTTGTGAATCAAAGCACCAAGTAAGCTGGCTGTGGAATTGAGGTATGACTAAGTCTAGGCTGCTGTAGCTTACGTTCAAACACATTTTGTCACAGGGCATTAAAACGTCAAAATCGCATTCATTCACCAGATAGCAATTAGATACTGACTAAAACTCCGTGAGCAGCGCAACGGAGATGAATATTCATCAACGTGCAGTCACGTGAATCTAGAAAAAAGACGTTATTTTGCATGAGAAAGTGAAGCGTGTGTGCGCGCGCGAGGATGTGAGTGTGTAGGCACATGCTATTCATTTATTTATTGATTGATTTTGATGGCGAAACACTTTGACTGTGTTTTTTTCGCCTCTCAATCAATTAAATATCAAACTCACCTCCACAGAGTTGCACAAGCTGCTTGTAGCCTACAACTGCGCAAAGTTGCACTTGTATGCACTTGTCAAATGTCTTTCTCTTCTGATCAAGTATTCTAATAATTGCAAACACTGGCCTAGCAGGATCCACCGGCATCTTTCCTCATATCATGTGTCTTATCTCTTGCGCTCTGAAGTGAAAGGCGCGATTTGATTGGTTTTTGATGTCACGTGAACGCAGCATGCTTTTTTTCCAGTATAGCTGTCAGCCACTGTGTTTTTTATGTGTGTGTGAGTTCGAATTCAATTTTATTTTTATTTCATTTTGCATTTTTTTCAAGCGGCGAATCCGAGAACCAACTAATTTTATTGGTGTGGCCTAACCTTCGTATATTGACAATACTGTAATTTGGGAGATACATATACACTAGCCTGAAGTACGGCTGGGCGATATCTCAATATTTACGATATCTCGATGTAATTTCAAACCAAGATATAAATTTTGACATATTGTATATCGACTTCTTTTTTAATCCAGAGACGAGTTTTTTGCTCTTTTCTGCTCTGTGCGCCGACCTCTAGCCAGCCTCCCTGCTTTTAGTTAGCTCCTCCCTGCTCCTCCTCATGTATATGAGTAAACAATGGCGGCGTCCATGGAAACACACAATCAATTGGCATGGCATCAATAAATATGCTGTCGAGAGCCGTCATACCTACGTTAAGCCTATGGGCTGCAGTGTAGGAAGAAGGAGAAAGCCATACAAGACAATCAGAAGCCTCACGCCATTCCTCTGGGACAACCACCTCATTTTCAAAGTTCTCCCACCAGACAGCAGTCCGCCCAGGTCGGACCCAAAAACTACATTTTATCTGTTTTTCGCAGTTTACACGCAAACGTGAATACGGAGTTTTCCAAAATCTCCACTTTTGCCGGAGTTTTCAGAAATAATCGTTTTCAGAGGTGACATCTCCGTTTGTGTGTAAATGAAAGGCGCAAACAAAGGGGAAAGTGTCAGTTTTTAAGAGAAAATGTATATGTGTAAACGGGGTCTCATTCGCTAGTAGAAGCTCAAAAGTTTGGAAAACGGTTCTTAATGCCCACAGACGTTGCTTAAATAAACAAAAGAGCGACTCCTAGGCTCAAAACTGCATGCTCTGGTGTAGCTGATTGAACAGGCTATTCTGACACCATAATCCCCTATCACAAATAGGCCTAATGAAATATAGTGTTGGAGTAAGTTAAAACAGAGCTGGTTGACGAAGTTTTAAAAGATCTTTGGCTACAATCAAGGCTCTCAACCCTCATGCATTGGCCGTGAAACTCACTCGTTTCAATTTCTCATGGTCTCACATCCGATTTCTCACGGTTAGAAATTATTTTTACCGCACTGACAGTTAGAAAGAAGCTGACAGATTCGAACTTTGCTGCTAAATAAATCTTAAACAAATCTTACAACTCAATATATGTAACAGGTCTATTAAACAGTGGTAAGGTAGACAAGCTACAACCGTATTTTCGTCCAATATGTATTTAAAGATATACGGACGACATTGGTACTAATGACAAGTCTACCGTAAGCTTAGGGGCCGTCTGCAAAGTGCAAAACACAAACAGATAATGTTATTAACTTCAATTAAAAAGAGTGAAGAGCCATCAAAATCACCAAAGGCTTTTTGAATGTTTTCAAGGTCGTATCATACCCCTTAGTTACCTAGCTTAGTTTGGTGAAATAGCCTACCTTACTCTATATATTTTTATTACGAATAACATTCAATAAATTTGCTTTTATAAACTGTAGCCTACTACCACCAAATTCATTACTACACTATTTATGGGAGAGACCCCCTGCCTCATTTTAGGTTGTTTTTTTTTAAATGTAACTAAGTAACTTTTACTTAAAGTACATTTTAAACGAACGACTTATTTAACTTGAGTAATTTTTCAGATGGGTAATTTCACTTGTACTTGAGTAATATTTTATCAACGTATTGGTACTTTTACTTGAGTACAATATTTTAGTACTTTTTCCACCTTTGCTGAAATAAAGCAGTTGAATTTGTAACTTACAGTATTGTTGTAATATGCAGAATGAAAATGTCAAAAAACAATCCCCAAATATTTATGCACCTAACTGTATATTATGTATTAGGCTGATAAATCTATTTTGTGTGTTGCAAGTGATGCGAGGCTATCCTGTGCCAGTCGTATAGGGGGTGTGGGACTTACCCTCAGAAGGACCCTGACTTCTCTCTCAATGGCTGCCTGGGTCTCAGGGCTCTGTTTTGTCTGGTCCACATAGGTCATGACGCCCAGCTACATCAAGAAATTAGAGTAAATAATAGACCAAAGACATTTTGGAGTGTTTTTTTTTTGTGGATAGAGATTTGCATGATGCAGAATTTATTGAAAACTGTGGCCTACATTTTTAGATGTTTTTAGCACAAATTAAACTATGAACACACACACACATACAAACATGTTTTCCCACCAGTTTTGTTTGTTTTAATAGCATTTTGTCTGATTAGCTCATTGGTCAGCTGAAATGTTCAAATGACAGATGCCTTGTCTTTCTTTCCCACACGAAAACTGGGCACAAATGTACACACCCACACCAGTGTTATAATAGTTTCGGATTTTTCATTATAGTTTAGTTTTAGTTATTATTGGCTTTTTAAATTTCCAATTCAGTTTTTGGAGCAGGGCTGATCGTTTCAGTTAGTTTTCGTTTTTTTTCCAAGCGCTTAGTTTTAAAGGTATAGTTTGGTTTTTAACACTGAGCCACTTTCACAATAAATCGTAGCGAAACACAATTCCTGTCATGTTTTATTTGCCATTTTGTAAGTCCCATAGGTTTCTATTAGAAGACTCTTTGCTCCTTGATATTACTCCACCAGCCCTGAAGCTACAACTGGAGCGGAAGTTTATGTGTGGTTGTGATGTATCTGAAAAAATAGTTCCAGAAGCTTTATTTCACTACGATACTTGTGTTGAAACATCAGTGAGCACCACTAACCATGTAGCACTAGTTTTTAAGGATAAAAACAACACATGCCAATTGCTAGCCATTTTAAAACAGAGGCGATTCTACATTTCCCAAATTGCCCAGACAGGCGCAATCGTCAAAATGTCGGCGTCAACCACTTATTAGACAACCTTTGAAAGGGACTCAAAATGTTTAGGGGCTCAAAAACCGAACTATGCCATCATGTTTTTATTAGTGTCAGTTTTCTTGATATACCGTATTTCCTGAAATAATGGCCGGGGCCTTTATTTACTTAGTTCACCCAACGCCCAGGCCTTAATTTTAGGCAGGCTTTAATTACAGACAGGCCTTTATTTCTTATTGACCTGGTAGGTAGAATAGGCCTACGCGCTCTTTAATTACGGTGAACTACATGTAGGCTATGATTTTATATTATTATTATCATTACTGATAAAGGGTTCAAAACATACTGTACATCTCCACCTCTGCATCCACTCAAGTGGCCTGATCTGGTTACTAAACATTAGCATGCTTTAGAACGACTGGATACATGTTTTGCGTTCTCCTTTTGATGGAGGAATGCATTTGCACAGAAAAACAGAAAACAACATTGGACATAGCAGGATAAAATATCAATATTATAAATGGTAGCCTACCATGCAGAAATATACCTGGATTATATTTTTTGCAACTAAGACATTTTAGGACTATCCTTTAAAGATTGGTAAGTTCTGCCGTTCATAAGTTATGAAGCAACTGAAATTATGAAGTGTAATGTCGGTTAGGAAGAAATAGTCCTAATTTCTAAACATTTCTTATTCCTTTATAGTATGGTTGCTTCGATCTAGTAGTGTTTGGTACCATTTGAAAGCTCTGGTTCTGCACTTTCATTTGATATGCATACCATGTCTGTGCGATTCCGGGTTCGTGAGTTATTTGACTCGGTAGTAGGCTAATGCAGTGATAGCAACGTTTGCCCTTTACAAAATTAAGGTACATTCATAAATTATTTTCTCAACAACACATCGATGCACATACATGTGCCATATAGCGATGGAAAGCCCCGGTTCTGTTCTTTCCATTGATATGCGTTTCATCTCGCTGTGACATACCGTTGCGCAGTAAACGTACAGAGAAAAGGGTATGCGATTTTGCCCACACATCCATAAAGTTTCAGTAACAGTTCACTTACTTTAAATGACCGTCATATCCATAATGTCCAGCCTTGAAGTTAGAAGTTACCAAACAAGTCCATGACTTTCCTATTTAAATGCGGTCTACGATGTATGGTAACACAAACTAAAATGTAGCTACATTGAAAACTGGGTTAAGCCATTGACTGTATGCTAAATGCTAACAACGTATCATTGCACCACTGAGACCTGACAGGTAGCCTAACTCATCTAAGTTAGGGGAGGAACATATTTCAATATTGAAGAACAGTGGTGTGTTGCTTTAAATTTAAATATTAGATGGGCTAGTTTATTTTTCCTTGGAAATAAATATTGTGTTTTTTCTTTGCATTTGCCAAATGTCTTAATTTTTTTGGCCCGGCCTGTATATCAGGCCCGGCCTTTAAATGCACGTATCGGCCACGCCCCCGGCCATTAAACCAGGCCCGGCTATTAATTGATCCCGGCCATTATTTCAGGAAATACGGTAGGCTACTTTGTATCATTTCTAAGGTGCAGGATTCAAAAAGGTCAAGTCAAACTTTTGAACATTTATTAAAATCGCCTATTCCTCACAACAAATATTCACTCTTGCAGTGATCTAAACATTGGCTTGAGTGAAGAACTTTTTGAACACTACCGAGTCACACGGTCGTGTAGACATCTGAGTCTCAATAAACCTGTTTACCAGAGTATCCTCGTGCATGTCCCTACATGTTGACTGACCAACATCTTTCTGCTCGCCCTTGAAAGAAGTCCATAATGCAAATCTCCTACTGCACGCCGGGATGTTGTTTCTGCCCGAGTAGTTTCAAAGAAGTTTCTGAAAGAAGCTAATTTTGCCAGGTACTCACAATTAGCTTCTTTATGGGAGCTTCTCAAATGAACGCTATTCGTGGGTTTTGTCCCTTTCAGAAATTTTGCAAATGTTGTTGTTACCCGTCTCAGTGACAATGAATTGGCTTTTGGCAGTCTCGTTATCGCAGACAAAGAAATCCCATATAGGACTTTTGTCTCTTTCTCCCAACTTTTGCCATTGTCATTTAGAAATGGTGGGCAGGAAGTGCCGTACGGTTCCACCAGTTCACGTAAACCGGTTAGACCGATGAGTTGATTTGTTGTGTATCTTAACTTAAGCTAAACAGAAAGACGAAAACTAAGACAAATTTATCTATGATTTCAGTTCATTTTAGTTAGTTTTGCTGACACACAACACAGTTTCAGTTAGTTACCGTGTTTTACTTTTAATTGTTGTTTATATTTATTTCAGTTAACGAAAATTATTTTCCAATTTTAGTTTTCGTCATTTCGTTTTCGTTAACTACAGGTCCTTCTAAAAAAATTTGCAAATTCATTCTTTTCCTTAATGTAATGATAAAAATTAAACTTTCATATATTTTGGATTCATTGCACACCAACTGAAATATTTCAGGTCTGTTATTGTTTTAATACTGATGATTTTGGCATACAGCTCATGAAAACCCAAAATTCCCATGTCAAAAAATTTGCATATCATATGGTTCTCTAAACGAGCTATTCACCTAATCATCTGAATCAACGAATTAACACTAAACACCTGCAAAAGATTCCTGAGGCTTTTAAAAACTCCCAGCCTGGTACATTACTCAAAACTGCAATCATGGGTAAGACTGCCGACCTGACTGCTGTCCAGAAGGCCATCATTGACACCCTCAAGCAAGAGGGTAAGACACAACATTTTTGAACGAATAGGCTGTTCCCAGAGTGCTGTATCAAGGCACCTCAGTGGGAAGTCTGTGGGAAGGAAAAATGTGGCAGAAAACGCTGCACAACGAGAAGAGGTGACCGAATCCTGAGGAAGGCTGTGGAGAAGGGCCGATTTCAGACCTTGGGGATCCTGCAGAAGCAGTGGACTGAGTCTGGAGTAGAAACATCCAGAGCCACCGTGCACAGGCGTGTGCAGGAAATGGGCTACAGGTGCTGCATTCCCCAGGTCAAGCCACTTTTGAACCAGAAACAGCGGCAGAAGCGCCTGACCAGGGCTACAGAGAAGCAGCACTGGACTGTTGCTCAGTGGTCCAAATTACTCTTTTCAGATGAAAGCAAATTTTGCATGTCATTCGGAAATCAAGGTGCCAGAGTCTGGAGGAAGACTGGGGAGAAAGAAATGCCAAAATGCCTGAAGTCCAGTGTCAAGTACCCACAGTCAGTGATGGTCTGGGGTGCCATGTCAGCTGGTGTTGGTTCACTGTGTTTTATCAAGGGCAGGGTCAATGCAGTTAGCCATCAGGAGATTTTGGAGCACTTTACATTTACATTAATGCATTTAGCAGACGCTTTTATCCAAAGCGACTTACAAAAAGTACTTCATGCTTCCATCTGCTGAAAAGCTTTATGGAGATGAAGATTTCATTTTTCAGCACGACCTGGCTCACAGTGCCAAAACCACTGGTAAATGGTTTACTAACCATGGTATTACTGAGCTCAATTGGCCTGCCAACTCTCCTGACCTGAACCCCATAGAGAATCTGTGGGATATTGTGAAGAGAAAGTTGAGACGCAAGACCCAACACTCTGGATGAGCTTAAGGCCTCTATCGAAGCATCCTGGGCCTCCATAACACCTCAGCAGTGCCACAGGCAGATTGCCTCCGTGCCACGCCGCATTGAAGCAGTCATTTCTTCCAAAGGATTCCCGACCAAGTATTGAGTGCATAACTGAACATAATTATTTGAAGGTTGAGTTTTTTGTATTAAAAACATTTTTATTTTATTTGTCAGATGAAATATGCAAATGTTTTTAGATTTTGGCCAAAATCATCAACATTAAAACAGTAAAAGGTTTGGACTACTTCAGTTGTGTGTAATGAATCTAAAATATATGAAAGTCTAATGTTTATCAGTACATTACAGAAAATAATGAACTTTATTACAATATGCTAATTTTAAAGTAGGACGACCTGTATAACAACCTTAACACACACTCAAGTCATTGTTTTCAGATATAAATCTTTCAAACCCACCTTTTCGCTCATTCCAAAACGAGTCACCATCATTTTGGCTATCTTAGTTGCACTATCAAAGTCACTCGATGCACCTGCAAAGAGAACCAATGTTGGTTTTGCAGCTTCTCCTTACACAAAACCCAAGTAAAACTAAAGCAAACCTAGAAGAGTAGTTGGATCAGAGAAAATGTATGAAGGAGGAAAAAGGCGTGTGCCGACCCGTTGTGATATTTTCGGCTCCAAAGATAAGCTCCTCAGCAACACGGCCCCCCATACTAACATCCATCTGGGCCAGCAGCTGGGATCGGGTCTCACTCCAGCGATCGTTCTCTGGCAGCATGGACACCTGGAGGAACAAAGGGGGTTCATCAGTAAACATATAGACATGCATATTCTCACAGGCGCATCTCCTTACACAAGCTCATACAGACAGGAAGTGAATCTACCTACAAACCAGCCCCTTGCCTTTGCTTAAAATACTCTTAAATACTGTACAATACTCTTTCATTTCTGTGTGGGAACTCAATTTAGTTTCAATTAAAAGGACAGCTTTCAGTTATTGATCCTTTGTTGGCTAGGCCTGTGTGCACCTACTGTTCTGTTTTATCCATGTGCCCAGGTGCCTTGACTGGCAGCTTGAAAGCCTGCCCAAACAGAACATGGCCCCACTTTGCTCTTTCCAATACAATACAATAAAAATATTCTAGTGTGTCTTTCGTACGAGGTGGTTGGTCTTTAGCTAGACATATTCCTGATGTCATTCTGACCTGTAACTGGAAGTCAAAACCTAGGTACTCACATGGCCCAGGGTGGGGCCGCGCGGCATAATAGTGGCTTTATTGATGGGCATGGCGTCTTTGGTGTAATACGCAACAATGGCATGGCCAGACTCGTGGTAGGCTGTGATCTGTTTGTTCTTCGCATCGATCTCTGCACTCCTCCTCTCTGGACCTGAACGAGATGGGTTTAAGAGGGGGAGAGGAACCAGGACATACAGAAATGTAGGCTGCATGGAAATGACAACATAGCTGTGTTAGGATGTTAACACAGTTAACACGTTATCGTTCAGGCTGTTTGTATCCGACTTCTTAACACCTGGCTGTATAATGAAAGGAATTATTTTTAAATGTATTTCTTTCAAACACCACAACCACCACGATAAAAAGAAAAATGCTTTCCATTGAAGTATATGAGCGCTTCAAGAAGAGTAGTTTGGAGTAACTCCAATCATAGCCCTGATGACACAAGCTTGTCAAATACTGTCAGTAGGAAGGACAACAACTTAGACCAGGAGTATACCATAGCTCACCACTTGCTTAAATACAGCTTTCCAAATGTATATACGAATACTGGTAGTGCCCACCAGATTTGGCAACATGCCAACTAAGGTAAATAAAAGCGTTATACACGACTTCAGTTGGTAAATGTTAATGATAAATGCAGGGGTTAAAGTAAAAAAAAATCCTGAGCCTGAACTTTTTGAGTTCAACCCCCTTTAACTTTTTTTTGTTTTTACTTTTTTCTCTTTATTTTATCCCCTATTTTTATCTTTCTAAAGCACATTGAAATGCTACATAAATAAACTTGCCATGCCTTTATCTATTGCTAGGTATCCCCAGGCTTCATAAACTTGCGCTCCATTTTTTTTCTCCGACAATGCTAACGCGACATTGACGTATGGGTGTCAATCAGTGCTGTAGTCTAGTCTTCTGTGGTGGGTATACTGCCTGTGATGGGGTTGCTCCCTCTCACCCTTATTAATTCGTAAAAAAAAATCTTAGTTTTATTAAAAAAAAGTATGCTGCATTCTTTTAAATGTAGGCTATATGCTGAAAGAATATAACCAGTCTGCTGCAATATAACGATATTAGTGTTAAGTAGCCTATATTACAGATAATTTTAACCATTTTTAAGTTTTAGGCCTACACCAAAATTATATTGGCCTACTAAGTCATGGAGCAAAGAAAATCCTTTAGAGAGAACACAATGTAGGCTAACCTGCTAATGTTGTGAATATTTAAGTAGGCTATTTCCACTTATCACAGGTATTGCTGCAAATGTTGTCATGTTCAGTCTTGGCGGTGAACATTTGCAGAAACGTCGGCTTATAACCAGGGACGCCTGCTTTCGCTTTATTTTACACATTCTTTCCGTCACTTTTCATTGCCAAGCCAGCCTCGACACCAGAAGTGGTAACTTTTGTGGCTGTTCCCTGTCGTTAGGTTCCGTTGGATGAAGGTAGGTGACGTTGATTTTTAGATGGGTGATTAAATGCTTTCAAAAGTTGTTGACACTAATTTGCCTATGGGCTAGGAGAACCTACAACCATTCAGTAACGTTTGTTGAGTGATTGGATTGTTTTCAGATATTTTTTTATAGGAAACGTATCTTACGTAAGTTTTATTGGTTATTCGCAAACCCAATATCTTTTAAGATGGTTTTATCCCATCATGTATAAAATGTATCATGTATCATGTAGACTAGGCTTCAGCACTGGTGTCAAACATACAGTATTGCAAGGATCCGCCCTTCTCTGCTTCTGATAGATTTGTAACGTTAGTTAAAGCTGCGTTCCTCTCATATGATTGGT
>JAGFZM010000117.1:306295-336844 GCA_017657215.1 Limnothrissa miodon | reverse complement strand
GCTATATGCTGAAAGAATATAACCAGTCTGCTGCAATATAACGATATTAGTGTTAAGTAGCCTATATTACAGATAATTTTAACCATTTTTAAGTTTTAGGCCTACACCAAAATTATATTGGCCTACTAAGTCATGGAGCAAAGAAAATCCTTTAGAGAGAACACAATGTAGGCTAACCTGCTAATGTTGTGAATATTTAAGTAGGCTATTTCCACTTATCACAGGTATTGCTGCAAATGTTGTCATGTTCAGTCTTGGCGGTGAACATTTGCAGAAACGTCGGCTTATAACCAGGGACGCCTGCTTTCGCTTTATTTTACACATTCTTTCCGTCACTTTTCATTGCCAAGCCAGCCTCGACACCAGAAGTGGTAACTTTTGTGGCTGTTCGCTGTCGTTAGGTTCCGTTGGATGAAGGTAGGTGACGTTGATTTTTAGATGGGTGATTAAATGCTTTCAAAAGTTGTTGACACTAATTTGCCTATGGGCTAGGAGAACCTACAACCATTCAGTAACGTTTGTTGAGTGATTGGATTGTTTTCAGATATTTTTTTATAGGAAACGTATCTTACGTAAGTTTTATTGGTTATTCGCAAACCCAATATCTTTTAAGATGGTTTTATCCCATCATGTATAAAATGTATCATGTATCATGTAGACTAGGCTTCAGCACTGGTGTCAAACATACAGTATTGCAAGGATCCGCCCTTCTCTGCTTCTGATAGATTTGTAACGTTAGTTAAAGCTGCGTTCCTCTCATATGATTGGTCGGTGAAATAAATTGCCTCGAAAATATTAAACTGCATGCGCAGGCTCTAAAATATTTTTTCCTCCTCACGGCCACACGCCGGAGATCCGGCATGGTGCCGGGATACTTTAAGCCCTGTAAATGGCACTTAAGATGTCCAGTATTTGCACAGTTGAGAAGATGTTAAAGATATAACATCTATTTGGCTATGTTGATTAAAGTAGCTCTTTAAGGAAAAAAATTGTTGGAGACCCTGACACAGACCAATTGTGACCCAGGAGTGAACACTAACTGAATAGTCCTGTGATTAATACAAGTAAAAGTGTGCTTACGAAACCATACAGTAGGAATTACTCCGATTCATCACTTTGCCTTTATATATTTTCTTTAAAAGTGCTAAATACTGTATGAGAGCAATGGAAGGAAGTGAAATCACAAAGAGCTGAAAGTACAATTTCTGCTCATTACCCATGAGGATCTTGTCCTTGGCAAACTCCAGCTCCTTCATGGTGACCATGTCTTTGCCGTCCACCGCTGCCTTCAGTGCCGCCTGATTCACAAGGTTCTCCAGGTCCGCCCCCGAGAACCCCACTGTTCCTCTTGCAATCAACTCTGCCTCCACAGCTGCAGGAAAAAAAATGGCCCCTGTAGGAACTTGGGTGCATGTGCAACTAAAAACGTGTGGGGATGCAAAGCTGTACTCAGAACTTTGACAGTTACTTGCTTTACAAAATGCCTTCTTTCTTTATATTCTAGAAACCCCTGCCCCCTATCCCCACTTTCTAATTTTTATTCTACCCATGTGTTGGCGATAAAAAAAGTATCCTGTGTGTTTTTTGGTTGTACATACATCACTCAGAGCAGGCAAATACTGCTCTAAAACAGACCTATTATCATATAAAGTCACTACACAAAATTTTAATAGTGATACATTTTGCTCAAATAAATATTACACACAATGAAACCTTGTCTGCAGACAGCAATTGTTCAAACTGTAATTTCTTACATAGTGAACCGTGAGGCTAATCTATGGCATGGGGCTAATCTAGTATCTGGACAATTCGTTATTGGTTAGTTGATGAAAAAAGCTCCACTAGACATCTGCATATGCAATTCACTATGGCTTTCTTCATACATGCATATCTCCACAGCATCTTTGCCATAGAACCATTTACTAACCAAACTAAATATTTTCTAATTTACCGTTTTTATTGCCAGGTAAAAAAAAAATTCACCAAATGGTGCGCTTTGTTGTGAAGTGCTATGGGACACGTTTTGTATAATGCGTAGGAGTGTGACGAGACGCTTTTCCCATGAGACGAGACGCGATCAAGGGGTCACGAGAACGAGATGAGAAGATTTTTATACATTTTTTTTTAAAACAAAATCCTCAATGTATAAATATATAGCAAATTTAGCCATTTATTTAACTGCAAAGACAAAATGCAAAAATGCATGTCCATTTTGAAATCAACTTTATGACATAAAACTTTGATAAATGATATGCAGTAATAAACACTGCAAAATATTTTGCCACAAACTGATAGGCAATTAATTGCACAGTAAAATTAAATAGTATAAATAAAAAAAATAGGGCTGTCAAACGAATACAATTTTTAGTCAGATTAATCACAGCCTAAAAAATTATTAATCATGATTAATCACAACTCAGAATATGTGCAAAATACAGATACAGATAGCGGGTGCTAACACATGCAGAGGGTAAATGCTCAGTGTTAGTGTAGCCTAAATATTGATCCTTTATGAGCAACTATCAAGGCTTGCATGATCTGTAATCAAAACAGTTGATTTATTTTTTGGGATAAATGTTGAAAAAACGCCAGTCAAAATGTCAATCCAACAAATTTATGCAATGAATGCAACCAAAACATGCATCGTAATACACTGCTCACAAAAATTAAAGGAACACTTTAAAGAAACACATTAGATACATCAGATCTCAATATGAAGTTGGATATCTATACAAATAACAACAGGGCAATGTCTTAGGAACAAAAGGATACCAAGTCTTTTAATGGAAATGAAAGTTTTCAGCCTACATAGGGCTCATTGTGTAGACACCCTAAAATCAGAGTGAAATGAAGATGTGGCAGGCTAGTCCATTTTTTTAGAACTTAATTTCTGCAACTCAAAATGCTTTTCAGTATCTTGTGTGGCCCCCACAAGCTTGTATGCATGCTTGACAACGTCGGGGCATGCTCCTAATGAGACGACGAATGGTGTCTGTGTGAGGGCATCCCTGAGCTGTTGTACAGTTTGAGGAGCAACCTGGCGGCGCCTAATGGACCGAAACATAATGTCCCGAAACATAATGTCCCGAAACATAATGTCCCACAGATGTTCTATAGGGTTTAAGTCAGGGGACCGTGAAGGGCATTCAATTGTTTCAATTCCTTCATCCTCCAAGTACAGCCTGCATACTCTGGCCACATGAGGCCGGGCATTGTCGTGCATTAGAAGGAAACCAGGACCTACTGCACCAGCGTAGGGTCTGACAAAGGGTTCAAGGATTTCATCTCGATACCTTATGGCAGTCAGAGCACAATTTTCTAAGCAGTAGAGGTCTGTGCGTCCCTCCATGGATATGCCTCCCCAGACCATCAGTGACCCACCACCAAACCTGTCATGTTGAGCGATGTTGCAGGCAGCATAACGTTCTCCTTGTCTTCTCCAGACTCTTTCACGTCCATCACAGCTGCTCAGGGTGAATCTGCTCTCGTCTGTAAAAAGTACAGGGCGCCAGTGGCGGACACCAATTCTGGTGTTCTTGAGCAAATGCCAGTCAAGCTCCACGGTGCTGGGCAGTGAGCACAGGGCCCACTACAGGACGTCGGGCCCTCAGGCCATCTTCATGAAGTCTGTTCCTGATTGTTTGGGTAGAGACATTCACACCAGTGGCCCTCTGGAGGTCATTCTGTAGGGCACGAGCAGTGCTCAGCCTGTTCCGCCTTGCACAAAGGAACAGGTATCGGTCCTGCTGATGGGTTGATGACCTTCTACGGCCCTGTCCAGCTCTCCGAGAATAACCGCCAGTCTCCTGAAATCTCCTCTATGTTCTGGAGATTGTGCTGGGAGACACATTAAACCTTCTTGCTGCAGCACATGTGGATGTGCCATCCTGGAGAAGTTGGACAACCTGTGCAACTTCTGTAGGGTTAAGGAATCGCCTCATACTGCCAGTAGAGATAATTACTCAAGCCAAAACTAGCACAAGTGGAAAACCAGCCAAAAACGATCAAGAGGGAGAAACTTGAAAAGACCTCCACATGTAAAACCAGTCCTGTTTTGAGGGGTTTCTAATTGTTGCCACTGTAGTGCACCTGTCGTTAAGTCCATGAACACCAATACAGCTGAAAGTGATTAACAATGCCCTCAGCTGCTTAACCAACCATAAAATTATCAGACAGATTTAATTGATTTCATGCCAGGCCCAATAATAAAAAAAAAAGTGTTCCTTTAATTTTTGTGAGCAGTGTACAAAGAACACAACTACTTTTTTTGAAGAGCACTACATCACTTTCAGAAAAAAAAGTCTAATTATGCATAATAAACATAACATAGATGCATAACAAACATAAGATTGACATTACTTCATTAGATCCCAGGTTGGCTGGTAGAGAGAAACCTGTGTTATGTCAACTTCATTTTTAACGTTTACCTCTGAAAATCCAGAACTACAAAAGACTGATTAACCTTCTACGTAGTATAAAGTGAAAGCAAGACTGTGTCGACAGTTAATTGAGGCTTAGAGCAGAAGCAGATGAAAACTGAAGAAAACTTTATTTGGAAAAGCAGCCACGTAGTGTTCTAGAATCTCTGACTGCTTTTCTAGGCTAAGCTTTGATAGGTCGTCCTTTTATCAGGAAAACCAGGCGGTCTATTTGGCTACACAAAACGTATTGTTTTACTAACTGTTAGAACGATAGTTTAGCCTAATTAATTACTCTTAACTGAAAAGCGTAAAAAAAAGGTTTGTTGCTTTTGATGTCATGCATGCAGTATAAGCTTTTGACGTCATGAATGCAGCATGAGCTTATGTGCCGGGGCTCAGCCCCGGACAGCCCTGGCCCAATTTAATCCCTGGTTATTAAGCAAATGTGTGGGTCAGAATGGAAAATGCTTTGCTATTAAAACTGCTTGCCATTGTAACGTTATTTAATTATGCATGCATAGTGTAGAAAATAAAAATTACATTGCTGTGTTCGGTTAAAGAGCCCACAGAATGCAAAACCACATTTACCTTGTTACTGTTGAATTTAGGTAGCTTAAGGTATCCAACGGACCATATCGAAACTCCCAACACCATCTTCCGCCTCCTTCTACAGTATATGTAAATTTCAGGCTAGAATTTGTCAGGCTGAAAAAAAAAACAAATCTGAAACTAGTGCTCGGTATACGTAGACAGCGCAAAGCTACACCTCCTCCAATACATTGTCCAATCCAAAAAGCTCTAGCTCTAGAATCTTTGGTCCAATCAAAATAGTTTGGAACAGTCTCTTGTCCAGCCCCCTGTTGCTTCGGCGGTAGGCTATAAACGCACTGTAGTCTATGTAATAGCTAGCTAACATTGAGAACGGCAAACGGCTCAAAAAAAATAAGTGCATGTTGAATTTCTGTTTGAAATAAGTGCATGTTGAATTTCTGTGTTACTGGAGAACATACGAAAAAAAAATGTGCAGCACGTGCGTGTAACGTTCCAGGATGTACTGGGCTGAGGTTGTCCGGAATTTGAACCTTCCTCAAGAACCTTGCATTCAACGGGAGTAGCTGATTTTTATCTACAACCACAAGATAGGACCAGAGCAAACGACCATTCACCCCAGATTGTTTCGCCAACCTCGGACTGTATCAATCGGCTTTTCACGAACACTACACCTGAAACCAGGATCTATTTCAACTATTCTCCAACCACAACCGATTCTGCCGGTAGGTAACCACGCTAGAATTCAGTGTTTTTTGGTCGCCATAACCATAAAATTATAGACTGGTATTTCTATGGCCTTAACAGTTTGCCTACTTGATGCTACTTGGATATCCAGGTTAAAAAAGTTGCTGCACACTCAGTCGCTAAAATGTTGGTAGGCTAGCAAGGGTAACAACAGATACTAATGTCGCATTTCCCCCAGGCTTCCGTGCTTATATAGCCCCAATGTTGCATTTCCATTACCAAGTTTTGACACCGGGGTTTTAGGTGAACTTGGAATGTTTACTATACAAATGTAATAGCCTACTTTTATTTCCCGGTAAAGATGCATATCATAACCTCAGACATTAGTGCTGAAACTGAAACTTAGCCTATGCCTACATAATATTAAATGGTAAATGGTTCTGCATAACATTGTCATAAAGGCTGACATCCTATTGCGTGTTTATTTAGCTCAGATAGTTAACCGATTTACTGCTGAGAAACAGACCTGCTGCTTGCTTGTAGCGTAGGCGCAAACATAGCGCAATATAAAATAAAAAGGTATTGTTAAAAGGGGAGCGATAAAACTATAATCAGCATACAGTCTATATAGCCTACAGTTGGGATCAGACTTGGATTTTTTTGTAGCAGTAGCAGTAACACTACCTTCAAGCTAAATTTCCCCTTCACCTAAACAAGATTCACTGACCTATCCTTCGCGTCCTGAGATTCCTTGATGAAGTTCGAAGTTGTTGAGCCAGCATCATTTATCTTTGGGCCAGAGTTCTTGCAAGTGCCTGTTCACTTCTTTAGTTTGCGTTAAGTTCTTAAAAACAAATGTCATTATGCTACAAATTGAGCAGCTCTAATTTGACGTTAGGCTCCATCTGGGGCTACCGTTGCAGCATATTGACCTGCTGTTTGCTTGTAGCGTAGGCGCAAACGTAGCGTGATAAAGTAAAACGGTAATGTTAAAAGGGGAGCGATAAAACGTTTACGGACACTTATCGTGTCCTCGGTTTTCTGAACTTGAGAAGCCGAAAACGAGAATACAGTCTGTATAGCCTACAGTTGGGGTCACACGTAGTTGAATTTGTTTTCTAGCAGTAACGTTAAGAGTATCAATGAAACTAGGGAGCCAATCTGCTCCAGCGAAAAAACAGCCAATGTATTAATTGGTTGCAACAACATTACGGACTACGGACAAAGTCTGGAGGACGCAACACAGAGTTTCCACCTTCAGGTGGTTCCCGGTGTACTGGCCTCCCGAGTCACATTGTACGACAGTATTTAAGCATCATTCACGATGTGTATTGCCTTAGCGTCAACAAGTGTTGTCTCAGGAAGCTACAGTGATTAATTGTCGGCTGACCTGATGTCTATTGCATTGGCGACAGAAACAATGGTCACACGGTGGTGGACTTGATAAGACAATGGGGTGCTCAAACAGGGTTGGTCACAGGTTTGTGACATATGGAACAACCAATATAGTTGTAATACAGAATATTATATTAACTACAATTTCTTTATACTACAATAGCTGTCATGAACATCGGACGCAGGATTAAGTAATGCCGATGTTGTCAGTTAAAGGAGAAGTCCGGTGTGACTTGGACCTGGACTGTACTGGAAGATGTTACCGAGTACAAACATATATCCAATGCTCACCTCCGTTCACCCCCAGCATTCAGCATTAAACCGTTTTTAGCCGAAGCTTTCATTGACCTTACACTGCTAGCTAAAGGGCCACAGCTAAATCGCTATTTTTACACCATTAACAAGGTTCAAAGTTACTCCACACTTCACAGGTAGACTTCTGAGGGCCCTGACATTTAAAACAAGACAATGAGAACTTTGAAAGTGTACTGTACACCACACTTCAACTGTGAACATTAAAGTCTTCTGCTTCAGTACTGGCCAAAGAGCGTTTGAAGGCCATTCAAAAGGACATAACACATAATCCAGTCGGTGCCAACATGCTGGAACTCCACCCTTCAGATGTTGGAAAGCATGCTGGAGCAGAACCGGGCACTTAAAAGAATAGGCCACCCCAAAACGAAATTTAGTCTCTACCATATTCCCCTGAGTTGGATAAGTGAGCAAAAGTGTTTTTCATTCAGCCCCGTGGTTGTCCTGTATCCAGAAGCGCAGTGTTAGCTTAGCTTAGCATAGAGCGCTGTAACTGGGAGTTGCCAATTAGCCAGTCTTCTCAAAATAGTCATAAATGAACAAGATTTTTCCTAATTTTGTTGTTTTACCTGTACACTCAAACCGAGTACAAATGCCAATGGCATTATCACGAAGGATTTGTCTAGGACTCCTTGAAGTGACAAAGCCTTGGGACTATATTTTCGGGCATAGCACAGCTAAAGCACCGCTGATATGCGTAGACCCTGAAAACCCCAACTTCCATAAACACACTGGTGTGACTTTGGCCGAAAATATAGTCCCAAGACTTTGTCACTCCTAGACAAACCCAATTTGTGATAATGCCATTGGCATTTGTACTCGGTTTGAATGTACAGGTGAAACAACGAAATTAGGAAAAATCCTGAGTTCATTTATGACTATTTTGACTCATCAATATCATGCATAATTCCCTGCATCACCGTCCTAACGATGGTACTTCAAGCTGAGGGTGCTAAAGCAAGGGGCATCAAAACACTCCGTAACACTATGCTTGACAGTTTGAAGACCAGGTTTGAAAAAACTGAGATGACCAAATGCTTGGTCCTCGCAACACTCCTCGATCCCTGTTACAGGGGTCATGCCTTGGCACCAGACACACTGAGCAGTGCAAAAGACTGGATCAAGGAAGAGCATGCCACTCTGTCTGAAGCTGATAAACAGAAGAGGGCTTCCTCAGAAGGTCAAGGCCTAGATCCAAAACGCAGAAGGGTGGAGGACGAAGAAGAGGAAGAAGCTGGTCCATCTGACATGCTTGATCAGATGTATGCCAACCTGCTGGGGGCACATGGACCAATCTGCGGAGACTGATGAGGAGGAGCAGCAGTTAACTCAGCAGCTGGATCATTACCTACGGGAGCCGTTGATCGACAGACAGACAGGCCAGCCACTTGCATGGTGGAAGCAAAATGTATCCCGCTTGCATCTTCTGGCACCACTCGCCAGAAAATTCCTCAGTCCACCACCATCCTCTGTTCCCAGTGAGAGGGTATTCTGCAAAGTCAGCCAGACAATAAATTTGACTGTCATGCTGAAGTCTCAATGGACGTGGGCTGCCCATCACCCCTGAACACTGTCTGCTTAACGGCCCAATTCACACCTCCCCTCTCACTCTCAAGGCAACACATAACCTCGCCAGATGTACCCCTCCCCCACAGGACCAATGGGAACCCCACACAGACACACCTCTCCCCCCTCCCACCCCCTCAGGGTGACAACGACCATGGTAATCCCTCTCCCCCTTCCCTCCCCCTGCAGATGGGTGTGGATGCCCACCTGGTATCCTGGTTTGCAGACTACCTGATGGAGTGGCCACAGATCGTCAGACTGAAGGACTGCCTCTCTGACACTGTCATCAGTAGCACCGGAGCTCCACAGGGAACAGTGCTCTCTCCAGTCCTGTTCACCCTGTACACATCTGACTTCTGCTACAGAGTCATGCCACATGCAGAAGTTTTCAGACAATACTGCAATTGTGGGTTGTATCAGCAATGGGCAGGAGGAGGAATACGGGAGCCTGGTGGAGGACTTTGTGCAATGGTGCAAACTCAACCACCTACAACTCAACACTGCCAAGACCAAGGAGATGGTGGTGGACTTCAGGAGGTCCAAGCCCGCCCTGCTGCCAGTCACCATAGAGGGGGTTAATGTGAAGGTGGTGAAAACATACAAGTACCTGGGAATACATCTGAACGATAAACTGGATTGGTCTGTCAACACAGAAGCACTCTACAAGAAGGGGCAGAGTAGACTGTACTTCCTGAGGAGGCTGCGGTCCTTCAACGTCTGCATCAAGCTTCTCTGGATGTTTTACCAGTCTGTTGTTGCCAGCGTCCTCTTCTATGCTTTGGCATGCTGGGGAGGAAGCACTAAGAACAGGGATGCTGGGCGAGTAGACAGGCTGGTAAGGAAAGCTGGATCTGTTGTGGGAGCTGAACTGGAGTGCATCACTTCAGTATCAGACAAAAAGCTACTCAACATCCTGGACAATGACTGTCATCCACTCCACAGCACTATCATGCAGCAGAAGAGCTTGATCAGCTGGAGACTACGCTCCCTGACATGCACAACAGACAGACTTAGGAAGTCATTTGTACCCAGGGCCATACAACTCTACAATGCTTTACTGAAAGGAAAAGGAGAGTTGGACTTCTCTGCATAGTCTATCTGCACCTTAACCCTCTTATACACTTACAAGACATTTTTCTACAATACTGTGGTTTGTTGACACTGCCTACGGACCTTACTGGCTACATTAGCCCACATGCACAACCCCTCCTCATACTTGTAACGTCATACTTGACCAATAACAATAACTCTAACTTGATACTTGACCTTCATACTTGACTGATGCATGAACCCATATGACTTATCCCTGCACTGATGCTGTACATTTTATACTGTCTGTATATATGACAAGAGGAGGTACAGGCTGACAGGAGAATAACCTAACCTCACTATAACCTGCAGCTCCTAAACTGCACTAAAGAGGTTTGGGAAAGCCCATACTGTTATTGCTACTGTGTGCAATGCTATATTTATTTAATTTTTTTGTTTTCAAATTACTTGATCTTGATAAATTGATAAATTATTTATTGTGAATTGAATGTATGAATTATTTTGTTACATTGTTTAAATAAATGTTAGTTTTTGCGAAATTGAGACTCATAATATTTATTATCACTGTGTACATTTTATGATGTAAATTAAGGGAGCAAAAGCCGTATCGTCTCCAAATATTGGCTTTAGAAAATCGGCACCCCATATCGGTCATCGGCTAAAGCTGACGAAAAAAAATATCGGCATCGGCCCTAAAATTTTTTTTAGTTTGTCATGAAATTTTAGGCCAGATGTGTGTGCCCCCTCCACACACACAAGCCACACACACTCTCAATCATTTCCGACCTGATTTCATAACACAATTAAAAATATCAAGTTATGCTATGCACGGCGTTATGCACATAAAGGACAGCTCCTTTGAGCTCATTGAGTGCATAGTTTTTGTTACAAATTTTAGGCTGATCTCTGTGAATGAATACAAAGTCTTCAGACGGGAAGATGAGGCATCAGACGTAGCCTAACTGCAGAAATACGGAAACTAAAACCTTGACATGATAGGCTATGCTTCTGAACGTTTCTCCTTGTTGGTTTTCTTTATTTTTACTGTCTCCCTTCGAGTAAGACTGAAATCAGTAATATCTTTAACTGTCTTTAATAGGCGTCTCCTGTGAGAAAGTTAGAACATGGTCAAATTACCGCAATTGACGTGTTAATTTTGACAGCTATAATAAAAATAAATAACACCACATATCCCTTTTCGCATCATTCTCGCGAGATCAAATCTGATGTCACACTCCTAATAATGCGCTATACAAATTAGATTGAATTGAAATTGAATTTTTACATTTCAGACGATAGTGATACCACGCAACACTACCCAAGTCCATAAGTCTATCCTTTAACCCAATTCAGTCGAATACTTTGCTTGCAGAAGTGCTTGCCTTGTCTAAAAATTTGTAATGGCAATTTGTAATTTGAGTTTGAGTCGCCCATCAGTGCCCCCTTTCAGCTGTTTCTTTCTCAGAAGAGGAAGAAAGCATCGCTGCAATACATTTTCAAGTGTTGTCTAAACCCCCACCGTTGTTGAGAAACACTGACCAAGACAAAGAAAGAAGAGACCTACCTGAGTCTACTTTGATCTTCCTAAGGTACCACTTAAGGATCTCTGTGCGCCCTTTCACATCTGGCCTGGGGACAGTCACCTGCATGTCAAACCGGCCAGGCCTTATCAGAGCACTGGTCAAAGGACAAAGAACAGGGAGGCGGTGGATATCAAATCTGGCAAAATCAGTTCACATGCCATTTACATTGATACATTTAGTATTCTCTTTTATACAAATTTGTCAACTACCAATTAGATAAGGCCCAATTAGTCTCCCTTAGAGAAACTTGTGCCTGACTCACACCAAAATCTGTGCTTTTGCAGTGCAGGACATAACCTATGCAGCCCATTTACGTGTGAATTCACACAGATTGTGGTGTAAATTCGGCCTAAGGGTTAAAGGTACAGTTTAGTTGTTAACACTTTGAGCCCCTTCCATGGTTTGTCTAAAATGCAATAAAGTGGTTGACACTGAAATTTTGACGATTGCTCCTGTCTCGGCTAGTTGGGATACTTGGGTTAGAACATTCATGAACACCAATAACCACTCTGTGAGTTGCATATACTTTAAAACAAATGTTTAGGGTTGTTTAAAGGACATAAAAATTGCCCAACTGTAGCCATTTTGAAGCAAGCAGAGGCAATTCTACTTTTCCCGTGAGCCGAGACACGAGACATGATTTGATTGTCAAAATTTCTGTGTCAACTACTTTATTGCATTTTAGACAACCCATGGAAGGGGCTCAAAGTGTTAAAAACAAACTATACTTTTAAGTAGGGATGGGTACCGTGACCCGGTTCTTTTTCGGCTTCGGCGCCTAATTGTAAAAGACCATCATCATTAACGGATCATTAAGCTTGGGAGTTAACGGTTCTGTTATTGGTACTGGATAAATGAAAAAGAAAAAAATCCTATTTCTTGTTGTTAACATTACCCAGCATGTTTTTTTGACTTACCAGCCTTAAGCAATTTGCAGTAATATTTGTTATAATAATACCGCCCGCACTGCCATTTTATCTCGTGCACGAAATGTAGTCTGCTCTGCAGCACAGTGCTTGTGCGCACACGCGAGAGAGTCAAACGATTCAAAGTAGGCTATGGTTACACTTCCCCGGTGTGAACATGGAAAAGGTTCATTGCAAACAAGCTTCTACTTCATCGGTATGCGTTAAAATGACAGCAAGGGAAAGTTGGCCTTTTTTTTTTTTTTTTTTTTTTAATATATCCAATCTCAACTTTTCCTGCATTCGGTTTTGCCCGCAGACTACAGTTTAACAACCAGATCAGCATTACATGCAGTTCATACTGATGTCATGTCTCCAGCGAAAACTATAAAATCATTGTCGGTGACAACAGCTAGGCCTATCCAAAAAACACTGTAGGTCTAATGCCCAGTTTGTGCTACTACCTGGCTAAGGGACTGTCTACAAATGATAGATTTAAAGTGTGCGCTGTAGTTACTAGTCATTAAAAAATAGAAATGCTCTTCC
The DNA here is from genome assembly GCA_017657215.1 of Limnothrissa miodon. NCBI lineage: Eukaryota > Metazoa > Chordata > Actinopteri > Clupeiformes > Clupeidae > Limnothrissa > Limnothrissa miodon. The sequence continues at coordinate 323,830 of JAGFZM010000117.1, read as the reverse complement.
TAACTGAATTGAGCTGTGTTTTCCCATAGTGATAGCTGTACCAACCATGAATACTTAGCTGCTAGTTACAACAGGTGACATTTTGTTGATCTGCTTGTGTAGGCACAGGACTGGATAAATTCTGGAAATAGTAGTCACCAAAAATCAACAAAGCAATGTTTTCCCATTCAGACTATTGTACTGTTGTACTTATTACAGGTGAGATTTTGCTCATGTGTCACTTTATGGCACAGACTTATTTCCTTCCGGCACAGAACTATTTTTTTATGTAAAAATATACACAAAAAAAAAAACAGGAAAAGAAATCTTTCCCCCATTCTGATTGTTCTAGTACCTCACAATGCATTGCTGTTTTACTACAGCTGTGAGTTTTCAAAAATGTTTTCTGTAAACACAGGAAAGTTTTTGTAATTAAAAATATTTATCAAAAATCAACAAAACAAGTTTTTCCCATTCTGATTATTGTAGTACCTCACAATGCATTGCTGTTACTACAGCTGACAATATTACCACCACATAAGGCCTTTCTAAATCAGTATTCAAATGTAAAAAAAGTACCGATAAGAGTACCGTTAAAGTACCGAATCGATAAGTGTTATCGATAAAAGTAGTAATACCGTTAAAAACATAACGATACCCATCCCTACTTTTAAGTGCACAACTGCAGGATGCGACACTCAAGCCCACAATTTCCTGGATACTGGGGTGCTACTGTAGCCTTTAACCACCAGCCCCAGCAAACTACAGGCTCACACACAAAAAAATGACTCACTTGTCTAAAGCTTCAGGAAAGTTGGTCGCTCCAATGATGATAACCCCTTCATTAGGTTTAAACCTGAGCATATTCAAACAAGGAGATCACACTGAACAAACACGAACTATATGCAAAGGCTGAAGTAGGTGAGCTGCTGAAATTGGATAGAATGCAAAATGCGGTGGTGGGGGTATTTGTTTGCAACATCTCACTAACCCATCCATCTCAGCCAGGAGCTGATTGATGGTCTGCCTAGAGTAAGGGTGCATGGGTGACTCGATCCTCTTTCCCCCAACACTGTCCAGCTCATCGATAAAGATCACACATGGAGCATTGTTCTTGGCTTCCCCTGTGGGAACACACATGGACCAATAGGGCATGAGGGATGAAGACTAGGGTTAACTTATAGGTAGACCCATTACAGACCCTTCTTCTAGCAGCCAATGTCCAAGGAAGTAGCAAGGCAACCCCATGTGATCAAATGACATCTGAGAAGGTTCTGTTTCTGATACACTGAAACAGAGCTGGATGTCATAAAACAATAAAAAAAAACTACTTCCTGGAAAATTGGCTACTGTGGTGCCCGGGTCAGCTAGATGTTGAAAGGGATGAAGCACTCACTGAAGAGATTCCTGATGCGACTGGCACCCACCCCCACAAACATCTCATCGAATTCAGATCCAGAGGCATAGTAGAATGGCACGTCAGCTTCTCCAGCCACAGCCCTGGCTAACAGCGTTTTTCCTGTTCCTGGAGGGCCGACCAACAAGATTCCTGCGTACAGGGATACATTTTAAAAAAATTATACAAGCACCAGACACAAACACATGCACACAAGCAAAAAATACCACTACTGTAATAAAAAGTAAATACCAAGAAAAAATTAGATATTGCTTGTTTGGTTTCCAGAGTTAACAATCCTTCTTGGGAAAGTATTATTCAAGTATTCTTAATGCATCTGCTCAAGATCACATTTCACTAAAATAAAAAATCTTTCTATTAACTTAGGTTTCCTCTGACATATTTTTGGCTAGGTATTCAGCGAACAGAGGGTTCTGGCATGCCCCAAAAATGATGTTCCCAGATATTATCTGACCGCAAGGAAAGAAATGCAAGACAAGTGGGGTGTTTTTCATAAAGTGAAAGCGCTACATGCACCAGGATAGATGAAACTGGCTCCCTAAACCCAGTGTTGGTTGAATGACGCGTGAGATGTCAAGCTTTGGCTTTTTCGGCTTTATCAGCTGCCTTATGAGAGATAATGACGACACTGTAGCAAATGCATACCTACCAACCTGTACGAGAGGTTGACACAGCGAGATAGAAGCAGATAGATGTATGACAATATATTTTCCAGTTAAGTATGTATGACAATATATTTTTCAGTTAAGTTCTGTTTAAGGGACATTTTGTGGGATTGCCATGTCTACCTTTCTTCAAATGTCTTGGTGAAAACAGTGAAACAAAATTACAAAGAATTTGTAAAAAATGCACAGAAAACTGGAATTAATTTCATTAAAAGATTTCATGTACTATAGTTGAATATTCAATATCTAGATACTATATGGCCTTGTGGGAACTATGTAGTTAACAAATTGAGCATGTGAACATGCCCAATACCATGCCTGAAATTCAAAGGTAGCGTTCTCCTCAAACTGGAAGTAACGGCACTACTTCTCCCTCATCGAAATTAATGGTAATAAAGTATATGCATCATGCACGCAATGCCCTGGAAAAAAATATATTATCCACGTCTACTGTAACTAATTACTTTATTTAAAGTAAGATGACAACACTGCCTAAACCACGATAATACAACCTGTGGCCACTTGCCTTTGGGAAGCTTGCCCCCAAGAGCAGTAAATTTCTGGGGGCTCCTCAGAAACTCCACCACCTCCTGCAGCTCATTCTTGGCCTCCTCCACACCTTTGACATGTTCAAAGGTCACATTCTTCATCTGAACTGGGTCCACCGCTGAGTCAAATCCTGATGTGGTTCGGAATCGCACTGTCCGAAATGGTTAGATTAAAGTTCACACTCAAACGGCACTCGGGGGAAGGGAGGTGGGGGTTGCAGGACATGCATTGATTTGGCACTGGGGGTTGCAGGAACAATGGTAATAGAAGCGAGGTAAACATGGTCTATAATACAATTAGTCACTGAACACTACGCTGTAGTCAAACATGCACAGAGTGTGGAAAGCAAGCCAAACAGCAGGCCAATGTAGAAAGGGAGTCTTTACCTGACAGAAAGGGTGTTTTTGAAAGGCCATAAAGGCCGACCAGTAGCAGAACGAGCAGAATGAGTCGAGTCCTCCGCAAGGCCTCTGCCATATAAAAATATGCATATGAATTCATAAAACTAGGAACATAATGGCCAAGAACAACAAATTATAACAAATTATTACACAGAAACTATAACAGGAAATACTGTACACAATAGGCATTTTTCTGAACATTAGTGCCATCCTGGATTTTGCTCACATTTAACACACAGACAACAATATAGCAGATAGCAGACCTTGTGTGCGCTGAGAAAGTGCTTGGGCTTTAAGGAAACCCTCCGCAAAGCCAGTCTTGAAAGTGTCGTGCTGTGCAGTGGGAATGTTTCTGGTTTTCAGCAGCTTGTCTAGAGTCTCCATCTCTTGTCCCTTATCTCGGGTCAGTAAATTCTGAAAGGTATAGACATTCATCAGGCCCGTCGTCACATTAGGTAATAACAGTTTCTATAAGACTTGGGGACAACCCTACACTTGACAGTATTCATTTGCAAAAGCTAAAGATCTTGCAATATTTTTAACACACAGTGTAACAAACCTTCATGAAAGAAGGAGTAAAGCCTTCAGGTTCCACTGAACGGTCATGACCTTGTAATCGTCTTGTTCTAGACTTCAAGGTTTTAAAGCCTCGACTCTGCTGCCAGGCTGAAAAAGTAATAAAAGGTAAGTTCAGTTTTTAACACTTTGAGCCCCTTTCACAGGTTATCTAAAATGCAATAAAGTGGTTGACACCGAAATTGACGATTGCTAGCCATTTTGAAGCAGGAAGAGGCAATTGTACATTTCCCAAATAGCCGAAACAGGAGCAATCGTTGCAATTTAGATGTCAACCACTTTATTGCATTTTAGACAACCTGTGAAAGGGGCTCAATGTTAAAAAACGAACTATACCTTTAACTCAGAACCAGTTCCAATTCAATTGACCTTTCGCAAAAGCCACGCCCCTGATGCTAGCCCGACAAGCTTACTGAGAACGACGGACTGTCAGCCATAGACAGTAGAAGAAACACAGTGTCATGGCGGGGAGAGGTGTACCTGTCGGTGTCAGTGACTCCTTTTGGAGTAATATTAGCTCGATATCCTCCAGGTCGAGGCAAAAGGGGTTGCAATATGCAATGGAGGGGTATATACATAACATCAAAATATTATGTAATGATAGGAAGACCACAACTGTAGAGGCCAAAGCGTTCCAGTCAATGGGGAAAACGGAGAAACCCCACAACCTCTACCTAAAGTGCATCGAAAACAGCTATTTGGACCAGTCGTGCTCTTGCTGGGTAAGTTCCCTGATGTTACCCTAGTATTGTAAAAATAATATTTTTACACGTTTATCAGTGTCCACATCCTCCATAAGAGCGTTACCGTTACCTAGCTAGCTAAAGTTTCCGGTTGTCCAGAAATTTTGGGGTACCTACTGTCCGACTTACAAATGCCATAGGCACATCGCTTCACCATTTTGCTTGCCAGAGGTCCGCAGCTTGACGGACCTTGCTTACTTAGTAACTGTTCCTAGGATGTGTGATTGGACAATGGCCGTTTGGGGGCGGGGTTTTGTGAAAGGTCAATTTAGTTCATGTTTTCAAATAATTTAAAAATGAATCTTATAGAGAAAGAGAAACATGATTGCAGATGAGTGACTTACATGGCCAAAACGCCATATCTACTTGCAAAGTCTGCAAAGAATGACTCTTTCTACAGAAGTCATGGGAAACCCCACAGCTCAGTCCACCAGATAATCCTAGCACAGAGACATTAAAAAAAAAAAAAAAAAACACAAAAGTTTACATAATCACATATCACCATTTTAAACTTTGTTTTACAAATGTCTATGTTAACACGCTGTTCAACTCTTACCATGTTTGTTGTGAAAAAATGACTCTGATGAGCAATGTGAGGTTCTCCATGGACTCTTGGCTGGGTGTGGGGATGGGAGTGCCTCCTGCTGGACAATACTGGGCAACAATTTATTCACTAGTTCATCTAGTTGACCTGTGCCAAGATCTGTCAATCCTAATTCCCTCAGGTTCCAAGTTGCCTGCAGATAACAAATGAATGCTTATGTTCAATATGTTTTAGTTCTGATAAACCTGCAAGACAATACTGAGAAAACCTTTCCATGAACAAAGAACTGTTCATGCTCCGCAGTGGAAGTTAGATTTGGTTAACTAGTAAAGAGTACCTATATTAAAATAATTATAAAACAACGAGTTATAGACCCTTTCACAAGTAAATGAAAAACATTAATAAGCGAGTAAGTTAGTGTGTACCTCTGCAATCTGTACATCCGTTTCTGGGGCATGATCTCTGTGCTGAACTCTACAAGATGTGTTACCAACTGAGCTCTTAAGAGAATGGAAGGTATTGATGAGATGGCTCAGTTGGACTGTAACCTGAAACCACAATTAAGTCCCTCTTATTAAGCCCATATAATTAATTAATCTCTCCAAGAGCTGGGCACCGCCCAAACTTGTACAGCAACTACTCATCTCGCGATACGTTGGGAGAGTGGACAAAGCTTGCGACAAGAATATAAAAATTGTAGAGTTCTGCTGTTTAAAAAAAAAAGTTATTTGGTTATGTGAGAAACCTTACGTTACCATTCAATAGTAAACTTGAGTGTCTGTCAATTGAACAAGCATTTACTTTTAATTGCATTTTAACAACGCTTTTTTGTTGAACGCTAACTTATTTTTTTATTATCAGAAAATCGTTAGCTGCAGCTAGACACAACTAACACACAACCACTTTTGATTTAACAACAAGTATTAAATATTAGGTTTCTAACCGACACATTTACAAGTTAAGTTTCCATTAGGGTTGGGCGATGTGGACCTTAGCATGTATCACGATATTTGCTGGTATGTATCACGGTATTGCGATATGATTAAATTCAACAGAGCCTGGTATTAAAAACGACAAAACTTAACTCTTTTAATTAAATACACTCCTCTTAAATTGTAAAGTGCACCTTTATTGGTAACAAATTGTGCAGTACATCTAGTGCAGGCCTATTCAATAGGCGGCCCGGACGACGCTCCAGCAATAAAAATTAAACACACGAGCCTCCAGAACGTAAATTGGGTCTTTTACAGAGGGTGCGTTCATAAATTGACACTCAAACCGAGCTCTCCGAGTACACTCTCCTTTAAAACTTTTCTGAGTGTGGATAGAATTGTCGTTCGTTTATTCAGAGCGTCACACTTTCGAAGTGTTTAGAGCGTGTTCAGAGCGTACACCGGACATCTTTATGAATTAAAAGATCATAATTGTCAGGTAAAAAAAACGATCAAAATCGTTCATGGTCCTTACTTGTCAAGCAACTGATACATTAACCGCTGTTTTAACCTGCTGGTTTATGTTCATTTTGATCTATCAGAAACCGTTCGGTTAGTCACAGAAAAATAATAAACTTGATATTCCATTATCAGAGTGGCAGATTGTAGGCTAGCCTATTTCTCAACGAACCCAGAATATCAGAAACAGACCAAACTAGTTAATGCCTCCTCCTCCACCCCACCTCATTTTAGAGATTTATCTCGGAGAGGACGCCTTCAGCCGTGCTTTTTTGTTGTCTTCTCTGCTCTGGACTCCTCCGATACTACTGTTTCACGTGTTTCCCGTGAGGCGCCGGGGACGCGCATAGACGGTGACACGTCGCACACAAAATGTGTCATCAACTCCTTTTACGTTTTAATTATTATTTATACCGGTGTAAGGCCTTTTCTTATCATTGGAAGTATATATACCGGTACATTAAAAATATCGCCCAACCCTAGTTTCCATTCGCTCTGGCATAATGACAAGCTATACGTTGTAATAGGTTCATAAACAGGTCCTCTGATATCCTTTTTCGACCCTAAGCAATTTCCTGAGCAAAACAGATGCTACTTAGCCATGGTCTCGGAATAACCTTCCCAAAACCCTGCAATATTTCAGAGTAACTTTTTTTCTGGAAACATCACCATATTGTCTACAAAAACTCAATGAAATTATGTCCGTTGTCAAATTTTTAAGGTGCCAATTAGCAACGTAAGCCAGTGCTAACTTTATATTGCTAGAAGGATTAGCACAGTAAGCCAATCAACGTCAGTCGAAGCATCCGCCTAACAAGGAGTTTCCCTAACGTCATACCTGTGGTTGCAATGTAGAAGTGAGAGAAAACATGTCTAAACTAAATAATTGCTTGGCTGTGCGCTATGTTGACTTGCCCTCCACCAATGTCCTGTCTCAGTTAGCTTTGTCTGTTGCACGCAAATGGCGCAAAAGTACAAACATGCTAGCGTAAACAGTATCTTCTTCTTCTTCTTTGGCGTTTAACGGCAGCTGGCATCTAATTTGTTGCATTGCTGCCACCTCCAGGTCCAGTCGGTTACCGCATTCTTTATGAGTCCAGTGTCTTTCAAGTATGTAATAGGCACACCCCTATTTTTCCTTTTTTTCAAAACAACGGCATACCCAAATTGAAAGCTTGACAGTTCCTACATAGTTTTAGACTCAGGGATGTGCCTCATACCATTGGAAAGGTGACACCCTCAAGTTTTTTCTAGAGGAATATGTATGTTTCTGTGACATATGGACACAGAGTTATAGAGGTTGGAACTAAGTTTTTTTTTTCCGCTCATGTCAAATGTCTATGAACTAACTAAGATATGAAGGTACCATCCATATGATACCCACAAATAAAAAAATCTAAGTCCTAACTCCATCTCTCAACCTGTTACACAAAAAAATTGAAGTCAAAAGACCAAAAATATGATTTTTGAATATACATTTTTGAAAAATATGTTTATGCGTTTTGATTGGGACCCCTATGTAAATTCCCATAGAGACTTTTTGTAAACAAGAGGGCCTACTGACATTCAAAAGTTTATAACTTGAAAACCCCTTTACCTAGAAACATAAAATTGGTTTCAAATGAAAGCCAAGACCCTGGGCTTTCATGTCAGTTTGCTTGATTTGAAGTTACTCCTTCTGGCATTGAATGACACAAGCATAACCATCAAAAAAACAAAATCCCATATATGGGCGGGTGTGCCTTCAGGGGTTAAAGAGGCACTCAGTAAGTTAATGCGACCATTTTTGAGGTCATAAAATAGCTTAGAAAAAGTTTTTTTCTGTTAGACTTGTCTGTTGTGTTGCAAACGGTGATTGAGCGCACCGCTGTACAGCCCTGTATAGTGAATACGGAACTTGCAACTTCTGAGGGAGTGTACACTACAGCAATACAGCTATCTGTACAGAGCTCCCCCTACAGGTTTGTGGCGTTTAATGCTGGGTTAAAAAACAGACTTACTGAGTGCCTCTTTAATGCACGCCCCTATTTTTCCTATTTTTCCAAAATTAAGAGCTTGACAGTTCCTACATAGTTTTAGACTCAGAGATGTGCCTCATACCATTGGAAAGGTGACACCCTCAAGTGACAAATGGACACAGAGTTAACAGAGGTTGGAACTAAGTTTTTTTTCTGCTCATTTCAAACTAAGATATGAAAGTACCATCCTTATGATACCCCCAAATCAATAAATCTAGGCCCTAACTCCATTTCTCCATTTCTAACTCTGTTTTGCTGACAGTTTGCTTGATTTGAAGTTACTCCTTCTGGTATTGAATTGCACAAGCATAACCATAAAAAAAGGGGGGGGGGGGGGGGGGCCTTTTAATGCAGAGAAATTATATGTTAAAATGCAACATTAACAGGACAGGAAGGACAAGGCCACATTTAAAATATGTATGATGGTGTTATGATTGCTTTCTCAGGATGGTTATGGAAAAACTCATTCAAGATAGCTGTCTACATTTGCATCACTCTAATTTTTTTTCTTCCAAGCATGAGTCCTCTCCTGCATGTGTTATTGAAGCGTCAGAATCCCAATGCCACTAGGATAAATCTACAATGATTTCGCTGGCTGTAATGGTTCCGAAAGGTTCTCTCTTTGCATTCAAATTATGCAGATATGCCTTTTGCTGAGATACAATTGTTAACTAAATGACCTTAAGTACTTACAGAGAGAGTCCAATCTGTCTTCCTGCCAGTCTGGTGGTTCCGCTGGCTGGGAGCCAGGAGGGGAGAGAGTTCAGCAGTCTCATAGCCTGGTGGATAAAGCTGTTGGTTAGCCTGGTGGTGCGGGAGCGGAGACTTCTGTATCTCTTTCCAGAGGGCAGGATGCTGAACAGACAGTGTGCGGGGTGGGTTGCATCGTTGATAATTGTGATGGCTTTGCGGGTGAGGCGGGTGGTGTAGATGTCTTGCAGGGAGGGGAGTGGTCCACCAACTATCCTCTCAGCTGTTCTCACAATGCGTTGTAGAGCTTTTCTGTTGTAGTCAGTACAGATACCGTCCCACACAGTAAGGCAGCTGGAAAGGATGCTTTCAATGGTTCCTCTGTACAATGTGGTCAGGATGTGTGAAGGGGCACTTGCCCCCTTGAGTTTGCGCAAGAAGTAGAGGCGCTGTTGTACTTTCTAAGCCAGTGATGTGGTGTTGGTAGTCCAGGAGAGGTCCTCACTGATCTTGGTGCTGCTCACCCTTCTCTACCGCAGCGCCGTCGATGGTCAGTGGGTGGTAACAGGTGTGGCCTCTCTGGAAGTTGACAATAACCTCCTTGGTCTTGCTAACATTTAGCAGGAGGTTGTTGTCTCTGCACCACGTGGTCAGGAGCTCATCCTCTTTCCTGTAGTGGGTCTCATCGCCCTTGGTGATGAGCCCCACCAGCGTCCGTAAACTTCACAAGGTGGTTGGATATTGGCTTGGCTTTACCATCTATTTGGAATTAAATCACTGCAGACAGGGCTTGACCCAAAAGGGCTTGTATTACCTTGTCCTTTGTTACTGCTTATTCTTGAATTAAGAACTTTTACTGGACTATTTTTGAATAAAGGATTCTTTTGCATCGTCTTCATCTTTGATGTCACAAAGTCTTCTGTTGCCAGGAAAGATGATCAAGACATCTGTCAATTCTTTGATTGCCAGACAAGCACTCCTTACACAGAGAAATGGAAGTACCACTGTGTACCTAAGCAGGTACAAATGCTTGTCGCAGGGGCAGTGCCCTTTTGAAGAAGATTAATGTACCTACTTCGTAGGTACTTTTTTGTACCCTAGACATATGTACCTTTTAAGGTACACTTGTGTACCCATCATGAATTAAAAGTACCTGGACAAATTATGCCCATGCTGTACCCTCAAAAAGGCACTATTTTGTGCTTTATAGGTATAACTAAGAAACATGCAGAATCAAACACGTAGAGTACATTTAAATCTTTTATTCGGTCACAAGAACTTTCACATGCACTTTGGTGTTACTACCAGTTAAAGAAATAATCATGTTGTGTAATGTTGCGTGGTAATTCAAGATCAAGTTTGGGATTTTTTTTTCACAATCCCTAAGAGTTCTTTGGTATTCACAAGCAAATTGCATTTCCAGCAGACCAAGTTACATTTGTATCAAAATCAGAGGGTTACTGGAGAGTAGAGTTCTGCTCAGAGTTCTTATTTGCTTTTCCAGTTAGATATTCCAATTCCAGTTCCTGTTGTCCCTAAAATAATTTCCATGAGACCCATCAGCTTTTGTTTTCTGTGGGCTGGTTGGACTGGTGATGCTTTTTCTGTTGGTTTTCTGGTAGAAGAGGCAGTTGCTACTGCCCCATGGTATATCAGGAAGGCTGTGGTCAGTAGATCCTTTAACAGGTCAGTTAATCCTGTGCCTTGATATCTTGTATCCACATCTGGAGACACATCACATATATTTACAAAAATAAGAACCATTAATTATGCAGATCTTAGGTGATGGTTTAGCTTATTAATGCCGAAGCATTTCTTTTGTCATTCTCTGTACAAGCAACTTTGTTACTTTATCCATAGTCACTCTTATCTCAGACAATTGTTTGGTAAGATTTATATAAGGAGACTTCCTATAGTTTGGTCTCTTCTTTTTGGACTTACACTCACATGCCTTGTGCCCTTCTTTGTTGCATAAGTAACAGATTATAATCTCAGGGTTGTGTGATGGGAGTCTCTCTTGATTATTATTAGCCAGATATTCCTCATTCTTCCATGAATTTTCCTTGTTGTCAAGCAGATTAGGATGTTTGCTGTCTGCTTTTGTTCTATTCCCTACTACTGCAATAGGATGGGCTGTAACATTGGCTTGATTGTAAGACTGTGTCATTGTACTCAGTATATTTTACTAGCATGTTGATATCAGCAGGGATTTGGGGGTCGCTTTTGTTAATTGGGACCAATTTGTCAGCAGAGTCATCAATAGTAACATTTGGATTCCCACCATAGGTCCTGAAAGCTTCCAGCAATCCTCTGGCAAATGTTTTTGGATGTTCGCCTTTTCTCATCGTAACTTCAGCTAACCTGTCCTGGTTAATGTTAACAGTGGCCAAGGCTTCCATGACGGCCATTTTGCGATCCAAGCTATTTCCTACTTTGTTCCTGACTGTGTCAGACAATGCTCCAGACAAAGAAGATGGAAGACAACAGCTGAGAATAACACAAGCATCACAATTTGTTAATCTGTAGCTAGCCACACAATCTTCTAGTCTCAGGAGGAAGTCAAGAGGATCATGCATTCTTGTTTCAAATTTGCCAACATCTGCAACAAGCACCTCCACATCAGAGGGTGTTAAACATTTAATTGTGTGAGATGTTCCTTCTCTACCTCATACAGCAGTAGCGCCATGGGGAATTTTGCTCTAGTTTCTGTTCTGAGCACTGACTAATCATCACAGCAAACATTCCTTCTTACATCACTACTTTAAGACATCAATAGATTCAATTTTCTATTATCCGTGACATAGTTTTCCTACAAGTAATGGTATGCTGTTTGCACCTCTTGCAAGTCTTCAGCCAATTCATCTAAAGAGGACCTAAGTCAGACTTTATCAGCACTAAGGATCTCCATCTCTATTTGAAGTTGTCCCTTCTCCAATATCAGAAGTGTATCATTAGCATGGAAATTCTTGAGTAGCTCTGATCGATCATCAAGCTGTCTCACAAAATTTTCTTTCTCTGCTTTCAACTCATCTAGTTCTTTCTTAGTCAATTTGTATGCTGCCAGCAAACCATGGAGAACATTAGTTACTTTCCCTTTCTTGTGCTTAGAAATATGTTGTAGGATAGCCTAGTGGTCTGGAGAAACTGAGCACAGATAGTCAAAAATATATATCAGTTTATTTAAACAAAAAAACCCAAACCAAGTGCTAAACTAAATACAAAAATGTAAGAAAATGAAATTCAAAAAGACGAAACACATAGAGTAAATTAAAACGAGAAAAGTTGCATGCCGCCAATCGACAAAACAAAGCACCACAAACAAGAAAAACCCCACAGCTCACATCAGCTAAGGGTTACAGCACTTTTGTGCAACAATGAGCCCCCATCAAACCAGTGTTGCCAACTCCTCAGGGAGAAAAGTAGCCAACAGCGTCTCTAAAAGCCGTCAGAAGTCGCTAAATGACGTCATGGCGCCATGACGTCATCACCTGCGTGTACCCTGTTTATATTCATATTGTTTTTTTGCTTATATATATTGCTTATATATAGGCCTATGTTGTTATAAGTGTGCTTTATACATAGCTTTTTTTTAAATGCATCTAATAGCTGCCTTTGCCAAGAAATAAACCCCAGTAATTAGCGAGTTCTCAGTTTGCTGTTTCCCACATGTAGGTATTATAAAACGGTCTCTTAACAACACTGTTTGAACAGGCACAGCTCATTCACATCTATGTCATTGTCAGCTGCTGTGCGGTCACAGTAATATGCTGCTCCTTTCAGCTAGAACTAGTGCACACTGATGATCAGAGCAGACACAGGGAGATGAGTAACAAGCGTTACCGGGAAAGCAAGACCTCGCGCTTACAGGACAGTACTGGTGACGATTGGAAGGTTGCTAAGGTTTGTCCAAAAGTCGCTAGATTTGTCGCTAGGCGCTTTTTGTCACACTTCAGTTTTTTCTCACACTATATGCAGTCAGCCTGAGCAAACCACACCCACTACTCTTGACTACGCCTCGGCTGCCTGTTAAACGTCGGTCGAACCGAATGTGGTGGTGCACAGCGCATGAATGCCTAGGGGGAGGGGCAGCCGGGGTCGGGGAAGTGAGAGAGAAGGACAAGAACTAAGAGTTGTGTGTCATTGTGTGCACTGTGCAGCGCAGAGACAACTGACAAGCCAAAAGAAATAAAGTCGCCAGATTTGTCGTCAGTCGCTAGAGGAGCTTTTTAGTCGCCAGAGACTGCCAAGACTCCCTCACTTTCCCGCCAAGGGGTTTAAATAGAGCAGGTGCTCAACAGGCAGCCAATCATAGGGCTGCAGCAATCAGGATGGATTGGGATTCAATTAGGCTGTCAGCCCGCCAATTAATTTACTAATTAACTCCCCTCATTCGGAAGCCTTCACAGTTTGCAAAACAAAAGTAAGACCCCATTTACACATATACGTTTTCTCTTAAAAACACACACTTTTCCCTTCGTTTGCGCCTTTCATTTACACACAAACGGAGATGTCGCCTCTGAAAACGATTCTTTCTAAAAACTCTGGCAAAAGTGGAGATTTTGGAAAACTCTGTATTCACGTTTGCGTGTAAACTGTGCAGTCTACACACGGACTGCTGTCTGGTGGGAGAGCTTTGAAAATGAGGTGGTTGTCCCGGATGAATGGCGTGAGGCTTCTGATTGGCTTGTATGGCTTTCTCCTTCCTCCTACACTGCGGCCCATAGACTTAGTGTAGGTATGACGGCTCTTGACAGCATATTTATGCAGCTTAATGTAAACAGAAACTTTTTTGAAAACGACGGTGTATGCACAGAATTATTTTGGAAAACGGAGGGAAGAAAATATTTGTTTATCAAAATACCCAGGTATGTGTTGTTGCGCCCAGCTCTGCTGTGGTTGCCTTATTCCTCCCTTAACAGTAGACATTGTCCGGTATACCACTCCTAGGCTGCAGGGGGAGTTGGTGAACTTGACAGGCTGGCCATGATGGCCAATTGGCCAGCTGACTGCTAATTGAGGGGTGTTTTAAATGCCACCTCCAGAACCTCGAGGCTCTCTCTCATTCTTGCTCTGGCCTTTGGCTGGAAGGGCAACCTTTCTCTCTCTCTCCCTCCTTCTCCCTTTATCCTTTATGCACCACACTCACCCTGGCTGACTCTCACTACACTTTTAGGTAGTTCCCACATATACTGATTGCATAACATATGGGGGCTCGTCTAGCCATATTTAATCCCTTTTAGGTAGTTCCCACATATACTGATTGCTCTTTGGTGACTTTAATAAACTTCATTATTTTTGTAACGTGCGTTCAGTGTGGTCTCCCTATGTTGTCTCCACTGTGAGCCAAGTGGGCATAACAGTGTAAATGTAGCCTAAGCCTACATTTAAATAAAAAATAAATACAAAAGAACTGAACCCATGTGCACCTAGGTAACACTCTGAAAACAAAACATAAAGCATATTATATATAAAGTAAGAAAAAAATAAATGAAAAAAATGCGGTGGGGATCACACCGTCACAGCATATATATATATTCTCATAGTTTTCAAACTTAGAAGCTGCCCATTCAAAAAGATCCTCAGAAATGTTTTCCATTCTATCAAACATTCCAACTGAGCCATGTTTAGCAATGCACTTAACAATCAGATCTTCCATTCTGCTTTGCTATGCTAGACTGCTAACTGGTAAGCAACAGTTTATCTAATTCCCAGACCACTTCAGCCCTGGACCACAGTACTGGAGAGCCGGGATGATCGAAACACTTTTCAATTAAATGTCGTTTTTGCAGACAACGTTACAGATAGTAACACTTTTTTTGTGTGAGCAACAACTCACATTATGTTGTTTCTTAAAGTATAGATATAGATAGGCGACGATTGTGGTGAAATTTATCTTTTAATAGAATTGGTTAAAGTGCTACTTCAAGGTTGACCACTACTGTGGCCAAATAGGTACATAAAGCATTCAATATATGTAGTTACATTTTGAAATGTCTGTAAATTAGTTGAAAAGTTCATTTTTTAAACGTTTTTGGCTATACCAGAGTTTTTCATTCGAATTCGGTGATGACGTAACGTTGGGTATACTGGAGGAAGGTGGCACTAAAAACAGTGGCAACAGTGGCAAGCAACTGGGATGGGGAAGAGGTTTCAAGAACCTCCGACATCTCATATCTCCGACATGAGTGTCTAAATGAGGAATTGGCAAGAATTGGTGGCCGTCAAAGCCAGTTAAATGCGTGGACAGATGAGAAAGAGTGGAGAGTTGCGACAAGCATTGAAGGTAGCCTACTAACGTAAGCTCCAAAAAGTTCACTTCTTTTTTCCAAATATTGCCAATGTCTGCTGAGTAAACTGGTGTAAAGGGTTAAATATTCCACTTGCCATTAGTCATATGGAAGTTGATTTATTTGTTCAGTGTAGGCTACTACTGACTAGTGAAGATATTACGAACATTTTCTCTTATATGAACCAGTCTACAGTAGCCTGTGGTAAATTGAAGTTGCCTACAATGAGCTCCTCCTAAATAGTTGAATAACTATTGTTATTACAAAGTTATTTATTTTACAAAGAGTTTTGTGCAAATGGAGTGTTTGTATTTAATGAGATGTTTCAGACACCGTTATCATTTACTGTTTGGTAGGATGTTGTTATTGCTAATCTGGTAGACCCATTGACTGTATGGGTAGACCAGATAACATTAACTACGGCATTGATGTAGGCTAAACCGTGGCAGAGACGTCATCTTTCTGTTTAGCTACTTGGAAAGTACCCACGAATCTGTGAGACATTTATGAATCCTGTTGTTATTAGGTACATGTGTTTATATTCTCTTACTTTAATACAAACAATTACCAGTCTTCCATAGCTACTTTTCACGCTACTTTGGAACTAACTTTATCCATGAAGCGGTGAGATTACTAGAATAAATGGCTTGAAGCTTGTGGCTGTTTTATATAACATTGTAGAGGCGTATATAGGGTATCAAAAACTCTGCTAGACCTACGTGCGTCACCTGCTGGAAGACACCAAGCAATTGTGTTTCAACGCGCATGACTGACCTGAGATCCACTTTCTGTTACTCCAACCAGACCAGACCAAAGTGGAATGTGCTTGAGCAGCCCCGCAAATTTTGGCAAGTATCAGGTATGTCCATGATGTAAAATTAGATGGGAGTCGTTTTAATAATAATGTATGGAATGCAGATCATGTTGGGATGTGAAGTGCAAAACGTGTAGGTTCATTTGAGAATGCAGCTATCGTTAACTTTAGCTATCTGTCATCAAAATTTCTGTCTCTGGAAAAGCCAGTAGAGCAGTGAGTTAGCTTTAGCGTACATTACATTTCAGATGGATACTGATGGATAGCATTTATGCTTCTATGGGCTTTAAAGCCAGAAATCAGATGATATTTGCAGGTGTGTTTTGAGATTAAAACGTAATTTCCCGTTTGTGGCCATTTACAATATTATATTTATAACTCTGCCATGTGCCCTTTGCTGGAAGGCACCATTCACTGTGTTCCACGCACATGTCTGAGACACATTTTCTTTTAATCCACAGATTCAAAGTAGAACGCCCACTCATGCTGGAAAGCATTTTCAGGTAAGTTCATGTTGTAAAATGGCTGAGTATATTGTTAATAAATGTTTAATATCATGCAGGTGGTGTTGAGGTGCGATATGCAATTTAAGGGTAACGTTAGGCTGATTTAGGAATGCAGTTGTGCTATCATCAAAATATTTGTCTCCTGAAAAAAAATTAGAGTTAGCTTTAGCTTAAATTAAAATTCAGATGCTAATTAAGTTTTTATGCTTATATGCGTTTTAAAGTCACCAATTATCTGTAGATGTTTTCTGCATTAAAAGCATGTGGAAAAACTCTCTTTACCTCCCGCCATATAGACGGTAGTTAGCCACAGACGGTTGAACATCTACATGACCATGACACAGAACCTTTCCCATCCACCGACAAATTACCCCAGATAATTTGTGTTAAATATCTAACAAAATCACAAATGTGTTTGCCTTTTTGGTTAAGCCAGTATTTGAAAGTTAGTGGTGGTTGTCAGCGTTGTGGATTTAAACTAAAACAATGAGGGGACTTACGTGACTGTTTTATTAACCGGACACAACGTTCTGCAGAGCAGCATAGATTGAAATGCATGGTGCGCAATCTCCAAAACGGTATTCTTTAATGAAACAAAACACGAACATAACCCACGTACGTGATACATATCATAACGTGTGAACATGTGAACATCGACCGTACATCGACCGTACATGGCAGGTCCACCTTGCGGTTTCTGCAGAGAAAATGCAGTCTAGTAGTGTGGACTTGCCATACAAAGGCCAGTATTGTTCTTCAGTTTTATTAGTGGACTTGCTTCACTATGGAGTAAGTCCTCTATTGTTATTCGTCAGAACAATTTTGAGCCGCTACTCCTCCTAGAGATTTCGAGATAGAAACACCGTTCCAACTCTGAAACGTCCGGCCTGACCTC
>JAGFZM010000117.1:263968-291295 GCA_017657215.1 Limnothrissa miodon | reverse complement strand
CTTTGTATTAAAGAAGTTAGCTTATCATGGTGCTAGATAGCACAAAACGTTCTGTTTCTTCTGCGTCCTGCTAAACAGTTTTACATAACCACACCTGATTTCATACATCATTTAAATGTTTTGATAGCCCTTTCCTTTTGTTCAATTTACAATCTACATATTTTTCTTTTTTAACAGAAAAATGCTATATTTTTATTTTAATTGTATCTTTTTGGCAAAAATGTCTTCTTATGACAAAATATGTTGTTGGTATATGAGTCATATGGTCTATGTTTCTTAAAATCATCCAAAATTTCCAGTTAATTCCCATAAATTCACATAAATTCCACAAATTTCCATTTTTGAATATTTCTTAAATTCCCAAGCTAAAGTTTCCATGGAAAGTTTCCGGAAAGTTTTCAGAAATTTACCGGAAATTTTCCACCCCTTTGCAACCCTACCCTGACATGATTGATACAGCCTCTAGCTGGCCCCTGGATTGACTGCGCCTAATGACATGGGACTATATCCTGGGATTCTAATGGGACTCCTATATTACTTTACTTTATTTACCAAAATCTTTTATTTTTAATTTCTTGTAATGTGTATCTAATGGAATAATAGTGGACTACTCACCATCTGAGAGACTGAAGACCTGCCCTAGGCAGTTGGGTTAGCCCCTTGAGCCGTCGGAACTGCCCAAGGTTTCTTCCTCTACCATAACAAGTAAAAACAAAAAACGCTGCTAGGGAGTTTTTCCTTGCCCCTGTTGCTCATTGGGCCTCTTGTGTTAAGCGCTTTGTGACATGCCTTTTGTAAAAATGCGCTATATAAATAAAATTGAATTGAATTGAATTAAGTTGTTTGTTTTTCTATATGAATGGGAGGGCAAAAAAGCTGGCAAAGGACACCTCACAATAAATGAACTAGGCTACAGGCGTGTTCACCTGACAGAGAGCAACAGAGCGCAGGCCCCAGTCTAGGTACAGTAGCAGAGAGCAGAGTTAAACGGGGCAGTTTTAAATAAGCGTTGATATACCATTGGTGCAGAAATTGAATGAGTGAAATTAATAAAAAAAAATGTGCGAACGACACTGCAGTATTTGGACAAACAATAGATTTCCATTAACAGACCATCTGGGCCGTTTACTAGGGATGTGAATCTTCATAACCGAAGCAAGACAATACACATCTCGATACACTGCTAACGATTCGATACATAAACGATTCACATGAAACAATCAGCAATAAGATACAATACGATTATCCCACCTACTGCGATACAGTACGATTTGATTTAACACAATACGAGACGATAGTGCGATACAGTACGATTAGTTTTAACAGAATACGATACAGTGCGATACGATGCAATACAATGCAAGAAGAATATATAAAAGAATGTAGGCTAGCCTACTATTAAATACATAGTAGTAAGGACTTGAGCAGGGCCAATGGAACAATTCCCTAAACTGGAAGCAGTGGTGGCTTTTGGCATTTACAACTAGCCTACAGTAATGTAAATGTTTTGTACAGAGTTACACAGACACACAACAAGGCCCGGTTTCTCAAAACATTCTTGTCGCTAAGTAGTGCTTACTAGGCCTACCTTAACCTCTCTTAACATTATGGCAAAATTCCCGGAGCGCACGTAGACATTTCTTATGCTTTAAAAGTTTTTCATTATTCATCTTTCATTTACGTCATAAAACGTGAGTAACGTTACCAGTAGCCTATTTACTGCCTTGGAAGATTTGACATCCATTGATAGCATTAATGTTAGCGCTGCCTTCAGATGTTAAAATAGGTTGTGTTGTATGTTCAATCGCGGCAACAAATGTGTAACAGTAATAAACGGTAATTTGCTTATCAGGTGTTTTAGTAGCATTAACGTTAGTGCTCCATCACATTTACGGCTTCAGATGACAAAAATAGGTTTAGCTCTGTGTAACGTTATGGTCAATCACGGCATAGCACATTTTATTAATTGCATTGGATTTCTCCATCAGTCAATCACGTTTGTAAAAGTGTTGCCAAACACCAGACGAAACCGGTGAGTGTATCAACTTCTATGCTTAGGCTACCCGTACACTGAGTCTCTGACCGCTCGCCACCTCTGTTTCAAATAAAGCCTGCTGTGTGTATACCCCAACAAAACTTGTGCGAGATGAGTCAGGCAAAATTGCCAATTACAGGCGCGAGGAGAAGAATGCAGGCCAGCACTAGATCAGTTAGGTTAGTAGATTAGTCGGTTTTTACCGATGCAGAGATTTTACATAAGATAAATCTCGATTTCATCCGAAGATTTAACCGATGCACACTTTTGACACCGATGCTACCGTATCATATATCGGTATATCAGATATACAGATACAAATCGGTGAATCTTCCCATCCCTACCGTTTACGTCTTCAGCCCCATATTCTCAAAAAATGTGCTAACGACACCTGCAGCCTTGCTTTTGATAAAGTGTTTTATTGAAATAATGAACAGGTAATTTAAAACCCTGTAAATGTCTTTGAAGATCTGCGTGTTGTGAGAAGGAATTCGTTGATTTTATCAATGCAGTCCTTGATGCCACTAGTACCCGAACCTGTAAACTTTTGCTGCAGAGTTGATAACACAAACTTCTTCACATTCTCTGGCAGTTCTCGCTTGCAGGAGCGAAGCTGAGACACAAGAGGGTTTCTTGGGATACATTTGATCGAGCGGCCCCGGTACAGGTCTCATCAAGCCGTTCAGACACTCGGCCGCGACCCGTGAGAGGGCCGTTATGAGTAGTTGACCGGGGTTGAAGTGGGCCCTCCGTGCGCAACCTGTACCTTCTAGAGGTCACCTCGCTTCTGAAGCGGCCATCGGCCAGAGCTCATGGCACTGCAAAGCTCTTGGCATTTGTGTTTTCTTAGGACACCTTTGCTTGGTAATGATCCTTCTGCAGGTTAACCTACGGAAACCTTTTACTTCCTCTAGATACTCAAGTTCGATCGTCTTTTCGGCGCTCCGCCAGTGCCCGTGAGGAGCTCCTGCGGGGCCAATCCAAGGACCTCACTAAACCATCCAATCAGTAGTAGCGACGGGCGCTTGCACCCATCCCAGTTTGTGGTCTTGCTCCAGGCTTTGTAATGGTCCTCTGATATGACTGTTCTGAAAAGCAGGCATCCATATCTACCAACTTGGCCGAAGCTTTGTGTGTGTATCCTGGCGTGGTCTTCAGGGCTGATCTCACGCAAGGTCACGTCTGGATGCTGACTTGCATTTTGGATGAGTCTTTCTCTCACGTAGAGCTGCCTGAAGTTCTGCAGTTCCAGCTTCCATTTCTTGTAGAATATCCATGTGGCCAACACTCTCTTGGTTGCAGTCGTTGAAGCTCTAGTTTCAAGTCATTGTTCTCCGCTTGCAACCGAGCATTCTCTGCGTCAGTCTTGGCTGCACGAGCTTTCTCTGCAGCAAGCTCTGTGGCACTCTGGTCTGCTCGAGCTTTCTCTGCAGCAAGCTCCGCTGTTCTGGAATGCAGGAGGCTTTCCAAATGGGCAAACCCCATTTGGAAAGAGAAGATTCATGAGACAAGGACTAGTAAGGCAAGAGGACTTGTAGGCCTGTGTTGCCATTGGCTAGTAAGTTTTGCCATTGGTTAGTAAGTTAGGTTACATTAATCAACAGTAAACTAAATTAGAACACTCACCTTTTTTTTGCTACCAAATGCTTCGGACGCTTTGCTTTCTGTGCAGAAGCTGGCAAGCATTTACCTGAGGTTTACCCATTTACCCATCATACAGTAGAAACAGTAGGCTACTACACAGTAGGTGAGCTGGATGTTCCTGCAGGTAGCCTACAGAGGTATAGTTTTTCATGGTGAAATATACATAGATTTATATCACGAGCTGGAGGAGGAGCTGTGAAGGGGCGTTAATCAATTCACACCCATGAGCAAAATCAATTGTGCTGTTGTACATCATGCTCAGTATGGTCACTGTGAGAAAGGCTGTCCATGAACTTGGATGGAAATTTGGGAATGCCAGCTATTTTACAGCTATTTGCTTTGAATGATCCAAATCACTGGTAAACTGACACTCAAAGTAACGTTACATTGTAATTTGCTTACAGATTTATGCCAATGACGCGGGGAAAAAACAAAGAATTGCGTTTACAACAAGCGCTAATGTGGAAGGCTGCAAATGAAAAGGGCTGATATTAGCGATATTGATAGCTATTAACGCTAGCACTGGAAAAATGTTATCTTTACCTGGTAAGCCTCACAAGCATCCAACGGGACTTTTTTGGCAGAGGAGTAACATATCCCAACCATTTTCATGGGTGTTGTTCTGAGGGTTTGCCATCCACAAATTGAAACGAGCAGACATAAGGTTTCTTCAGATTTAGTCTAAAGTTAGCGACACCTTCGTCGCTGGATGGTGGAGGATGTAAATTGTAACGTTACACTGGTCCACAACATTCTGCCCTGGGTTTTTCATGTACAACACACAGTTGTTCCAGGAATAGCCGTCTTTTTCCAGTTCCACAAAGCATCAACATTAGGGGAAAAAAGTCTCTGCCCGGAAAAGTTGAGTTGGAGTCCTGTGTATCTCGCCACTGAGCTAGAATCATCTCTGCACTCAATTGCTCTTCCCGGATTGTACCCGGATGTTTGTCACTGTAAGTTTGAAATTGAATTTGGGAAACTGAATCTGAATTGTGAGATCTGAATATGTCGAAATTTGTATTTTTCTTAACATTTCAGTTTCAAACTAATATATTAAATTTCAAATGATACTATTCAGATTCAGTTTTTCAATGCAATGATTCAAATGTAGCCATTCAAATTCAATTTAAAAATATTCAAATTCAGTTTCTGGTGGCACATATTTCAAGCCATATTGTTCACTCAAAAAATGTTCACTATCTGTAACGTTGTCTGTTAAAGCGGCACCAAGGAGTTTTGAAAATCGCACCCTCCATAGATTGGAACGGACGCATCCCATAAGGCAAGTCAACTGTAGTTTCACTTGAACTACAGATCACTACCCGATTGGACAAACTTGTTTAGTGCCGTTGAAGCCGATAGAGGGCCGCAGAGCAAATGCAGAAAGTATCGCTCACCTTGTTACGAGTTGATGGATCACCAAAGCAATTTTCAAAATATTTTTTTAAGGTTTTAAAAAGTCTTTAGTGCTGCTTTAAAATGACATTTAATCGAAAAATGTTTTCATCCGTCCCGGCTCTACATAGGTCCAAAAAGCAGCCTGCACATTTTTTATTTATTTATTTTTTTTATTGATTACTTAGACATATTTTTAAACAGTAGCCTACTGTCGTCATGAAACTTTTGGCAACGCTTTAAATTACAGATTTGACTTTGCAGCCTGCACATCAATGTTATAGAGTAACAGATATTTACTGGAAATTTGTGTGGGCTACTCTGCAACTCATGCTCATTTAGTCTTAGTTAACTAAACGTAATACCCAGAAATCACAAATGAAATTCCAATTACTTAATATTCGCTCGCTCTCCTCAAAGACCGCCCTAATAAATGAGCTTATTGGGATAATGAAATTGACATACTTTGCATAACCGAAACATGGCTAAAACCGTACGAATACCTTCCACTTAATGAGGCTACTCCTCTTAAGTCACTTTAATTACAGTACCACCTACCTCGACATTATAGTCACGGCGGTGGAGTTGCCACAATTTATAACTCTAACCTTGCTATGGCATCCAAATTTTTAATAAAAATTTAAATTAAAATTGACTGTTGTAATGCTCTGCTCTCTGGATGTGGTACTAGCTGCATCAAAAATCTTACACTAATACAAAATGCGAGCACTCACTAGGACAAAAAAATATGAACATATCTCACCCATCCTTGCTTCCTTACATTGGATTCCTGTTAAAAGCCGAATTGATTTTAAAATACTTCTACTAACATACAAAGCCCATAATGGCCTTGCTCTAGCATATATTAAAGACTTCCTTGTTCCATTACATTTACATTTATACATTTAGCAGACGCTTTTATCCAAAGCGACTTACAAAACGAGGATAACAATCAAGCTACATAGCAGAAACCTTAAGGAGCATAGTGCTAGGGGATACTGCTTCAGTTCATTACGTTTGTTCCCTACCATCCCTCTAGACCCCTAAGGTCACAAAATGCTGGTCTCTTAGTAATTCCTAGAATATCAAAATCCACAATAGGAGGAAGAACATTCTGCTATTGTGCGCCTGTCCTATGGAACAAGCTCCCCTCTAACATTCGCCAAGCGGACACTCTCAACACCATTAAGTCTAGACTCAAAACTTTTCTATTACTGACCCCTTTAGTTAGGGATGGTGTACGGTAAGCCACCCCTCCTCATGGTATTATTGGAAAGGACATCCTCTGCTGTAAGCTCCTGTCCAGGGCTTGGTGGCCACTGACCATTCCTTTGGTGGTGTTGGTTTGCCATACATCATACCTTAGTTATGCTGCTATAGCTGAATGCCGCCACAAACCACCAATCTGTTAAGCCGTACAATTTTCACTCTGTCTTTCTCCTCCTTCTCTCTTTCCTCACCACTTATTTCTCTCTCATCACTTAGCCAACATGTGTACATGGTTGCACATGCAATATAACTCTCACATTCTCTGAAATCGTTACGGATACTAACGTATCCTCGGTTCTCTGAGTGAGAAGCCGAAACGTACGAATGGATGATGCCTATCATCTCCTACTTTTTCTGAAGTCAACTTTAACCAACCCTTTGAAAAAGGGCAGTAAGCGCTCTGACGCGCGCATGCAACTACTTAGACAGCCCTGCGTGACGTCAGAAAGTCTATATCTTGACTACGTTTACGCTTCAGGTCCTCTTTGCCAAGCTCGCCAGCGTCGGCAAATTGAGGCCCGAAGCGTACGTTTCGGCTTCTCACTCAGAGAACCGAGGATACGTTAGTATCCGTAACATTCTCTTTCGTTTCGAAGTCGAAACTTACGAATGGATCACTACAACCAAGCCTCAAGAGCCCACGGGACCGCCGCCGGGCCCAGAGAGAACACAACGTCAAGACCCTTCTAAATAGGAAGAAGATGGCGTTCAGAGAGGGGAACCAGGCAGAACTGAGGCGCGTACAGGGGGAGCTCAAAGTCAGGCTGAAAGAGGCCAAGGAGGAATACAGGAAGAAGGTGGAACAGAAACTGCAGGAAAACAACATGAAGGAGGCCTGGGAAGGAATGAAGACCATTACTGGCCTGGGGAAGAAGAGCAGCTGCTCTGTGGAGGGATACTTGGACAAAGCAAACAAGTTAAACTGCTTTTACAACAGGTTTGATGGCCGTGCTCAAGTCTCAATGGACGTGGACTGCCCAGACACCGTCTGCTTAACAGCCCAAGTCACACCTCCCCTCTCACTCTCAAGGCAACACTTACCATCGCCAGAGGTACCCATCCCCCACAGGACACACACACCTCTCCCCCCTCCATCCCCCTCAAGGTGATAACGACCATGGTAACTCCTCTCCCCCTCAGCTCCTCTCCCCCCCCATCGTCACGGCAGATCAAGTCAGAGGACAGCTGAAGAAACTCCATCTCAGGAAAGCAGCCGGGCCCGACGGACTGTGTCCAAGACTAGGGTTGCAAAATTCCGGGAATTTTCAAAGTTGGAAACTTTCCATGGGAATTAACGGGAATTTATGGGAATTTATGGGAATTAACGGGAATTAATTGAAAAAAAACTGGGAATTATCTCAACTAAAGGTCAGGGACATAAAGACAGTTGGTAGAAAATAATATTTTAGCAGTCTTGGCTAAAACTATGAGATGTGATATGCATAAAGTTGAGTAGCCTATAATTTGCTATTCTTCAATCACAGGGGCATAACACACTTCTTAATGCAGGGCTATTGAGGCCGCACCTCCTGTACGCATTGTGCATCCTCCCATCACATCTCAATGATTTCTAGAATTATGGACTGCTAAAGCAACCTTTATGAGCCACATACAGTCACTGATACAGACACGTGAGGCTACACATTTGAGGACTACAAACAGTCAAGCAAGTTATGATGATATAACTTAGATGATATTTGTTCTAAAATGTTAGATTTTAGCTAGCTCAATCAAAATATAAATTGCTAGCTCACTGGTAAGGCAGATATGTTAAAGGTAAGCTAGCTAGCACCTTTGTATTAAAGAAGTTAGCTTATCATGGTGCTAGATAGCACAAAATGTGCTGTTTCTTCTGCGTCCTGCTAAGCAGTTTTACATAACCACACCTGATTTCATACATCATTTAAATGTTTTGATAGCCCTTTCCATTTGTTCAGTTTACAATCTACATATTTAACAGAAAAATGCTATATTTTTAATTTAATTGTATATTTTTTGCAAAAATGTCTTATGACAAAATATGTTGTTGGTATATGAGTCATATGGTCTATGTTTCTTAAAATTATCCAAAATTTCCAGTGAATTCCCATAAATTCCCATTAATTCCCATAATTTCCACAAATTTCCATTTTTGAATATTTCTAAAATTCCCAAGCTAAAGTTTCCATGGAAAGTTTCCGGAAAGTTTCCAGAAATTTACCGGAAATTTTCCACCCCTTTGCAACCCTATCCAAGACTGCTTAAAGCCTGTGCTGCAGGACTGGGAGAGCCACTTGAGCACATCTTCAACTGGAGTCTCCGTCTAGGGAGAGTCCCATCACTGTGGAAGACATCATGTCTCATTCCTGTCCCCAAGAAACCACACCCAAGTGAGCTTAATGACTTCAAGCCAGTCGCTCTCACATCACACCTGATGAAGACCATGGAGAGACTGGTACTGGGGATACTTAGGCCACAGATGCGCCATGCACTAGACCCGTTACAGTTTGCTTATCAGGAGAAAGTGGGCGTCGATGATGCCATCTCATACCTCCTGCACAGGACACACACTCACCTGGAAAAGGAGAAAAGTGCTGTGAGAATCATGTTCTTTGACTTCTCCAGTGCTTTTAACACCATCCAACCCCCCAGACTGAGTGACAAGCTCCTGCAGATGGGTGTGGATGCCACCCTGGTATCCTGGATCGAAGACTACCTGACAGAGCGGCCACAGTTCGTCAGACTGAAGGACTGCCTCTCTGATACGGTCATCAGTAGCACCGGAGCTCCACAGGGAACAGTGCTCTCTCCAGTCCTGTTCACATTTTACTCCAGATAATTCCTTTAATTGAAGTTGTCTTGGTGGACACTGCCCTGCATGCAAATTTCATAGACTCTCTTGCTCGCTCACACACACACACACACACACTGCGCACTACACACAAATGTTTGCATTGTTGCTTTCAATTGTAAATTGTTGGCATTATTGCATTGTTTGGATTGTAATTGGATTGTTGTATTTCCATTGTTAAATATATTAAGAATGTTGTTGTACTGATTTGAATATATATAATAAAGGTTTTGTTCAAAATAAGTAGTAGTTATTGGGTGGATTAAGAATAGTGCTTTTTTAAAAACCTACAGTTAGGCTACTGTAAAAGGGTAGGTACGGTAACATACAGGCAACACTGTTGCCAGTGAGTTACCGTAAAATGAAGACTCATTTGGCATTCAATGCCCTGATGGCAACTGGGTAGAAACTGTTGTTTAATCTGTTTGTTCGTGTTTTAATGCTTCTGTATCTTTTGCCTGATGGCAGCAGTTGGAAGAGATCATGAGCTGGGTGCAAGGGGTCTTTCAGGATGTTTTCCGCTCTCCTAGGGCAGCAAGAGTTCTGCAATTCGTCCAGAGAGGGTAGATGACAGCCAATGATCTTCTGTGCGGTGTCAATGATCCTCTGAAGTGATTTCCTCTGCAATACTGTGCAGCTGGAAAACCACACGCAGAGGCAGTAGCACAGGGTGCTCTCAATGGAACAGCGGTAGAAGGATACCAGTAGTTTTTGAGATATGTTATTTTTCCTGAGGACTCTCAGAAAGTAAAGTCTCTTTTGAGCCTTTTTTGCCAGTTCAGCCGAGTTCACGCCCCAGGACAGGTTCTCATTGATGTGAACGCCCAGGAAGCGGAAGTCCGACACCCACTCCACACAGTACCCACTGATGTAAAGTGGTTTGATGTCTGTCTTCCTCCTCCTGAAATCCACAATAATCTCCTTGGTCTTTGCTGTGTTCAGGAGCAGGTTGTTCTCTGTGCACCATGCTGTCAGACGCTCCACTTCATGCCAGTAGGCAGACTCATCTCCCCCTGAGATGAGGCCTGCCACTGTGGTGTCATCTGCAAATTTGACGATGGTGTTGCTGTTGTGGGCAGGGGCACAGTCGTGTCTGTACAGCGTCAACAGCAGGGGGCTCAGCACACAGCCCTGTGTGCCGATGTTGATGGTTGAGGAGATGTGGGGGCCCACCCTGACCCTTTGTTTGCGGTCTGTCAGAAAGTCCTTTATCCAAAGAATGGTGGAATGGGGGAGTCCCAGGTCTGACAGCTTACACACCAATCTGTGGGGGAGAATAGTGTTAAAAGCAGAGCTAAAGTCAATAAAGAGGAGGTGTGCATAGTTCTCCTGAAGTGAAGGGTGACAGTTACAGCATCCTCAGTAGACTGTTTGCTCTGTAGGCAAATTGGTTGGCATCAAAGGTGGGAGGGATGAAGGACATGATGTGACTCCGGACCAGTTTTTCAAAGCACTTCATCAGGACTGGCGTGAGCGCTACTGGTCGGTAGTCATTCCTGCAGTTTACGGGTGATTTTTTTGTAAGGGGACTATAGTGGAGGATTTCAGGCAGTGTGGGACTGAGGCCTGGGACAGTGACAAATTAAAGATCTTTGTGAAGACACCGGCCAGCTGTTCTGCACAGTCCCTTAGCACACGTCCAGGTACTCCGTGTGGGCCTGTCGCCTTCCTTGGGTTGACAGCCTGGAGCGAGCGTCTCACCTCATGTTCCTTCACCCTGAAGCTGTGGGTGGAGTTGCCGTGAGCTGCTGTTGCTGTGTTTGTAGCAGCTGTCTCTGGTGGCTCCACCTCAAAGCGGGCGAAGAATTGGTTCAGCTCCTCTGCTAATGAGGCTTCACCATCAGCAGTTTCCTGCCTGAACCTGTAGTTGGTAATGTGCTGAACTCCCTGCCAGACCTGCCTGCTGTTGTTGCTGTCCAGGTGCTCCTCAATCCTCTTCCTGTAGTCCTTCTTTGCCTTCCTGATGCCTCTCTTCAGGTTTGTTCGTGCCGTGCTGTAGGAGGCCTTATCGCCAGACCTGAAGGCGGTGATTCGCTCCCTTAACAACTGCCGAACCTCCCTTGTCATTCAGGGCTTCTGGTTAGGATAGACCCGCGCGATAGATGGAGCAGATTTCTGGAGGGGGGTGAATACAGGAATAAGCAGCAGAGACATGTGGTCAGACTGAGCCAGGTGAGGAAGTTGTTTAGCTCTGTAGCCCAGCTTGATGTTCGAGTATACCTTGTCTAACGTGTTGGTTCCTCTGATCGCGCACTTTACATGTTGGTGGAATTTGTGGAGCACTGTTTTTAAGTGCTCCCCAAATAAATAAATAAATAAGTAAAAAAAAAATAATAATAATAATAATAATAATATATATTTTTTATTATATATTTTTAACCTAGCAGCTGGGTATAAATAACTACAGTTAAAACTACCATATGAGTGAGTTAAAAGCACAAACTGTGCTGTCCTGTTCCATCCAGTGGGTTTACCAAATGGTTTAAACAATTACTTTTACATTACAAAATTCAGCTAGCTATAACAGCTATCACATCACACCAAATTTCGGAATGTCAATGACCCTACACCTAAAACAAAGTAGCCTACTAAGAACTTTGTACATGCAAGTAGGCCTGTCAGACTTTCATCTGTGAAAAGGGGATAGGCTACTGTGCTCAAGAAAAATGGCAAAAAAAAAAAAATTCTTAAAGTCAGTGTTTCGGCAGAAGATGTTCTGATATAATTTAATTTTAGGCAAATCGTAACCCTAATCCTGAATATTTGCTGAAAGTGGTTAAATCAATTGGGCTACACATTTTTCAAAGTAGGCCTAGGCCTAATGTCACTAATTATTGTTCTAATTTTGGTATTAAATATGGCATATGTAATTCCGTTACATGTAACTCGCTACTCCCCAACACTGATCAATTATAAGGCAATAAATGAGGTTAGGCTTTAAGTTCAATAACTGACTCGATTGTTTGAACACGGGAGGGCAATTTACTGTGGGATTAATGAATCATAGCATATATTCGCCACCGACCTATAACCTCATTTGAACGTTGAAGTGAAGTGTGCTTATTTAAGAAAGATGGGAATTTGAAGTACCTCCCACCATCTATCTTTGGAATCAAAAGGTTGAAACGAATTGAGAGAGCGAGAGATCCAGTGAAGAGGAGAGAGGGTGCCAGAGAAAGGGAGGGGGCAGAGGGAAGGAGAGAGAGAGAGAGAGAGAGAGAGAAACGCAGTTGAGACTGGTACTATAGGCTATCAGGTCTTCATTATTTCTGTAAAATGTGTTAGAAGGCTATAGGCAATTCATCAAGCTATTGAACGAGAAAATTTAATATTAGTTCAGGTAAGTAATTTGAATCGACCCTTCAAAATCTAATCGGGTTTAATTTCATCAATATGAATTGGTGATATTATTGTTTGATATTATTGGTGATTATATTTAAGCATGTAGCTCACTGTCGATACGTCAGGGTTGGAAGATTTTATTTTTTGCTGTTTTGTTCATCTTGTCTTAGGTTAAACATACATGCCTGTGAAGAAATGTGCTGTGATGATAATCTGAGTAGGCTAAATGTAACATCGTATGATTCATCATTTTGGTAAGGTAGGCTACAATAGTGGTGGGGCAGTTGTTAGACGATGGTTTCACGGGTATTTCCCTCATGAGCACAGTAGCCTACCATGGCATGTCCGGAGAATAATGACAGCGCCAGCGTGATGACAATCCTCGCCTATTTATGAATGAAACGAGATGCGTGTGATGGCTGATACCAAACGTGGATCGACACACTGCTGCGGATACGCTCAAGATGATGTTAAAATCACCCAGCTCCAAATCCAACTCATTTATTTATTAAGTACACTGAAAGTGTCTCGTATAAAAGTGGACAGAATACGGCATACGCCAACGAGCGTGTGGGTAGGGCTAGGAAATAACGCTGTTTAATCAATGCAAACAAAAAAACAATGTATCACTTTCGTGCGCGGCATAGCCTACATTTTCAACATTACATAGGCCGACACTGGCCATGGAAAAGGTTGCAGACCGTATCGACAGTTTCAAATGATCATCATGAAAACATTCGCTGAATCGACGTCGGCTCTGCAAACGTCCATAGTTTGTGTGTGTGCGTGCACGGATTTCAGCCTGTGCAGATCGCTTGGTCGTGCTTTGTGTGGAATAAATAAGACCAGATTGCAACGCATATTTTTACACCCGTGGAGCTATAGAGCATATAAAATAATACGTTTGGATCAGTTTAAAACTGTCTTCATCTAAACAATAGTGTAATAATCAAGGTAATGCACACATGTCAGTTTTAATGCCCATGCTGAATCATATAGACTCCTACGTCACCGTGTAGACATGATGAACATTCACCGTAATGGCTTAGTTGATGCTGTTAAGTCTTATGTAGAGATGTCAGATATAGCATACTAAATGATGGTGGCCCAGTATTACGGATGTGTAAATTCATTTGGCCAGTAGGTTGTGTTAGACACATGACGCATTTGGAGTGGGGATGGCGCAGAACATGAACTGGACTTATTTAGCGTTTTCATAGGGTGTAGAGTAGGCCGGTCCCGCCCCTCACCGAATCGCTTCGGGTTTACGGAAAAACGTTTCCCATTGTGTTTATAGACTTTTCGAAAACAACGGTTTTAAAAAGCGCATTAACTCCCTCTAACCATTAAGCGTAGGCGATGACAGCTGGAAAAAATAATGAAAAACCTATGAAAAGGTAAAGGAACAAGTTTTAGGCCTATTCTAGGGTTTGCAGTGTGTGGGATGGAGGCTTGGGGCATGGTGGTGTCCCTGACATGCCACTAGCCTATATCAAATACTATCCTATAACAAAGAAAAACACTGTGGTGGCCATTGTGGCTTGTGGTAGATTTTGATGCCTTGATGAGACTGATACTGGGGCTCGAACGATTTTGCTTTGCTTTTATATTTCGTTCATTTGTGGTCAAATATGTAAGCTGCTTCAAATGTATGTGTTTGAAAAGAATTGGAGATTAGCATCATAAATGCTGAAACAATATAACTGTATAGGAGCTTTGAAGATAAAAGGTACTGTTGGCCTAATATATCAAGATCCGCTTGATAGATTTCGAAGATTTTGTGTATAGACTTATGCAAGTTTTTGGTATATTATAAATGTGAAATGGTTGCTGGAATAAATCTACAGGAAAAGTTGTATGATAAATAAACAAATGGTTGTCAGTTCAGTGAATGGAAGTCTATGGGGACTTTGCAGACCAAGTTTTGTCTGGCTAGTGTGCACTCAGATTCCCTTCGCTAAGAATTTATAGAGCGGAGGTATGCATAGAAGTGGAAACTCAGACTTCAAGAAAACATTATAGTATTTTGTATTTGGCTATGTGTGTGTGTGTGTTGGTTGGGGGGGGGGGTGTTATAAAAATGAATTCACAACATGTGGAATATTATTGCTTCACCAGTTGAATAGTGAGCTGCTGCTGTGATGTAAATTCAGGTATTTCAGGTTTCACAATTTCCACAGGAATCTGAGCAAAAATACTGACATGAAGTTGCTTTTAAGGCAATTTTTTACAAGCTAAAAGTTGGGGATTCTGAATTTTTGACCTGCATGAAGACGGCATTAATCACAGCATTTGTTCATGTCACACAACACGCCTAACCAGCATGCACTGCCTATTCAAGGACAGTCACTTTTCATAGAAACAATTTTCGTCCTTGTTGTATCTGTCAGAAATTTTGCTGCTACATCTAGCCTACTTGCCAAGTTAGGGTTTGGGTTTGTCGGATCAACATGACCGCGCCGCCTATTGTAGGTTATACAGAGTCAACACTTGACCCAACTGAAAACTGAATTCAGCCTCAAACGCCTTCCATATGGATTTACCTGATCATTCCTTACTTCCTCATGACCTTCATAAAACCATGCAACCCTTAATCATACTCCCCCACACACTTTATTTGTATAAAATGACAACATACATCATTTCACAGCATTTTATACCCATAAAACTTCTGAATGTGACAACAAACTTCCTTGATTCCCTGCCACCACTGTTCCCTCCCAACACAATGCAGTTTTGTGACACAGGTGGGAGGAGTTCAGGGTTCGAAATTAACACCCGCCAACACGCCAAATGCGGGTTAAAAAATATTTTGGCATGTATTGATAAAAACTTACCAGCCAGTTTGGCCGGTGATGCATGAGCCAATCATGCAAATCATGTCAGGGACGCTCTGGCTCGTTTGTCCCCTCCGTTTGGCAGCAGCGCACAGATACTGTATGCTTCGGTTTGGGTCCAATCAACAACGAGAGCGCAAAAATACAAACAAGAAATAGGAAATATCAGATGAGCAAAGAGGACTGAGCTGGACAGCGAAATAAGCTAATATCAAAATGCTGCGGTGGTTAGGGCAGACGTAAGGATCAGGAAGAGGCGAGTAGAGGAAGGAGGCAGAAGATGAAAATGTTGACAGAGCGTGCAAAACAAAGAGAAGGAAGTTTAATTGGCTAGTGTTTGATAGTAAAAATGTGGTCATACTTTGTCAGATTTGCCGTGAGTACACAAAAGAAAAAAACAGTTTTGTGGTGGGGGCCAGTAATTTTTAAATCAAGGCAGTAAAGGACCAGTTTATAACTGTAGCCTATAGTCTGTTGTGTGTAGGCTATTGCACGTTCTGTGCCTTTTTCATGCACTGTTAATAAAATAATCAAATTTTCATTACTTGGCATTCATAATCTCAATCTCATAATCAAATTTTCACCACGTAAAATTTTTGGCTGGTAACTCCAGAAAGTTACCGCTGGTGATTAAAAAAGTTAATTTCGAACCCTGGTGGAGTTGCTTTAAAGCAGTGGTTCTAAAACTTTTTTGATCATTCCCCACTTTGAAAGAAGAATTTTCACGCCCCACCTGACCTGCACCCGGAGAACAGTCGCGCAGCTTTCGTGGCGCCAGAAACTGTCAATTCATCCAACCAAACACGTGGGGTGTTGCCAGAGGCAGGGCAAGAAAACAATGCCCGTCCACGAACGAAGTAAAAACGGCGAATTCCGGGTCACTTTCTCCAGGTTTTATAATACCTCCATGGTTTTGTTTTGACTCATGCCATATGAATCTCTGTCATTTATCTGGCCAAAAACAATGCCTTTGACCTGCCATTGCCAGTTAGAAGTCTACATTGTGTGGTTCAAATAGCATGGATTTTAATGTAATTCTTAATTCCCAAACAAACTGTGAAAGTCATTCCGTAAACCTGCTTTTTGCTATCCATGACAGTTTCCATCTACACTAACAGAGTAGGCTGAAGGGGCTTGGTCTAGAACAGGCCACTAGAGAAAACATTATGATCTCTTTGCTCTCAGCACAAGCAACCTTGATCATATGCCTTTTTCTTCCAGGAGCCAGGGTCAAAGATTGCACTCTCTCCATGCCGACTATTCCATTAAGCTTTTTTCCCATCCTTAATTGGTGGCCTATGAAAAGTAGGTTAGCTTACAGACATCCATGTGTGTCAGGGTTGTACAGTACTGCCACCATGCTACCATGATAAATAGATAGCCCAGGGCAACAAGCTTTCTGTGTACTGTTTAGAGGCTGAATGAGTTAAATCATCCTTTAAATCCTCCTTTAGAAGACGGTATGGCAGTAAGTAGTTCTTAATTCCAGCCCACTAATCATCCATCAAGTGCAGGGATGATACTCTGTGGAGAAGGCCTATAGACAGAAGGCACGTAAAGGGCTTTTACCACTAATTAATGAATACTGTTAATGAGGAGTCAGACTTAATAACCATCCTCATTAGAGATTAACAGTTTAGACCTTGACAAATCTTTGGGACATAACTATGCCCTGCATCTCTGACCATGGTCCTGTGTAAGTATTGACTGTCCAAGAAGACTGCTTAAGTATTTGGACATCACACAGAGAAAATACATTTTTTACAATTGTCCTAGTATTATGGATGTTCCAATGAAGTTCATAGATTATGCATTGCATACATTTAAAATAAACTCAGCCCATATCTGCATGAACATCCTCCAAATGATATTTTTTATTTGTTTCTATATTTTTTTTAAGTTGCATTATGTGTAAGCCATGTGAAAAGATGACACTAAAACATGTCATGTTGTGTGTAAATAATTCACCATTAGTGTATAGGAATGCATAGAAAAGATGGCTCTTTGGTTAAAGTCTTGGTTGCATGCAGGGCATTACATACTCCAAAGTGGGTCAGTGGAATCATGTCCAGGAGCACAGCCGAGGTTAAGCATGATGATTAGCTGGTAAGCCCGACCCACACTGGGCCAATCTGTTTGACAGACTGAAAGTGAACCACATCAGGAGCACTACTGTGGTGCTGTGCTGACAGGGAGGAAAACAATGTCTTCAAATGATTGAATACAATCACAAAGGAAAGGAAAGGATGTGAGTGAGGACATGGGATTTCAGGCTGCTTGCTGAGCCAGGGTAATATGCTTTCTGCTTTGTTGTGTGCTCTGCTGTTTGGGGCTAACTTGGGTGTCTTTGAGTTCTTTGCATTGTATTATCTTTTTATGGGCTCTGATAACGATAAGTAAGGATTAAGCGTGAGGAGTCCATTTTATTGAACTGTGTGCAGCATTGTCCTTCAGAAAGGCACAATAAATATAGTTTGAAAGATTGTCTGTGATGCTGGTTGGTCTCAGTGCATGCTTATTTCATATCCGGCTTCAGTGGCCCATGCAAAGAAAAAAAATGCTCTTTGAAAAATGGTGCTCCTGTTGCTGTATCTGGGCCTGGGGATTAATGATGCTGACTACGAGTTTCTATAAATCTGTAGTATCATTTAAGTAGAATGCAGTATAAAGTTCTCATTTGGCCGCATAGGCTGCATTCCCTGACGCCATTCAGTGAGGGTGATCTGTAGAAATGGCTCTGTGCTAATCCACACAACATTTGGTGCAAAGACATGGCAGATGGATGCTGGCTATTTTTAGTCTGTGGGTTTATTTTCACATTAAGGCCTTTAATAGAGGTGTTTACACACACACACACACACATGCTCTCACGTGTACACTATACGCTTACAAGATAGATAACAGATATATAAATGAATGTGTTCATTTTTAGAAGGAAAGCTTTCAGAAATGATCCATGGGTATTTCATGACTTGTTTGAGTTGTAAAGATGAAATGGGTGTTCATGCATAGGTTGACATTTAAGCTTTAGATACTGCATTATACTTTTGGCTGTATGGCAAATATTTTAGCCATATATTTTAGTGGCAGTGGCAGCCATCTCTGGGGACAGCTTCATGCTCTGTGCGTTCTAACACAACATGAACCTGTGCATGTTTCCTTGCCTTTCGCATCCTTCTTCTTCATCCTTGTCATCTCCTCCACCCACCGTACCCACCCACCTCACTTGTCATGGCCGTGCCCCAAGGGCCATTCCTGCGCTAACCAGCATTCTCCATAGAGAGCAAGGAACACCCAGCAGCCCCCAACACACACACACACACGCACACACAAAAAAACACACACGCACAAACTCTCATTCTCAGCTACAGAATTGCTGTAACTCAACTGCACATTCTGTATACACACAGATGCTTGCTCCAGCTGCTCTGTGTCCCCGAGCAAACTAGGACCGTGGGAGGGGGATGGGGGGGTGGTTCAGCCTGCAGTCTGCAACTCTTGCTTGCATTTATTGCGAATGGCCTACTTATTTCTGAGCAAAATTCAAACACACAGTAATTAATGTACACTAATGCTAGCCTTGATGAGTTTGTCTAAACATTTTTTATGGACATGAGGAAAAGATGACTCCCTGAGTGGCTGTTGCATAGGCCCACATGTGTAATGCTGTGAAAGCAGCTCTTCTGATTAAATGTTTTGTGTGTGTGTGTGTGTGTGCAAAAAGATCCTTGCTAAGATTAAGGCTAAACTGTGTGGATGACAAACCACATATCCTGAGTTAAAAATAAATAAATAAATAAAAAATAGCATGTACTCTAGGAATCAATCATATTACCCAACATCACTCTAGTGTTTTTTCTTAAAGGCCCACTAAGCAACATTTTTCAGTTAATGAATCCATTTCATACTGTTTAGGATGCTAACATGAGTCATTACACGGCGAACGAATGGTGTTGAATGCGCCTCTAAGGCCTTCAACGGTAGATACAGCATTTGCAATGTTCAACAGCAGTGGTCTGCCTCCAATAGAATGCATTGCAATACAATGCAATACATCGGTCTTTAGAGGGAGCTTGTGAGAGAGAAAAATAGAACGTTGCTTAGCCCTGCTTTAATGCCTGTGAATTAATATGTCATGTGTTCACAAATATTACTTTGTTTAAAGGTATAAAAAATAATCATAAAAGGGAAGTGAGCAACAACATTTGAATCCACAATAATAGTGTTAGCTAAAGACATACATTAGTAGTTGGACTAAACAAGGGTTTGATGCAGGAATGAAACACTCTATTCATCCACTCTCAGAGCTGGCACCCAGATGCAAGGTGATTCCTAAATTCCGCTGCATCAGCAATTCCGTTGCAGTGGTTTGGAGGACCTTGAATGAGGGATGTGCATAGCAATCTCCACTAGTGCCCAACTTAATCTATAATGGAGTCTGGCTGGATGGATAGATCCGTTGATGCCATTAATGTCACCCGGCATTCTGCCTTGCTAAGGCAAATAAATAAAGAAGAACCCCTCTCTCTTTAGAGGATTGACATCAATCACAGGAAGCAGCTTGGCATGGCATCTACTGCTTCACTCACTAAGGGTGTGTGTGAGAGGAGGGCTGGGGCAGGTGTCATGCCCTGTCATCAGGCTTAAATCCGCAGAATCAAGCATTGATCAAAGCCTCAGTATCTTTGCTTATTGATTTGAGAGCATAAGGACAACTGGGAAGGAGCGCCATGGTAT
The DNA here is from genome assembly GCA_017657215.1 of Limnothrissa miodon. Classification (NCBI taxonomy): domain Eukaryota; kingdom Metazoa; phylum Chordata; class Actinopteri; order Clupeiformes; family Clupeidae; genus Limnothrissa; species Limnothrissa miodon. The sequence continues at coordinate 271,206 of JAGFZM010000117.1, read as the reverse complement.
TGTCAGAGCAGACAGGGCTGCCTGTCTAACTCTCTCTTTGTGGGCTTGTTGGGCCTTAGTGGGCACGTCCTGGCTCATTCCAATGCAGAGTGTGTACACTTGAGCCTCATCAAGATGGACACAGCAATTCTCTCCGTGCTTGGATGTGAAAGGGTGGAAAGGCGATGTTGCTAGCTTGGAGAGATTACTGTCAACAGCAGTAGCAATAGTATCACAAGAGTGGATTTTGGCAATCTAGGCACCCCATTCTTGTCACACTCACCTCAGTGTCAGTTTTCTAGTGCTATGGGCTGTTGTAGTGCTGGAGTCGTCATTAACTGGGATTCTGATGCAAAGACGATACTCAGATGGCAGCACCCAGTGTTGCTCTCTACCACCGTTTCCATTCTCCTCTTTCAGGCCTTTTTGTTTGAAGCATTGGACTTGAATAAGGCTATAGCAAAGTGAACAGAGCACAGCACGGTTGTCCAATTTTCCTCTCCTCTTGATCCTGCTACACTTGTCTTGTGATTTTCTCAGTGTCTCTTTAACCAATCCCAAACACAGCTCATGAGAGGGATGAGTCATTCCCATGCCTCACTCAGTCACAATAGGCATCATTTGAGACCACCTGACTATCTGTATGAATTTAAACACAAATGCATACATGCATTAACAGAGGTTAGCGTATAGATACACAAATGCACATAGGCCTTCCCCTTTTGTTGAGACCGTTGTCACCTTGGATATAATAAATATTTCACTGGACTATTTTGCGGATGGAGCCAAATGCTGTTTTTAGGCTGAGCACATGAATAGAGTACCAGTGCAAGTACTTTGTCTCCACCGTGTTGTTAGAGAGATGTACCAAAATGAAAAGCTCTGAAATACAGTACAATCTGTTTTGTACTTATAGGTAACTAAGGATAAAAGCATTGTATGACCATATAAAACATGAACTTTACATTAATAAGTAAAATGAAAAGGAGTAAAATGTTTTAAAGAAGTCATGCAATGTGTTGTACATGGAATATAATATGATTAAGCAATATGCCCATTTTGTATACCCACTGTAGCTGTGGTTGGGCCAAGGCCACAAAGGCTGTAAAACAGCTTGTTTTGTGCTGAAAGCTGCCATACTGAAGTTGTTCTGTTCTCTGTTTATCAGGTGTTTGGAAAGGAAGTCCCAGGTAAGGCTCAAGATGCCAGAGCAGAGTAATGACTACCGTGTGGTGGTGTTTGGGGCAGGTGGCGTTGGGAAAAGCTCTCTGGTTCTGCGCTTTGTTAAGGGGACATTCCGGGACACCTACATCCCGACAGTGGAGGACACATACAGGCAGGTGATCAGCTGCGACAAGAGCGTGTGCACTCTTCAGATCACAGACACCACGGGCAGCCATCAGTTCCCTGCCATGCAGCGCCTGTCCATCTCCAAGGGTCATGCCTTCATCCTGGTCTACTCCATCACCAGCAAACAGTCCCTGGAGGAGCTCAAGCCCATCTATCAGCAGGTGCTGGCCATCAAGGGCAACGTGGAGAACATCCCCATCATGCTGGTGGGCAATAAGATTGACGAACCCCAGCGTGAGGTAGAGACCAAGGACGGCGAGGCTCAGGCTACCTCCTGGAAGTGTGCCTTCATGGAGACCTCGGCCAAGACCAACCACAACGTTACAGAGCTCTTCCAGGAGCTGCTGAACCTAGACAAGAAGAGGAACATGAGCCTGAACATTGACGGCAAGCGCTCGGGCAAGCAGTCACGAGCTGACAAGCTCAAGGGCAAATGCAGTGTCATGTAGACATACAAATGCAGCGGAGTGGGTGGGGGCTGGGGCTGGGGGTACTAAGAGCTAAAGGCAGAGAGAGGAACCAACACAGCAAGGAGGAGAGCCTCACAAGAAGACCAATGAGCAAGCAGATGGTTCATTGTGGTCAGGGACTTTGTCATCAGTGTAAACCTACCCATCTAATGGCACCCCTTCCCTCTCGTACATTCATCTAGTCCTCTGCCTCTACTCCTTCTGAAGGGAACCACCGCCTGTTTCAAATCACACGTGCACATACACATGCTTTCCCAAAGCCATATCATTCCTATTGCCTTGTCTGTGTAAACTGCTGTATGGAACACAACTGAACTGTTTCACGCTTCTGGGTAGAATAGGTTTACCCTCATCTCATATCATTCTCGCATTGGAAAGGAATACATAGAAGATCGATTGAGCAGATAAGAGATATGGATTGCCATTGACCACAGCTTTGTCAGGATATACTGTATCTATGCCGAGAAGAGACTGCTTACATTATGCAAAGTTTAGTTTGAACTCATTACTGCTTCAGATTCACAGCAACATGGTGTGCAGTTGGGTTTCTGTGCTCTCATTGAGACACTTTGACACAGATAGCATTGCATTGGGGGTTTCTGAAACTCCAAGATAGTTTCCCTAAGAGGGACGGCAACGATGAAAAGAAGGGCATCCAGCAGAAGTGTTTTTTTTTTTCTTTTTCCTCTTTTGCCTTTCACATCTTTTCAAAATATTGTGTGCTGTATTATGTATTCTCAGCAGCTTTTTTTTCGAAATTCAAAGCACAATGACAAACAGATCATGCATAAGAGCTTGAATATTATAGTAACCTTGTATAGGTGTGCAGGAGAAATAATCTCCTTCCGTCTGTGGGCCTTGGACTCCCACTATACCATTTCATGGCATAGACAGAAATATTTATGACAATCATTTTGTTCAGATGTAGAAGATAACATGTCTGTCTGCATGGTTTTCACCTTAGATTTGATCATGAGTGCAAAGAACTAGATTAGGATTATAAACGTCTCCAAAAATTTCCACATTTCAAGGAAATTCTTTAGACTTGATCAGAACTGTCCTTATTTGTGCTTGTAATATGAACTCTGCACTTCTTCTATTTATTCCCCCCACCCAGCTAATGTTTGTTTTGACAGTATTTAGACCTTTTGTAGTGTTCCCTAGCCTGTACTTAACTGTGCAGTCACGTTTGACTGAACTCCTCAGGATCAAGGACCATTGTTGCTGTTAGAAACCTTCTTCACTCAAGTTCAGGAGTATCATTTGGAAAAAAAATAATGGTACAAAACAAACATTATTTATCCATCAATAACTTGTGTATTATTCAACATTTTGTTTTAAGCTTTAATAGCAGGTAGCCACAGGTACCACAATCTCACTCAACCACCAGTTAAATCTTTGTTGTCGGTTCCACAATTGTCATGAAAGTGGATACCTTACAAAAAGAAACTTAACTTCTTGTCCAAAATTCAATGGTAGTTATTGCCCACTGATTATCAACTGCTACTTTTGTTTAAAAGAGAGAAAATTATTCATTCAAAATGATAATAATAAAAAACTACACTGATTTGTGTAAAGCAGTAAACTGTGTAATTTGGTAAACAAGTTCTAATGTATTCAAATTGAAATTGTGCAAGGCTGTGTAGAGCCATTGAGGACTCCACGGTGTCCGCGTCCTGAAATAGATGGACTCTGTTTACATTACTGACAGTGTGTCCCAGTACCTGGGCTGGTTACCCTTAACCGGTTTCAAATTCAGTGTGAAATTTGCACTTTATTTGCAGACAAATTCTGAGAGGCTACACCACTTTTGGTCTCTCTGCGCATTGAGTATGTGTTATTGTGTTTGATCAGAAGGTGATGGTCTGGCTAGACACAATATTTTGTTAAGCAAGCTGGCTCCTGTCATTTTACAGGATGATGGTTTCCACTCCAAGTCAAAAGCACAACACTATTTATAGATTAGTTTGTTTGTTTGGCTTGGCTGGTGTGACCAACAGGGTATCATGATGATAAAGGGGTCTAAATGTTTTGAAAGCACCTTTAAAGGCACTTTTGTTTTTGTTAGTTGGTTTTTAACTGTTTTTTTTAATCAAGTATGAGATGCAATTATATATTGTTGTGTTGGCAGTGTGTCAAATGATTAAAATGCCAAACAAATTTGATATACATGTTTGTTTTGACACTGAAGAGAAGCACACTATTACTACTATTTTTTCCCCTAGCACTGTCAAGATTCAATACAAAACAACTTGGCACTTTACTAATTTCAGTTCATGTAATTGTATACTGACTTCAGAGTGTGAAGTAGCTTAAAAAGGTTAACGTACCGCCAAAGTACCTTAGTGTGTAAAACTGATATGTCTGTTTTTCTTTTGCGTAACTGTACAGTAGAGCCAACTGAATTTTACTGGAAGGGAAATAATTCACAAGCAAAAGTATATACAGGACAACGTGCTGTTGCACTGTGTCAATGTATCTCTTTCACTGTTTCATTTTTTTTTTTTTTAAATGTATTTTACCATCAACATTTTATATACTGAATACTTGTCATACAATAAGTATTGCAGTAGTGGTTTGGTTCTTTTACTGCTTCACAGAGAATCGTAAACAAAATATTATTAAGAAAAATGCCATCATTAGCTATATGCAGTACCGAATTATAATAAAATAGCTGACAATTGATCCCGCTTGGCCTGTCCGAGGTAAGGGTCTGTAACAATAAACATATGCTTGTCATGGAAACAATAACACTTTCTTCCCTGCTGAAGCAAATGTGATTTTTCATGGCTGTTGTTTTAATTGTATGTTTAGCATGTTATTCAGCAAGATGTTGATCATGATAGTATTTTAATGGTGCTATGAGTGAAGAGGTTGTCACCTAGCAAACAAAAACTGGTCACATTGGTTGTGCTCCACACGGTTTTATGCAAAAATGGTATTCTACTCCCAGTCCTCTCGTCCTTTAATTCTTATACCACACAACCATGTCTCCAGTGCAAGCCAAAGTGAAGATGAATGATTTTGATGTTTTCCATTACTGTGAATCCGGATTAGCCTGCCTTCACTTCCTCTCCACAGCTTCCATGTGAGTCAACTACAATTGCCCAGGTTGTAGGTTTGCTCTGAGAAATGGTTTGGGTTCAGATCTTGTCCATAACCAGTGTCTTCCTGGTCCCCCTTGCCACTGTGCGATGTGAAATGCCTCAGTATCAGCTTCTTGTAGTATCCTTGAAGCTCTGAGTGAGTCATCCGTGAAATGCCTCCAGAAGTGATGGAAGGCTCCAGATCAGGGGGTGGATGGAATGCACTCTGCAAAAATACAAACGTGTCGTGGGAAGGGAGTCACACAAGCGCTGTTGTCAATTTCATGCTCATTTAGATGTACCAGCTTACTCAGATGACACTTGTCAACATGGCTGACTTAGTTGTCACAAACTTTCACTCTTGGATTGGTGGTGGGGTGATGGGGGCCCCTACCCATGTCTGCAATGGTGCAGTCCCGTTGGCTTTATATAGCATCATCTGGGCAATTTCCAATCTTCCACCTCCCTTTTGGCTGTGTTACAGAGTTTGTTACTATAAGCAAAGACTTATTGGCTTGTAATCACAATGTCTCCTCTTTTAAACTATTCAGCACGGCATATAGCAGTCCATCTTTCTCCCTGCCCCATGGAAGCAATGTTAACCTTCTTTTCTAATATCTGTCAGCAGGCCAAGTGGCTTCAAAAGTATATGTGTCATCTGTTTTTAACATTGAAATGATTGTAAATATGTGTAAAATTGTCTGTAGCTTACCCTTCATAGGACATCCAAGGAACAGAGGGAATACCATAAGACTTCATGTTGGTTGTGGCCATAATTAGTTGAGGGATCTAAAGATTATTTCCTTGGTCATTTTTCTTTCTCCTCACAACTAACTACAACACGTGATAAACACATGGCCTAAAGGACCTTAAACGATATCAGATAACGGATGCATATGTCAGGCTTGCTAGTTGACATAGAGAGCACTTTAAATGTCTGTGGGTTAAGGAATGTTCCGGTTCTTGTGGACAGCAAGGGGCAGGAATCATGTGTTGCAATCCATACAAGAACCTGTACAGCATGATCCCTATTGGTATTCACCAGCATGAGGGCAAGGACAAAAAACACTACTGTGAAGTGACTACTCACTTTGATTCCTGTGCATTTGATTTGTTTTGGAAGTATTTTGCTTTTACTGAATATGTCTTTTTTGTACAATATTATGATTTTTTTTTTTATCTGAGTATACAGATATTTCTTCTAGCAATAGTCTTCCTATTAAAATATGCTGTCCTCATGCATCCCTCAACAAACAAGATATCACATATATAAATATGATATATACTTAAATGATATTATATAAGATAAAACAAACTGATTTTCATAATAAAATGCAATTAAATCTCAAATTCTGACTTGATTTTTTTAATACTGACATACTACATTGTAATATGCCTGTATATGTGCACTGGATTGTTTATGTGTATACACTGCCTAGAAAGTTACACTTCACTCTGAGAAGTGCACTGTTTCCATGGCAACGTCATGCTGTTCTCCCTATTATGTGCATGACTGGCTCTGGACAGGAGCATGCGGAGGCAATGAACTTTGCTCATCACTGACACATAACCCCTCACACCAACCAACAAATTACAGATGTTTTGGGGGTGACCCCCCTCTCAATGGCATGTTGACAGTAGCATGGTAAAAGCATATCCTTCTTATTGGATGTCTTCCAGTTACGCACATACTGAAGTCAATCCTGAGACAGTAATCTCTTAATATGGAGGCTGAAAAGAAGGAAAGAGGGGAATTTCATTACGTTTTTGAGCCAACACATCCATGTCCTTGGAAACCATTTGTCCCTCCTCTCCACCGAACCACTCCCAATATACAGTGCTTGCAAAAATAGATTCACTGTGCCAGATGCCTTTGGACACTGTTTCAGCATTTGAACTAGCTCTTATGCACCGAAATGGTGATTTAAAAAAGCCATAGAACTCAATCAGAGAGGTAATTACACTTAGTGATAAAGGCCCCTGATCAACTGTGGACCAGAAGCACACGCTAGAAAATGGCTGCTTGGAGCCGGCATAAAAATAAATCAACTCCACAGACTGCTTCTCTCTCTGCTTCTCTTTCCATTGCTGCCTCTTTTATCATTCTGCTTGGTTTTCTCCCCTTTCTTATTCACACACATCTACTTGCTCTTTTTCTTCCTCCCTCCCTCTCTTCTTCTCTACCTCTTTTTCTTTCATCTTTCTCCTTTTCTACTTTCCTGCATCTTTAACTCTCTCATTTTCTCCTTCCCTTTTTCTCTTTTCATCTACTTGTTCCCCTTCTTCCTCTGCTTCACCTGTCCTCTTTTCTCCTGCATCTCTCTCTCTCTCTCTCTCTCTCTCTCTCTCTCTC